>OY744511.1:5045843-5120375 GCA_963556185.1 Pseudopediastrum boryanum | reverse complement strand
CCACCCCGCTGATGAGGCATTACGCCGAAATGCATTTAGGGTCCAGTCTTTTAAGGTTACCTGTACCAGCCTCACTCCAGCCTCTCGACAAGCCTGTGTGAAGTAGATGAGTACAGGCGGGCATCTCAACTCACGCGTAAATCCGTTATTCTTGGCATCTATCGAAGCCGATATCTGATACGCGTTAAATCTTACCACCAGTTACATACAAGTTGAGGCTCAGTGTTGCTTCGCAACACGCTGCACAGGTCCACAGTGTCTAGCTCTGGAAAGGTGTTCCACCTTTCCTCGCTTTGGCACAATGTCGGATACTGAAACAGGCCGTGCTGATATAGAACCTATAGTAGACTACAAATATGTCAAGCAGCAGCTCTCAGAGTACTTGCTCCCTATCTTAATGGCAGTGGCGAGACACGCACGAGCGGGCAGGGCTGTGGAGGACTTCAAGCCTCACTTTGAGAAGCAGCTCCCACCCCCGGCTTGGCTCAAGCTACCTCCTAGGCAGTTCCAGACTGTCAGCGGCGAAGTAAATGAGCGCAGCAATCAGCTAGTCAAGCAGGCGTTTGATAAGTGGGATGACGAGTTACTGGCGCTGCATATGACAGCTCTGAACGAAGCACTAGCAGACGCAGATGCCTCAGCTAAGCGCATAGAGCTAGAGTTCACACCGCGCGTCCCTCCGCTGATGGAGAAGTACAGGCTTGCAATAGCAGATACCAGCGTCAGCGATCCAGACATCGTCGAGTTCGAGAAAATAGTCTTCAAGAGGAACCTAGAGAGAGGCACCACCTACCTCCGCATCGCGAAGATCTTCAGGAAGGAGAAGGGTTATAGCAACATGGTGCGGAGCGCATACCAGCACATTGATATGCTGGACTGCCTACCACACAGCCTGCGGCTCAAACCCAAGCCAGCCCCTACAGCCGCTCCCGACGAAACAGCAGCAGCCACAGCAGCAGCAGCCACAACAGCAGGAGCTACAGTAGAAGAAACAGGAGCAGAGGCCATAGCAACAGCAGCAGCAGCAACAGCCACAACAGCAGCAGCAGATGCACCAGCAGCAGCAGCAGCAGGAGCCACAACAGCAGCAGCAGCAGCTCACCCTCAACACTCCTAAGCAGACCACAACTCTTCTAAGCAGACCCCTCCTAGATCCTCCAAGCTAGGTAGCAGCACTCCAAAGAACGCCCTGTTACCCATTCAGGCCATCCAGACCATCAACAGGCTGGTAAACAGCTCTCAACTCTTGAGCCGTGAGGAGATAGCATGGCTGGATAACTGCCCGCAGCACCAGAACCCCCCAGAAACAGAACCAGCAACAGCAGCAGCAACACCAGCAGCAGCAGGCAGATCCCCCGCTCCCACCCCCCCCCGCTCAAACCAGGACTTACAAATCAGCAGCAGCAGGAGTCACCCCTTCCAGCAAAGCTACACCCTCAGCCTCCACCCACTCCCACTTCCCGGATAACCACCAAAGACCAGCAGCAGCAGCAACAGCAACAGCACATGACCCGCAGTTCGTTGCTGAGATTTATGCACAAGCAGCAGCTGCTACACAAGCTGCAGCTGCTTGTGCTGCAGCACTGTCCAGCTTCCAGAACAGGCCACCCCCTCCTCCTCCCAGGTCACCCCCCCCCTCCTCCTCCCAGGTCACCCCCTCCTCCCAAGCGCCAAAGGTATGAAGACCAGCAGCAGCAGCAGCAGTACTACCACCCTCGCGGGAACTACTACAATGATCAGCCACAGCAGCAGCAGCAGCAGCATTTTTCTGGCCGACCCCCACCAGCCAGGCACCACAACAGTCCAGCACCAGGCAGAGGCGGCGGGTATGGAAACAGAGAAAGAGGAAGGCAGTCGAACTGGGGTTACAACGACAGGAATGGGAGGAGCAACAACGGCTACTAAAGGAACAGCGCAAGCAAGAGCAAGGAGCAGCAGCAGTAGCTAATTTGAGTGGTCTACCCCTTGTGGGTGCATTCAACCTTAGCAGTAAGTCATTTGACCAGGCTGCTCTCCAAGTGCTTAATGCTGGTTTGAAATTTGTGCCTACAGCTACACGAGCTACCGCGGATAGTGTTATTCAGCAGCAAGTAGAACGTTTTGCCAGGAGAGTCCGCCTAGGTTTTCAGTTTAACACTTTAGGGTATGACAGTAGATACCATGTGCCAAACCCTGCCTTCCAGCCTGAAGCAGCTGGTGCAGGTGTAGAGGCATTTTTGGATGATGTTTCTGATCATGTACAAGCTTTCTTTGAGAAGCAGCAGCATTGCCGTCCCAAAACAAATCTGGGGCCAGCTCAGAGGCGTGCGTTGCAAGCATTACGTACTGATCCTGACATCATAGTAAAGCCCAGTGATAAGAATTTAGGTCTATGCATTCTAGATAAAGCTGATTATGAGGCTCTCCTACTAAAGGAGCTTAATGACATTGAGCAATTTAAACTAGTGTTGGACCCTGCTGAGCAGGTTATAAGGGCTTTAGTCACTAGGTTCAAAGGCATCCTGAGTTCGTGGCGCAGAGACCTGCCTGCTCATGTGTTTAGGTATTTTGAGCACTGGGCAAAGCAGGCACATCTCTTTCCGCACCCATATGTCTTGCCTAAGTTACATAAATTGCCTGAGGTGACCAGGGAGCAGCTGCCAAATCTCAAAGGCAGGCTTATTGTCCCCTCCCATTCTTGGGTCACATATGCAGCTTCTGTATGGCTAGCAGATGTGTTACATGAGGCATGCAAGAACAGATATGATCATGTTCTGCCAGACTCGCGTACCCTCATAAGGAAACTAGAGGGTGTGCAAGTATCGTGTGATGCATTCCTGGTCACTTTTGATGTAGTGGCAATGTATCCTAGCATAGACAATGAGGAAGCTATTGAAGCTGCATGTGAAGTAGTCAAACCTGCTCTGAGAGGAGTGGTTTATGATCTACTGCATTTTGTCATGGACAATAGTTTCTGCATTAGAGGAGAAAAGGTACATCAGCAAATCCACGGCACTGCCATGGGCACACCCTGTGCCGTAGATTATGCCAACATCTACGTGGCTCGCTGCATTGAAGATGTAATGAGGAGAGAGTTTCCTAACTTTCCCCAACATTATTTCAGGCTGATAGATGATGGTTTCTTTGTGTGGGAAGGGCCAGCTGATGCTTTGCACGCTTTTTTGCAACGCATGCACAGTCTGTTGCCCAACATCAATCTTACATGGAGCATTAGTGATGTGAGAGTAGCATTTTTAGACCTCTGGGTGTCCAAGGACATGGGATCAGCTGTAGATGGTTTGGTGCCTATAAAGTTTAGCACTTTTCAAAAGGCGCATAACAAGTATATGTACGTACCTTTCTCTTCGCATCATCGTCCCTCAGTTTTCAGGGCCCTGATAAGAGGAGAGCTGATAAGGTATGCAGTCACTAACAGCAATGTAGCAGACTACGAAGCAGTCGCCCAGCTTTTTGAGCAAAGGGTTCTAAAGAGGGGTTACCCTGAAGCTTTGGTTGTTGAAGTAGCTAATAGCGTTGCCCATGCTGATCGCTTACATTACCTGATAGAGGACGTGGACACTGAGCCACCTACCAGTAGAAGTGGGCCTGTTTTTGTAGCATCGTATGGACCTAAAGAGTGTACAGGGGGCCTTAGCACCATCATCAATCAGGTGTATGCAGCTCATAAGGCTGTTACTCCTGAATTGGAGATTGTATGTGGGGATCATATCACTGTGGCCTACAAGAACGCTGCTAATTTGTCAAAGCTCCTAGTGCATGCAAAGGACTAGTATGTTCTTGCACACTTTGGTCTGCATGTTTTGGCTCACTGCAGTTTGTGCATGTGAAGTAGAGCCCCCCCCCCCTTGTAGTGTTTGGATGTGTAGTTGCACCGGGAGTTCGATAGATCACAAAGACTCGAACTCCCCCCTTTTGTTTTGGCACCTTATGTCGAGCAGATGGGAGGATCATGTGAGTCACTGCGACTTAGGAGTCACTAGGTTTGTGAGGTTTAGACAATTAGCTGGCGGCGTCGAGTTGGCTGGTGCAGCATTTTGTTTGCTATATATGGCTGATATGGGTAGCTTTAAGGCCACCCCGCTGATGAGGCATTACGCCGAAATGCATTTAGGGTCCAGTCTTTTAAGGTTACCTGTACCAGCCTCACTCCAGCCTCTCGACAAGCCTGTGTGAAGTAGATGAGTACAGGCGGGCATCTCAACTCACGCGTAAATCCGTTATTCTTGGCATCTATCGAAGCCGATATCTGATACGCGTTAAATCTTACCACCAGTTACATACAAGTTGAGGCTCAGTGTTGCTTCGCAACACGCTGCACAGGTCCACAGTGTCTAGCTCTGGAAAGGTGTTCCACCTTTCCTCGCTTTGGCACAATGTCGGATACTGAAACAGGCCGTGCTGATATAGAACCTATAGTAGACTACAAATATGTCAAGCAGCAGCTCTCAGAGTACTTGCTCCCTATCTTAATGGCAGTGGCGAGACACGCACGAGCGGGCAGGGCTGTGGAGGACTTCAAGCCTCACTTTGAGAAGCAGCTCCCACCCCCGGCTTGGCTCAAGCTACCTCCTAGGCAGTTCCAGACTGTCAGCGGCGAAGTAAATGAGCGCAGCAATCAGCTAGTCAAGCAGGCGTTTGATAAGTGGGATGACGAGTTACTGGCGCTGCATATGACAGCTCTGAACGAAGCACTAGCAGACGCAGATGCCTCAGCTAAGCGCATAGAGCTAGAGTTCACACCGCGCGTCCCTCCGCTGATGGAGAAGTACAGGCTTGCAATAGCAGATACCAGCGTCAGCGATCCAGACATCGTCGAGTTCGAGAAAATAGTCTTCAAGAGGAACCTAGAGAGAGGCACCACCTACCTCCGCATCGCGAAGATCTTCAGGAAGGAGAAGGGTTATAGCAACATGGTGCGGAGCGCATACCAGCACATTGATATGCTGGACTGCCTACCACACAGCCTGCGGCTCAAACCCAAGCCAGCCCCTACAGCCGCTCCCGACGAAACAGCAGCAGCCACAGCAGCAGCAGCCACAACAGCAGGAGCTACAGTAGAAGAAACAGGAGCAGAGGCCATAGCAACAGCAGCAGCAGCAACAGCCACAACAGCAGCAGCAGATGCACCAGCAGCAGCAGCAGCAGGAGCCACAACAGCAGCAGCAGCAGCTCACCCTCAACACTCCTAAGCAGACCACAACTCTTCTAAGCAGACCCCTCCTAGATCCTCCAAGCTAGGTAGCAGCACTCCAAAGAACGCCCTGTTACCCATTCAGGCCATCCAGACCATCAACAGGCTGGTAAACAGCTCTCAACTCTTGAGCCGTGAGGAGATAGCATGGCTGGATAACTGCCCGCAGCACCAGAACCCCCCAGAAACAGAACCAGCAACAGCAGCAGCAACACCAGCAGCAGCAGGCAGATCCCCCGCTCCCACCCCCCCCCGCTCAAACCAGGACTTACAAATCAGCAGCAGCAGGAGTCACCCCTTCCAGCAAAGCTACACCCTCAGCCTCCACCCACTCCCACTTCCCGGATAACCACCAAAGACCAGCAGCAGCAGCAACAGCAACAGCACATGACCCGCAGTTCGTTGCTGAGATTTATGCACAAGCAGCAGCTGCTACACAAGCTGCAGCTGCTTGTGCTGCAGCACTGTCCAGCTTCCAGAACAGGCCACCCCCTCCTCCTCCCAGGTCACCCCCCCCCTCCTCCTCCCAGGTCACCCCCTCCTCCCAAGCGCCAAAGGTATGAAGACCAGCAGCAGCAGCAGCAGTACTACCACCCTCGCGGGAACTACTACAATGATCAGCCACAGCAGCAGCAGCAGCAGCATTTTTCTGGCCGACCCCCACCAGCCAGGCACCACAACAGTCCAGCACCAGGCAGAGGCGGCGGGTATGGAAACAGAGAAAGAGGAAGGCAGTCGAACTGGGGTTACAACGACAGGAATGGGAGGAGCAACAACGGCTACTAAAGGAACAGCGCAAGCAAGAGCAAGGAGCAGCAGCAGTAGCTAATTTGAGTGGTCTACCCCTTGTGGGTGCATTCAACCTTAGCAGTAAGTCATTTGACCAGGCTGCTCTCCAAGTGCTTAATGCTGGTTTGAAATTTGTGCCTACAGCTACACGAGCTACCGCGGATAGTGTTATTCAGCAGCAAGTAGAACGTTTTGCCAGGAGAGTCCGCCTAGGTTTTCAGTTTAACACTTTAGGGTATGACAGTAGATACCATGTGCCAAACCCTGCCTTCCAGCCTGAAGCAGCTGGTGCAGGTGTAGAGGCATTTTTGGATGATGTTTCTGATCATGTACAAGCTTTCTTTGAGAAGCAGCAGCATTGCCGTCCCAAAACAAATCTGGGGCCAGCTCAGAGGCGTGCGTTGCAAGCATTACGTACTGATCCTGACATCATAGTAAAGCCCAGTGATAAGAATTTAGGTCTATGCATTCTAGATAAAGCTGATTATGAGGCTCTCCTACTAAAGGAGCTTAATGACATTGAGCAATTTAAACTAGTGTTGGACCCTGCTGAGCAGGTTATAAGGGCTTTAGTCACTAGGTTCAAAGGCATCCTGAGTTCGTGGCGCAGAGACCTGCCTGCTCATGTGTTTAGGTATTTTGAGCACTGGGCAAAGCAGGCACATCTCTTTCCGCACCCATATGTCTTGCCTAAGTTACATAAATTGCCTGAGGTGACCAGGGAGCAGCTGCCAAATCTCAAAGGCAGGCTTATTGTCCCCTCCCATTCTTGGGTCACATATGCAGCTTCTGTATGGCTAGCAGATGTGTTACATGAGGCATGCAAGAACAGATATGATCATGTTCTGCCAGACTCGCGTACCCTCATAAGGAAACTAGAGGGTGTGCAAGTATCGTGTGATGCATTCCTGGTCACTTTTGATGTAGTGGCAATGTATCCTAGCATAGACAATGAGGAAGCTATTGAAGCTGCATGTGAAGTAGTCAAACCTGCTCTGAGAGGAGTGGTTTATGATCTACTGCATTTTGTCATGGACAATAGTTTCTGCATTAGAGGAGAAAAGGTACATCAGCAAATCCACGGCACTGCCATGGGCACACCCTGTGCCGTAGATTATGCCAACATCTACGTGGCTCGCTGCATTGAAGATGTAATGAGGAGAGAGTTTCCTAACTTTCCCCAACATTATTTCAGGCTGATAGATGATGGTTTCTTTGTGTGGGAAGGGCCAGCTGATGCTTTGCACGCTTTTTTGCAACGCATGCACAGTCTGTTGCCCAACATCAATCTTACATGGAGCATTAGTGATGTGAGAGTAGCATTTTTAGACCTCTGGGTGTCCAAGGACATGGGATCAGCTGTAGATGGTTTGGTGCCTATAAAGTTTAGCACTTTTCAAAAGGCGCATAACAAGTATATGTACGTACCTTTCTCTTCGCATCATCGTCCCTCAGTTTTCAGGGCCCTGATAAGAGGAGAGCTGATAAGGTATGCAGTCACTAACAGCAATGTAGCAGACTACGAAGCAGTCGCCCAGCTTTTTGAGCAAAGGGTTCTAAAGAGGGGTTACCCTGAAGCTTTGGTTGTTGAAGTAGCTAATAGCGTTGCCCATGCTGATCGCTTACATTACCTGATAGAGGACGTGGACACTGAGCCACCTACCAGTAGAAGTGGGCCTGTTTTTGTAGCATCGTATGGACCTAAAGAGTGTACAGGGGGCCTTAGCACCATCATCAATCAGGTGTATGCAGCTCATAAGGCTGTTACTCCTGAATTGGAGATTGTATGTGGGGATCATATCACTGTGGCCTACAAGAACGCTGCTAATTTGTCAAAGCTCCTAGTGCATGCAAAGGACTAGTATGTTCTTGCACACTTTGGTCTGCATGTTTTGGCTCACTGCAGTTTGTGCATGTGAAGTAGAGCCCCCCCCCCCTTGTAGTGTTTGGATGTGTAGTTGCACCGGGAGTTCGATAGATCACAAAGACTCGAACTCCCCCCTTTTGTTTTGGCACCTTATGTCGAGCAGATGGGAGGATCATGTGAGTCACTGCGACTTAGGAGTCACTAGGTTTGTGAGGTTTAGACAATTAGCTGGCGGCGTCGAGTTGGCTGGTGCAGCATTTTGTTTGCTATATATGGCTGATATGGGTAGCTTTAAGGCCACCCCGCTGATGAGGCATTACGCCGAAATGCATTTAGGGTCCAGTCTTTTAAGGTTACCTGTACCAGCCTCACTCCAGCCTCTCGACAAGCCTGTGTGAAGTAGATGAGTACAGGCGGGCATCTCAACTCACGCGTAAATCCGTTATTCTTGGCATCTATCGAAGCCGATATCTGATACGCGTTAAATCTTACAACCACCAAAGACCAGCAGCAGCAGCAACAGCAACAGCACATGACCCGCAGTTCGTTGCTGAGATTTATGCACAAGCAGCAGCTGCTGCACAAGCTGCAGCTGCTTGTGCTGCAGCACTGTCCAGCTTCCAGAACAGGCCACCCCCTCCTCCTCCCAGGTCACCCCCCCCTCCTCCTCCCAGGTCACCCCCTCCTCCCAAGCGCCAAAGGTATGAAGACCAGCAGCAGCAGCAGCAGTACTACCACCCTCGCGGGAACTACTACAATGATCAGCCACAGCAGCAGCAGCAGCAGCAGCAACAGCAGCAGCAGCATTTTTCTGGCCGACCCCCACCAGCCAGGCACCACAACAGTCCAGCACCAGGCAGAGGCGGCGGGTATGGAAACAGAGAAAGAGGAAGGCAGTCGAACTGGGGTTACAACGACAGGAATGGGAGGAGCAACAACGGCTACTAAAGGAACAGCGCAAGCAAGAGCAAGGAGCAGCAGCAGTAGCTAATTTGAGTGGTCTACCCCTTGTGGGTGCATTCAACCTTAGCAGTAAGTCATTTGACCAGGCTGCTCTCCAAGTGCTTAATGCTGGTTTGAAATTTGTGCCTACAGCTACACGAGCTACCGCGGATAGTGTTATTCAGCAGCAAGTAGAACGTTTTGCCAGGAGAGTCCGCCTAGGTTTTCAGTTTAACACTTTAGGGTATGACAGTAGATACCATGTGCCAAACCCTGCCTTCCAGCCTGAAGCAGCTGGTGCAGGTGTAGAGGCATTTTTGGATGATGTTTCTGATCATGTACAAGCTTTCTTTGAGAAGCAGCAGCATTGCCGTCCCAAAACAAATCTGGGGCCAGCTCAGAGGCGTGCGTTGCAAGCATTACGTACTGATCCTGACATCATAGTAAAGCCCAGTGATAAGAATTTAGGTCTATGCATTCTAGATAAAGCTGATTATGAGGCTCTCCTACTAAAGGAGCTTAATGACATTGAGTAATTTAAACTAGTGTTGGACCCTGCTGAGCAGGTTATAAGGGCTTTAGTCACTAGGTTCAAAGGCATCCTGAGTTTGTGGCGCAGAGACCTGCCTGCTCATGTGTTTAGGTATTTTGAGCACTGGGCAAAGCAGGCACATCTCTTTCCGCACCCATATGTCTTGCCTAAGTTACATAAATTGCCTGAGGTGACCAGGGAGCAGCTGCCAAATCTCAAAGGCAGGCTTATTGTCCCCTCCCATTCTTGGGTCACATATGCAGCTTCTGTATGGCTAGCAGATGTGTTACATGAGGCATGCAAGAACAGATATGATCATGTTCTGCCAGACTCGCGTACCCTCATAAGGAAACTAGAGGGTGTGCAAGTATCGTGTGATGCATTCCTGGTCACTTTTGATGTAGTGGCAATGTATCCTAGCATAGACAATGAGGAAGCTATTGAAGCTGCATGTGAAGTAGTCAAACCTGCTCTGAGAGGAGTGGTTTATGATCTACTGCATTTTGTCATGGACAATAGTTTCTGCATTAGAGGAGAAAAGGTACATCAGCAAATCCACGGCACTGCCATGGGCACACCCTGTGCCGTAGATTATGCCAACATCTACGTGGCTCGCTGCATTGAAGATGTAATGAGGAGAGAGTTTCCAAAATTTCCCCAACATTATTTCAGGCTGATAGATGATGGTTTCTTTGTGTGGGAAGGGCCAGCTGATGCTTTGCACGCTTTTTTGCAACGCATGCACAGTCTGTTGCCCAACATCAATCTTACATGGAGCATTAGTGATGTGAGAGTAGCATTTTTAGACCTCTGGGTGTCCAAGGACATGGGATCAGCTGTAGATGGTTTGGTGCCTATAAAGTTTAGCACTTTTCAAAAGGCGCATAACAAGTATATGTACGTACCTTTCTCTTCGCATCATCGTCCCTCAGTTTTCAGGGCCCTGATAAGAGGAGAGCTGATAAGGTATGCAGTCACTAACAGCAATGTAGCAGACTACGAAGCAGTCGCCCAGCTTTTTGAGCAAAGGGTTCTAAAGAGGGGTTACCCTGAAGCTTTGTTTGTTGAAGTAGCTAATAGCGTTGCCCATGCTGATCGCTTACATTACCTGATAGAGGACGTGGACACTGAGCCACCTACCAGTAGAAGTGGGCCTGTTTTTGTAGCATCGTATGGACCTAAAGAGTGTACAGGGGGCCTTAGCACCATCATCAATCAGGTGTATGCAGCTCATAAGGCTGTTACTCCTGAATTGGAGATTGTATGTGGGGATCATATCACTGTGGCCTACAAGAACGCTGCTAATTTGTCAAAGCTCCTAGTGCATGCAAAGGACTAGTATGTTCTTGCACACTTTGGTCTGCATGTTTTGGCTCACTGCAGTTTGTGCATGTGAAGTAGAGCCCCCCCCCCTTGTAGTGTTTGGATGTGTAGTTGCACCGGGAGTTCGATAGATCACAAAGACTCGAACTCCCCCCTTTTGTTTTGGCACCTTATGTCGAGCAGATGGGAGGATCATGTGAGTCACTGCGACTTAGGAGTCACTAGGTTTGTGAGGTTTAGACAATTAGCTGGCGGCGTCGAGTTGGCTGGTGCAGCATTTTGTTTGCTATATATGGCTGATATGGGTAGCTTTAAGGCCACCCCGCTGATGAGGCATTACGCCGAAATGCATTTAGGGTCCAGTCTTTTAAGGTTACCTGTACCAGCCTCACTCCAGCCTCTCGACAAGCCTGTGTGAAGTAGATGAGTACAGGCGGGCATCTCAACTCACGCGTAAATCCGTTATTCTTGGCATCTATCGAAGCCGATATCTGATACGCGTTAAATCTTACCACCAGCACCAACATCTACCACTATATGTCCTGGCCCATGCTCTTGCTCCCGTACAACTTCTTTGATCTCCAGAATTGTTTCCCTGTGAGAGAACATCTCCTCTATACAGCAAGCTAGATCTAGCTGATGCTCGTGGTTCAGGACCATTCGCAGCACCTCATTGTTGTCCTTGCCAGCTGCATGTGCATCTGAAAAGATATTTGTATGCTTTGCCCTTATGAAAGCATAGTGCTCACAATGCAACATAAAGTGCATGAGATCCTCGACCGCCCCCTCCTGGCCACACACTCGACATGTCCTTTCCCCCCTGGGAACACCATTAAACCTCATCCTGTGCACATTTAGAGGGTGACATCCACATCGCAGCCCAACAAGCTGCCTCCTGAGATGCATTGGCATGAAATGAGAAAGGTGCTTTGCTCCCCCCTCATGCACCCCCACCCAGTTCTTATATGTGGATGTAAAGACTTGGTCAAAAGGTGCCGTTGCAGGATTCGGTGCCTTTAATGTACGCATCATTCATTGTCCATCTGTGGTGATAGCCCGGAGGGACTTAAAAATGTGTATATCTGTGAATCTTCGCGTACGCGCATGTTACATCCTTGCTTAACGAGGTTGCGATGCCAGCTCCTCGGCGGGATGTAACTGTGCCGAGACTATAGATACCCCCCTCCTTAGCAGAGAGCTTCCTTGGCAGCCATTGCAGCTCTCAATACTCCAGACAACCTACCTGACCATCTCCACGCCTCTGCTGCGTTGCGTCAAAAACGCAGCAGACTCAGTCCACGCGCCATATATAGAGGGGATTAGAACTAGAATACTGGTGAACAGGGACTTACATTGCCCTGCGAACCGCTCACTACCTCCAAAGGCAAATTGCTTGACAGCTCCCACTTCCCGCCCAGGCGCAGCCTCGGCAAGCCCACTTTGCTAGTCCTACTAGTACAGAACATATAAAAGCAGCCCCGCCCAGAACATCCATCACCGAAAGGGGCTAAGATCCTAAGGCAGGCCAACAGTTAGATTGTAGCATTCCCGTAGCTCAGGTGCCGCGTACCCATCTTGAGTAGCGTGTGTAGAGGTGCCCTAGCCTAGCGCGGCACACCTGCATCAACTTGCGTCGCTCGGTCTAAGGTGAACAAGATACACTAAGCGTCCGTAGAACAAGCTCATATCTCCGCTCAGTAGAGTATACCTGCTAGTGATAGCACAAGCTGGCCTAAGAAATGGGCTGGCCTGACATACATTGGCTAGCAAGGGATCTAGGGTGGGCTGGTGGCAGCCATGGTGTCAGTTTTGGACAGGAACTTGAGTATGCCGTTGGAGCCTAAGTTGGCTCCTTGTGGGTGGCGCTGCCCCCACCGGCGCCCCGCTTTGACGGGGCCATTTGGTAATTGGTAATTGGTAATTGGTAAGAGATCAACCGAACGCGACGCTCTTCCGAACCTGACCAGGCCCTGTCCCGTAGGACTCGTGCCACTATTGATAAGCATCTTACGCAAACGACTCTAGCGTTGTATGCGCAACAGCGAGGAAGCCTGCTCGGGAAAGTACAGCGACGTCCCCAGCCCATACCTCCTTCCCATCAAGGGCGTGAAAGGACAGCAACTGCTGTACGGACCAGAGGTTGTCATAGCAACAGACTTCAGCACCCACGACACAGCGAATAGTAAGGTAGGGTGCGCAAACAGCAAATGATGCACCTGGCCCAAGTCTCAAGTCAGCCATCTTGCCCCTTACAGTCACAAAGCTCTACTGTCTCTACTGTCGTAGGTCGCCACCACAAGACAGCAACCTACCAACATGAGCAACGGCGGCACCATGCAGGATCAGATCATGGCAGACAGGCAGCAGGTACGATACACATAAGCAGAACCTCAGCATTCAAGCAGAAACGACCCACTCCCAAGCTGCCAGCCACGCTAGCATGTCTTGTGATCCTCCTCACAATGTCCCTTTGTGTCTGCGCACAGAATGACCTCACCGAGATTGAAACAAGCCGCAAAGTCTTGGCGGGAGGAGAGGAGCCAATGGTCTCCATCAAACCCTCCCCAGAATTGCTTGCCAAGCTTGCCCTTCACAAAGCAAAGGCAGCATCAGCTATCGATCACAGCCAAATCCAAGGTTCCAACTACACCATCTACTGGGACCACACCTACCCAGGGCATGCTCTGCTCAATGGTTACCCCTCCATCTTCAGCACAGTCCCAGAGTCACACCGGGTGACCCTTATCGTCACTGGCTACGAATGCCGTACTGTCAAGACCCTGGAAGCTGCTAAGGCCTTCCTTGCTGCAATCCCTGGTGTGGAAACTGTCATCATCCCCGAAAGCGCCAAAGAAGACCTCCACATGGGCATCCTGCGGTTCAAGGACCCTGATACGGCTGACTCGGCATTCTTCCACCTCGGAGACTCGGAATACATGACGGCTGATGGCAAGTACCAGCTATCATTCCGCCGCAAGTACCCAGAAGCAGTCCCCGTGGAGGTCAAGGACCTGCATACCATGTGGCTGCACACGCCGTCATTGATCAATCTCGGCAAATTCGCACGCTTCCGGCAGCTGCAGCAGAAGGTGGCAGACGACCTCAGCAAGCAGGACGCCACACGGCTGGAGATCATAGACATCAGAGTCCCAAACGCCTCCTCCCCGTACACTGGTGTCATACTAGTGGACTACGATAACATCGAGTACTTCACCGAGCAGAAAGTCATCAACACCAAGGCGGGTGAGCTGCTGTACCAAGTGCACGTGGGAGAACTCCCCCCTGAGGTGCAGCAGCTCATCCTTGGCCGCCGGGAGCCAGAACCCTACAGCATTGCCATGAGCAAGGTGCCCTTAACACTGACGGTTAACGCGGTTACCAGCGCCTTGCACAAACTTGCCCTGCTGAGCAACGCCAAGTTCCGCAGCATCCGGCTCATCCACGTGAATCGGCCGCAGGGCTACAAGGTGTACCAGCTGATTGTGGGGACTGAGGGAGAGTTCATCAGTGTGTTGGGCTACAACCGCCACAAGCAGGCTCGCATTGGTAACACCTTCATGCTCCTGTCCACAAGCAAGAGCAGCATTGTGGGTGAGTCCAACCCCCGAGACACCAACCTGGTAGCCAACGTCCAGAAGGCCTTGGCAGAGGGGGTTAGCTACAAGATGATCATGGAGGTAAACATGGTGCAGTTCATAAAAGGACACAATTGCAGTACGATACATGCATTTCCCAGCGTTGCAACTGCCCGGACAGCCCAACAGGGGTATGTGCTGATGTCCCTTACTGACTATGAGTGCTACCAAAGCCATCACAGACCTGCAGCATGCCCTACTATTATTACCCATAGGAAGATGATGACATTGCCAGACTGTGCTGCTACCGTACAGTGCCCTGCATGCAAATTCCCACTCTTTGCCACCAGACCTGCGCTCCAGCAAACCTATAGGGCTCGATCCTGTCAAGATTTCAGATGCTCTATTACTATTGGCAGCAAAATGCCTGCTTGTGTGTCATGGGATGCCGCACTTACTGCTGAGTGTACCCCTCACATCAGTCAATCAGAATGCCTGGTCATTGCTGCTGCTAAAGAACATAGTTCCCATGGTGTTTTGCTGAGCTTAGAAGGTACAGGGGTTTATCATAAGCTTCCTATCTGCTGTCCACAATCTCCCACAATTCACTCACCATTCATCTCTTCCTTCACCATTCATGTTAGATATATCAACCAAATTCCCACAATTCCTCTGACTGAACTATGGCATCGCATTCCCCTGCCCCCCTCCTGCCACCCATCAGAAGTGCCAGACCATACTGATTTGTACCATCAGCCACCCACCTTGCAGCAAGGAAGATCATCCAGCCACATGAACATTGCAGCCCTGAGCGAACTCTCCATGTGTGCATACACTGTGCCATGCTGCAGGGCGGTGACAAGCAAGACAAGCCTGCAGGAGCAGGCGCCTCAGCATCAGGAAGAAAGAGGGATGAGGATGGACAGGCCCTGCCAAAGAGTCGCCATGCAGCTACCTAAGGCTTCTCCTCTCAGGCAGCAGCAACTGCAGTCTATGCTAGCTCCAGCAGCACTACCACTGCAGTGGTCCCAGGGCTGCATAATAGGGTCCCGCATAGGTCAGGGAAGGTGCCAGCAATTAACCAGGATGTGTTATGATGATCTGCTCGCAGTTATCCTTAGGGGACGGATCCATAGACTGAGTGCGAAGGCAGACGGAGGGTTCCAAGGGGAGCAGGGCTACATGGCCACATTGTGCACTTGCTGTCAGCGAATCTGCTTGTACTATGGCGATATGTTAAGATGGCGTGAACCAGAAAGGGGTCCCAGCTCGCAGTCCTGTGAATCTCAGGGTAGAGCAGCGCCAGTAAGGGTCCCCGGAACGGTGCCAATTGCGAACTCAGGAGGAATTGCACCCAATGCACTCTCGCCGCGGCAGAGCAAAAATAAACTCTTGCACATAGAGAACGCGGCCACGTATAGCATAACCTACACGACAATACCGAGGACTCAGAGACCTCCGTTCTCACTAGTGTCCACGCACACCCAGGCCCTCACCAGACAAAGAAGACAAGCTACGCAGTCCAAAAGAGCCGCAGTTGCCTCTAGCAGCATGGCTTTCCGAATAATACTCCCCAATAATGCCACCTTTGGGGAGCGGCTGCATGACATGAAGGGCTGTCCGCTCCCCAGTACAGTTGATTACGAGCAGCTCGCCCCCTCTGCTTTCCCGACAGCCCAGGCACCCATTGCAGCCACAGTGCATAGTAACCCCAAGGCGGATTTCGCAGTTGATGGAACTCATGGGATACTCACTGATAGACTCTCAAACATACAACAGCAGGTTGGGGCACAGCCTCTCAGCTTCCGGAATGTCCAACAGGTCGAGCAGGCGACACAAGAACCTGATGCCAGCACCACCAGCAGCAGCAGCAGCATACCGCTACCCGCTGATAACATCACAACCACCAGACAATCAGCCTCTGGCGTCAGGCCGGCTACAAGTAGTAGTACCAGCATCGCCTTTTCGATGGCAACAGGTAACAGCAGCTTCATGCAAACAACAAAGCAAGGCCCCATTGATACCGATGGCTTGTTGACGTTCAGACATGGTGGTATGTTAGCCTGTACATACAGTAACAGCAACATGATACTCCCACCAGCATATGCTACCACCATGATGTGGGGAACCTCTGCCCCAACTCTTGCTAGGACACTTAGGAGCACCTCCACCCTTGCTATTTGGAGTTTTACCCTGACCAACAGCAGCTCCTTGGAGAGACCAGCCACACCTCCCTTTCTGGCCACAGCTCCAGACCATCTGCCTGTTTATCTCCTGCTCTCTGCTATACTGACGCTGAGGTCTCTCTCATACCTCTATGAAGCTGGCAAGCCAATCTCTGGCCTCACGTACACACCCCGGAATGCCACACCAACAAAGCTGAATGTCACAAAGAAAAGAAAGACCAACCAGCGCACCGGCCTATTAGAAAAAGCCAAAGGTGTCCAAAACAGCATGAAAGCCCTTAAGCAGAGGCTGCAAGATAAGTATGTCATGCAATGTCAAACTCGCCTACAAATGGAGATGGAACACCCTGGGGCTTTTGCCGCACACTACCTCAAACGAGCAATTGCAAAGCAAGTGAGGCGCTGCATCCAACGCAGCAATGGATATCTTGAAAGAAAAGCCTACAGAATCTACAGGTACACTAAAGTCGCATACATGCGTCCAACACCCCCTGGACAGAATGATGCTCCACAATCAGCAAACCTCCAGCCCCAGGATTGTAAAGCAGCAGACACAACCTGCCCAGTAGAAGCCTCATGTCCTCATGTAAACTGCACTGCACCCAATGACCCACACAGCCAGCATGAGGCCCATGATCGCACTGCTGTCACCTGCCAGGCTAGGGCCACCCACCCCCAGACCGTGCCCAATGCGCCCTTCGTAAGGAAACCAAAGCTAGGACAGAGTGCATGCTTATCAGTGAGCATTATGGCAATCGAGGCTTACTCCATCAGCACTATTGCACCAGGAAGAAGTCGGGGCCCCTAGCGGTGGGTCGTTTGTACAGCAGCCATGCAAAGGTGTTTTCGGCTTCCTTAAAGTCCAACCCTACCTCGCTATCACATATATGTGGCACAACAAGGCTCCAATCCAAGATATGAAGCGGATACGAGTAGCCCGTGTCACTCGTTCGTGGTTCTGGGCACCGGGGGTTCCTGGTCTTTGAACAGGACTTTGCGAAGAGATCATCCTTCAGGCATGGTTCCTTAGCTCCACCCTAGTAGGCAAAGGTACCCATCTACCAGCATCAAACTGATTTCTTTCAGTTTGATGAACCGTTTCTGTAGTCAGCATGTTATAACCCCACGTTATTCATGCAGAGCGTTGCAGTCGCGTCGATGCTGATGATCTCTTTTCACATTTAACTTTCATGGTCACTCGTGTTCGACAAAGTGCGGTGTTGTCTGGGTTGCAGTGGAAGGTATGTGTTGTACCAAGAGCAATGGCATTTTAATGTGAAGTGAAGTGATTACCAAGTAGTCAGCATGCTGTTCAGCCCAACCCGGATACCAGGTGGACTCCCACGCTGCCAGGTAACGAGACCAAATACTAGGCAGCCTACTTATAGGACCTGCCCTTCCCCTTCCTGTCATCCGTACCAGCAAACACCGCCCTGGGTTCCAGGGTTGTTTCTGGCCCAAACACACACACCCTGAAAACCCTTTGCTAAAAACCTAAAACCCTGACCCAACGATAACCCTGACAACACCCATCCCATGCATTTCCTTTCATCCCATCCAAATCAAAGGAAACTGATCCCCCCCCCCTTTATCCACCATATCCACTCAAAAGGAAAAAAATTGTATATATTCCCCCACACAACATCCCAAAAAAATAGACACTAAACTCTAGTCATAAACCTCGAAAAATCCATCAGGTAGCTTGAATTTAACACCTCGTAGGTTATAGTGCTGCGACCTACTACCTTCAACCACAACATGGGGAGGAGTACTCCCTTGCTTAACAGCACCAACATCTACCACTATATGTCCTGGCCCATGCTCTTGCTCCCGTACAACTTCTTTGATCTCCAGAATTGTTTCCCTGTGAGAGAACTTCTCCTCTATACAGCAAGCTAGATCTAGCTGATGCTCGTGGTTCAGGACCATTCGCAGCACCTCATTGTTGTCCTTGCCAGCTGCATGTGCATCTGAAAAGATATTTGTATGCTTTGCCCTTATGGGAGCATAGTGCTCACAATGCAACATAAAGTGCATGAGATCCTCGACCGCCCCCTCCTGGCCACACACTCGACATGTCCTTTCCCCCCTGGGAACACCATTAAACCTCATCCTGTGCACATTTAGAGGGTGACATCCACATCGCAGCCCAACAAGCTGCCTCCTGAGATGCATTGGCATGAAATGAGAAAGGTGCTTTGCTCCCCCCTCATGCACCCCCACCCAGTTCTTATATGTGGATGTAAAGACTTGGTCAAAAGGTGCCGTTGCAGGATTCGGTGCCTTTAATGTACGCATCAAGAAGGGGAAACCGGAAATTTGTGCTTGCAACTTTAAGGGTGCGCCGGTTGCTGAAGCTGCGAAGCTTCCCCTGTCACAGTGCATGCCATCTCCGGCTTCGACAGCTTATTCAGACGTACCCCGCTGAACTGGCAAAAATGGAGCGCAATTGCTCAACAGCATATTCCCCCAGCCTTTGGCAAACCTCTGAAAGGCACTGGGCTGCCCTTCGTCCATTAGCAGCAGCAATACTAGCAGCAGTGATAGCTTGTACCAGCAGCAGCAGCAGAAGCTGTTTCCCCAGAAGCAGGACCACCCATGTTCCCTCATAAACAGCAAGCAGCTTATTTTGGTCTATGCTACTAGTGCTGACATGCATAATTCAGAAAACGTGGGTTAACAAGATGAGGCGTGACCTCAACACATGCATCAGCAGCACTTCACGTTGTTTTTAGCTTACGTTCCAATCTCATTGCTTCATTCATCATTCATGTTAATAGATACATAAACAGCAGCATTTACAGCAGAAGTTGTCTCCTCAGCAGCAACATAACCCCTTGTCCCGTCATCAACAGCAGCAGTACTTATTATTACATTTCATGATATGCCATAGCAATAAGTGCCATAGGCCCCGCACCTCAAGCTGTCACAAAGAACAGCGAGGTGGAACAGAATACGGGTAAACTTCGACATGTATGACAATATATGCCTAAACATGAGGTCCAGCAGCTAGGTCAAAATCACCCAAAACCTCCGCTGCCCCAATGGGGGTAAGAGCCTCCCTCCTACTTAAGAAAGCAAGGAGGGCTTGTAAGCCCGGGTGCAAGCAATAGTTGGTAACAAACCCCATTGGTTGGACCTCACGCCACATCAGAAGGGTGAGCATAAGCATTCCTAATCTTCCAAGCAGCTGCAACATATTTAGCTATACACTTAAATGCATGCTTGAAAGGGCCATATACTAAGCCAGACTCCTCATCGACGTCTACACCCCAAAACTCTTCATTAAGCATGCTATGCAGCATCTCCTCATCAGATTTGCCATCCAATATCTGACATTTTGCAGCAACATCAGGGTCAGAAGTCAGCTTCTCCCACAGCTTTTGCCTTTGTGCCTGGTAAACAGGACAGTCAAACAAGAAGTGTTCAGGAGATTCAACTTCACCTCCCAATTCAGGGCCAAGATCACAGGACTTGCAGCACTCCCTACGTGCACTTTGCCTGCTAGCGCTCTGCCTACCGAATTTTGCTGTCATAGCGTTGAGAGGAAGAATACCTGCACGCAGCTGCATAATGAGTTCCATGCCTTTGCTCAGAGGGCCTGTGCACATATATGGCTGCGGCTTGAAATAATTAACATCGTCATTGTAATGCTGCATATATGTCGCTAAAGTAGATTTATTTCTAGCACCCTCCTCCCGAACAGCCCTGTCTCTTTCATATATACTCCACTTGACATATGCCCTAAAGCTAGGTAGGTGTCCCTCTCTCACTCTTGCTTGTAAGGTTTCCTCCTGCATGCCTACTTATCCATTTCATGATGTGCCATATGCGAGGTGGAACATACACATGCTGCAACATACACATTAATGTCCCCTCCCAACGTCAGCTGCCCCATAAGCAGGTGCCCAAGCGCCCAGGCATCTCAAATCTCATCCCTTGCCTTGCAACATTGCATGTGCGGTGGAACTCTTTGTGTCCAGCCATCGCCAGTCCCCATGCCCTTCCTCACCACGCCATAACTCAGTAGCGGAGAACCCAATGTAGGACTTATTCAGAGCTGCAACACGCCATCTCACGCTACACCAAATGGTGTGAGGCTTGCGAATGGATGGGGACTAAACCATTCGCAAGCCTCACACCATTTGGGACACTCTGCTGCAGGTGACTTCACAAGCGCTGCCCTAGCACCAAGCTTCCACCAAAACCCCAGGAGGCGCCCCACCAGTCGCATGCACACTGTACACACTGGGCCCTGCAGTCAACTCATGCACTCCAAAGGGAAGAGTCTGCTGGCTGCTCAACAATAAACAACCACAAGCTGAGTTTCCCCGATCTCCTTGCCACAGTCACATTCAAATTTAAAGATACAACATGCTACTTGTAGCATGCTATACAACATGCTACTTGTAGCATGCTCACAATCTCAGAAAGGGCACTGAACATTGATCCATACTTACCCTATACTAACATTTGAACAGTAAACCTTAAAAAGAAAACTGCAAGGAAATCATGCCGTTGGGAGGCAGTCAAACATCACTGCGGACGACACAGTACACTCCAGGCCATGCAGACAGACAGACAGACAGACAACCACTGATGGAGTCATGTGGCGGGTGCTGCACGGTCCCAGGGCTGTGCAGTGATACATCTGATATACATAGACATGCATAAGCATGGCAACAAACTAACTGCAATGCAGTACACCAAACTCACCACGGCCCTATACTCCGCAAATAATCAGCAGTTGGCAGCAGGCTGCTTTCTTTGCCCCGGGGACAGGTTGCCATGCTGCCAGGCAACTCCATTACACACCAGGCAGCCTTCTTTCAAACCCGCTCTCTCCACCCACCATGCATCCCGCGCTAGCAACACAACAGTGCTTAGAGACGCTTTCATGTAAGACTGTCAAAGGCAGGCCCACACACCCACAAATGATGTCCATAGCATTGCAGATATATATGAAATGGATTGCTGCACAGCTGTCGGGCCGTGCAGCACCCGCCACATGACTCCAACCAGTTCGACACTCACTCTCTGGAATCCTGACAACTAGGCAAAGACACAATGAATTTGTAGGTCTGACAACGACTAAGTAGGCAAACACACTGGAGACATAGTTCCAGATATCTGGCAAACCATAAGGTTCCAGCACCGCTTACATCTGAACCCACGGCAATCATCAGTTACCGTGCATCAAGGGGGGTTACATCGTTCAGATCCATTCAAACTTGCTTCACACAACGGGCGCCCTGCTCAACCGGTAACCTTGGATATCATTTGTTTATTTGGCATCACCATCACCAGCAGCACGCCAATTACTCTGCCATCACAGATTACAGATTACAAGCTGGCCCCACACGGGGGTAACACGGGGGTCGCCAGCAACGAAGCCAAATTAGGCTCGATGGGCATCTAACTCAAAATCAATCTCATCACACCATGCACAGGGGCACTTCAGCATTCCAGTACGGTATCAATCCACATTCACAATTCTCATACAACTGCATCAAGCCTTGCACCCCACCCAGAGTTAATCGTTAGTGTAACTGTACCCTGTTCCTACCTGGATGATGCCATATCATGCTCACTTTTTTCTTCTTTGTCTTTGCGCCAAACATCTCAGGCGCGTTCATACGAAACTTGTTCAATCTGCTGCAACCACACCACTGCCTACCAAATGTTTTGGACAATGACAATTTTAAAGGTACTGTAGCTGACGACAAAGACAAGAGCCCCATGACATGACCTCACCAAGGTGCCTCAACAACACTTCACCTAGTGTCCTTTTCCAGTCTGATACCTTCACGATTCATGTTTAAAACGCCCTACCAAGCATCAAAATGAGCTTCCTAGGCCCACAAGGTAGGTAAACTCAGCCAATGGTTGATACCCTGGCCTTAAGGTTTTAAATTTGCCTGTGGATGCTAAAGTGCATGCCCAGAACGCTGCATGGAAGCCTGGGTAGGTGCTCTTCAAAACCCTGCTGCACGCTGCAGCCTATACCGTAGATATTTTGGATATCACGAAATCCAAGAGGATAACAGAACAGCATGCAAGTTGTGCATCAGACAACAGAAACAGAACAACTCAGCAGCAAGGATGGCTACTTGCTTAATCAGATCCATGACTAGAACTTGGATGCCTTTGACACTGGCTCTGCTCAACTTACTGGCTGTGCAGTTCAATCTAAACACCTGAAAACCAACAAACATGTATATGGGAGACATGGTAGCTGGCAACAGAGTCAGAAAGCCACATGACATGGAACTGGTTCTAAAGACAATTTGCAAGATGACCTCGACCGCTAGATGATGCCCAACCACAAGGTCTGGCCAAGCTTGAGAGTGCCTGCATGCAACGTGCATGGAAGCCTAGAGTTTGGATGCCCCTGGAACCTGTACTTTAGATTATTTACCTTAAATGCGACACTGTCTCAGACCCAGGTCCTAAATGGCAGTTCAACATGACATGGACAAACATCGCATGCATGCAAGCACGCATGGTATAAAGTAAGTGAACAAGCAGAATCAATGACATCAGCTCCACAGCTTGTAGAGAATGGCTCCTCAGAAGCCAGAGGTCGATCAGATGCCACCCAGCACCAGTGCGTTTATCTAAAAACAGTACCAGACCCTAGAATGCAGTTAGTGACCTCACATCTTTGACAGAAGGCAAACATACATGGCAAGATTGAAGCTGGGAACACCGTTTCCAATGGGTACTACCTAAGGCCCCATCAGAGTCTTCCTAGTAGACCCCAAACAAAGCACAGTTTCCATGGCAAGTCATGTGATGAGCATCATACCTTCACAGCCTTGCAAGGAATCTCAGCCAGAGTATCCATTCATTTGCCGCTGAACACCTGCACACTTGCAATTGCAGTTGCACCTGCGCTAGCGCTTGCACTTGCACTTGCGTCTGCGTAGCTGCTGGCAACCCCCAGCTCTGGTTCAGGGCAATTGCTATGTAGCTGAGCCCAAGCCCTACCAGGAGCATCTACTTGGAATGTAGTCACACAGCCCATACCTTCCCCAAAAACTGTGCCGACCCCACACCTCCCCACAACCACTAGGGTTTTACCATTGGGCCCGCCCAGTTCGATGTTGGTTGGAGCCCAGAAAGGCAAAGGGTAGGTCTTGATGATTATGCCACTTGGGGCGATGACTACCACAGCCTGGCCCTCATTCCTTGCAACATACAAGTTGCCCAATATGTCCATACGCATGCCATCGATGTCAACACTGCCTTTGCCATCCATCGCAAAGTCGTAGAACAGCGTCTGAGCTCCCAAGGTACCGTCAGTCCTTAAAGCATACTTCCAGATCTTGTTGCTCACAGGTCTGCCTTTTAGGTTGAAAGCTTCTGAAACGAAGAGGTACTTCTCATCTAGCGACAGCTCAATGCCATTAGTGCGTCCCAGGTTTCCTGCTAGCTTCTTCGCTGGAGCACCCTTCCTGCAGAGCCAAATGTCGCCATCACCAAGGGTAGTGTTATCTGTCCACAGCTGGCCGCTGAGGTAGACGTCGCCTTTTCGTGAAACGGCTAAGTCGTTAGGCTGATTCATGGTCCCATTGCAAAACGTGCTGGACTCCTGGCCTTCAATGAGCACGACGCGGTGGTTGCCAATGTCGGTTGCCAGCATGGCACCGCTGGGCAAAACTCGCAATCCGTTCAACTGAGATCCAGGCATGTCATCAACGGTAGCTGTTAGGGCGCAATCCTCATTCACGAGGCCGACTGTGTTTCGCTGTTCCTTCGCTCCCCAGTTAACTGCGAAAAGCTGGCCCCCTTTCCCCACAGCTGCGCCTTCGATGTAAGGGCCATATTGTCCGTCACAAGGGTGTGGTATCACTTCAGGCAGTGCAAATAGGGATACAAGAACACCGAACCACGTAACGAGGGCCATGGAACAGCCTTTGGAATACGGGAATCGTGCGGGTAATAGATCAGAAGGCAGGAAGTAAGCTTGCAGCAGAACCCAAACCGCTCTTGCCCTTGTAAGCGTGTAATCCGAAGGATCGAAACAGTACTTTTGATTCAGGCGCTTAATGCGCATGCGGCCCGACAGGCTGGTCCAAAACATACCTCGGACCCTCAGTACTGCCTTGCGGTACACCAGACACTTGAAGTGAACCATTGAACACAGGTCGGTCCTTCTTACATTAAGTACAGGCTTCAGATCCCTAGAACAGCTGGATCTATTGCAGGCGACTCCCTCATCTCTTTCATAGGCTGCCCCCGTAAGAGCTCCGACGGCTTACCTCCATGCCGGGCAGCCAGGGAAGCATTGGCTAGATTCATAGAGACCACACGTAGGGGTGATGCAGTTTACCAGAAGTACTACGCCATCAAGCAGCTGCGGGCATGGACGCCGATCTCAGACAAGACACACCCGACCCAGGCAGCATGCAGCCCTGCAGCCCGCCCGCGCAGCCTCAGCAGATATCGATACAGAGAAGCTCCTCACAAGCCGTGCGTATACCCCCCCGCGTTTCGTTGGTCCCATTCAAGTAACAGAAGTGCCTGGTACGTAGCATACTACTAGGGTGTTCTAGTTGATCTCTCTTGGCCTTGGTCTTGGTGTTGCTGGCATATAGGACCACACTACAGGACCTGTCCAGCCTTTGGTGATCTTTCTTGGAGTGTGCTGCTCAACTTGCATGACCTCGAAGCAAGGGATGCAGCCGTGAAGGACCCCCCAAACTCCTTGAGCCCATGTCTCTGCAAGCGTTTGTTGCGCTAGTTCACATACTCTTCACTCTTCCTTTCATCCACCCTTCGGCATAGCAGCTACCACTGTCTCCTAGCCTCTCACCCACACCTGCTATCTTTTACCAAGACTGACAATAATGACCTTTCCATTTCATGCCCCCAGGCAAACGCCTTGGTCTCACGGCCACCCAAAACCTCGTGTCTGGTCAGCTTCTGCTGGTGTGTCAACCGCTGGTAGTTACCCTTGGCCCTCAGGGAAGACCTCCCAGCAACAATGACCTGGTTGAACTGCTAGAAGACAAGCAGACAGAACCCTGGGTGGCGGCCTGGCTCCAACTCCTGCTCAGAAAGGAGCCCGTCGTATCAGAGGGCGCAGCAGCAGGGGCAGGGACAGTAGCAGCAGGCCTACCACTAACAGCAGCGGGGCCAGGACACAAAAACTCACCAGCAGCAGCAGCAGCAGCTGGCAGCGATGGACCAAATGACCAGCAGAAGCAGCACGATAACAATCAGACAATAACAGCACAACAGCAGCAGCCGCAGCAGCAGCAGCAGCCAGTGCAGGAGGACCAGCAGCAGCAGCAGCAGCAGGAGGATTTCTTGCATCACGCACAGGGCCTCTTGGCTCAAGGTCCTGCAGACTTCCTACCCGCTAACACCAGCAAAGGATCTGCTGCTGCTGACAATGGCGCAGCCAATACATTCAGATACAGCAGTAATGGCAGCAGAGCCCCTCTTGCTGCTGCTGGCAATGCTAGTGCTGCAAGCAGCAGTCTCTCTCCACCCATAACTCTCCCGCAGCTGCAGCAAATCGTCTCCGAGAACGCATACTCCGAACCAGCAGAAGATGCCGGGGCCGCAGCACTCCGTGAACTCACACCCGAAAGTGTCACCGGTCTGTGGCCCGAGTTCTCCCTCTTAAACCACAGCTGTAGCCCTAATGCTGTAGCAGTAGTAGTTGGCCAGCAGCTACTGCTGCGTGCTACTGCTCCTATCCTTGGAGGTGAAGAGGTGACGGTCTCTTACCTTGGAAAGGAGCGGTTTGCGCCAGTGGCGCGGCGGCGTGCAATGTTACAAGGGTTTTATGGGTTTCACTGTCAGTGTGAGAGGTGCATGTGTGAGCAGAAGACCTTTCCAACGAGGTATTATCCTCAGGATGCGGTTTTGCTGGGACTGGAACCTGAAACCGCCGCTGCAACAGCATTACCACCAGCTGTAGCAGACATAGGGGGAGCATCACCCGTAGCAGCAGCAGGTGATGTCTGGAACGAAGCAGAGGCTAAGCAGCAGCAGCAGGAAGGAAGCAGCAGCGGCCGCTTTAGCTGGTTATGGTCCGGCATAGATGCTGTTGTTACCTGGTTTGGGGGAGACCCTCTGTTCAGCCCACCAAAGGAGAAGCTACAGCCTAGCCCGCAGCACATGCTACTGCAGGAGATCTACGAAGACGCTACAGGTGACCTTGCTATAGCAGTACAAGACGTAATGACCACAGACCTAAAAGCTACAGCCCGCCGCCTTGCAGTGCTACAGCAGGTCCACTCTCGAGTGCTACAGCTCGAGACCGCAGTAGCAGAGCTACAGCCCTGGCAGCTGCAGCCACCAGCAGTAGCAGCCCGTTGGCTTCTCGCTACAGCCCTACCACTGCTACAGCTAGAGTTTGATTTGTTAGAGCTACTGCTGGCTGCTGGGCAGCTACCGTCAAACGATGACTGGGTTGCAGCAGCAGCTGTAGCGGCTGGTGGGGGTCGGTCAAATGTCAGAGTGCAGCGGCAGTGGCGGTTAGGGTTTAGTAACAAGCGCTGGGGTGCAGGGGTTGAGGGACTGGAGGGGTTGCAGCTAGGAAGCAGGGAGGAAGCTGTGATGTGCTGCTTGGAGGTGATGGGGAAGATGAGGGATGTTGTTGCTGCAGTAGCCAAGGGGAGTGAGTTGCACATCAACCTCTGTGTCAGAGTCATGGATTTGGTAAGTCTTGGAAGGGTCTGGGTCCTTTGGGGCAAAGCAAGAGTCCTTAATACCGGTATAGGCGTGATACATGGGGAGACATTACATGCAGTTATTTCCTTTAGTTTCACACCTTGGATGCCAAGGTGGTGGTTAGGGGCGGCCCAGCTAAACCTGAGCCCCAGAGCAGCAGGGGTGAAAGGGTCTCTTGTGCATTGTTTGTGATGTGTTGTCAGCTCACTATATGACAAACAACTGATTGAAGTGCATCCACAACTACATGCAAGCATGCCATCCATGCATCATTCCTATCCTCAACAAAAACACCACTCTCAATAAAGAATCCACTGACTGTGTTTGGGGGGCACCTGGGCAATACTATTGCAGTAAAACCCACGTGGCATAACGGCCACAGTGGCTACTACAACCTGAGCAACACACAACACAACAGTATTGCAGTAAAACCCACGCGGCATAACGGCCACAGTGGCTACTACAAACTGAGCACACAAAGAGCATGTGCCAGGGTACTCCAGAAAAACCCGTCCATGCAACAAAGGCATGGGCCAGAGCCCTCATAGAGTACTAGACTGCCAAAGAAAGAAACCACACCCCACCTTGCCATGTAAAAACGGGAGGGAGGGCGGGGATGCAAACAATCCAGAGCCATGCTACACTGTTCACCTAAGAACTACAATGTTCAAGGGCGCAGGGTGCCTTGGAAAGAGGCAAGCCGCTGCATACATACACAATGCAAAGCACAGACCTTGAAAATGTGGCCAGCCGCAGAGCGGCATCGCGTCACCACCATAGGCAGTACACCTTCCCTGTTTCTCACAGGCGTACGCGAAAGTGCAGCCATGACATCATATAATCCAAGGTTTGCGTTAACGATCGCTGGTCACATCCGTCCGGGATACTTTGCTGTATCCCTCGTGTTGATTGGGTTTTGAGGGGAAATATGGCTGATCTTATTAGAATGTGTTGCGTGTCTCGTATGAAACACATGATATCCAGCGTAGTGGCACTGCTCTTCCCGCCCATTAACAACGGACATTAGTACTGTCACGTACCTAGCACTTGCGTGCCGCTCATGACTCATTCAACACTGGTCGGTCATCTTGCAAGTCTGCATGCCTCGGGGCAGAGCAGATTGTACTTGTGTGTGGTATACCAGCAGAGGGAGCTAGTCATGCCATACCCAAATAAGAACTTCGATGTCAGCTTTTAATACAGACGACTAGACTAGACAGGGCAAGGAAAGAAGAAGAACGTCAATTCAGATTGAAAGGTCGGTACTGATCTTTGAGGTTTGTACCCAGGAGGGCTTCAATCCGCGAGCGGCTCTTGCATTCTTTTCTATGGGCTCTCTCTCTCTCTCTGAACACACTCATAAGCTGGGTGAAGTCCTGTGGCGGGTGCTGCACGGCCCAAATGCTCTGCAGTTGTCTATCTCATACTGCTGGGCCTGATGTTCAGCCATATGTCATTGCCATTCCTACAAGCCCACATACTCAATTTGTCAAACTATTGTGTGACAATTCTGTGCGAGCTTGAAGTGTCGTGGTTATGGCACCTTTGCTATGGCATCCCATGTTTTACTGATAGAACTGGGGAAAGTTTGTTCTGGGGGGCTGGTGCTGGGTGCCAGTATTTTCTTTTGCCGGCGTTCCAGGCCTGTTGAGTCTGGCGGGTAGTCGCTGGCTTGCAAGCAAACCAATGCTGGGTACCATTGTTGCCTACTCTGTCATGTTGCGCCTTACAGACTCGGCAAGTGCATGGCTCTACCTCCCAAGAATTTAAGGAAGCAGAAGCTCAGTGCAGCACGGCAGTAGCAGCACGCTATGGCAGGCTCACTCCACTGGTGGCAGGTGCGGTAGTGCGGGAGAGGCGGCGGCAGCTAGTTGCAACATCTCTATCAAGGAGGATGAGTGTGATCGCTTGGGATGAGGCATCGCTGGCAGCACGAAGGGGAGATGTGGCAACATTAGCAGAGTAATGAATGAGAGACAGATGTGAATTGGTGTAAGTTAATCAGTCAGAGAGGGCACCTTTATATTTCCGATGAGCTGCATTATGTGCGGGAATGGTGCCCAGAGATAGTTCAGGAAAGGACTGGCAGCGGTTCTGGCCAACAATCAGTTAGTTGTCATGGGTGCATCAAGTTTACTTGGTACGTAACAGGGCCATTTGGTAATTGGTAATTGGTAATTGGTAACATCAGTTGTAAATTGCAGCGAAAGCTAGCAGAACTTGCTGCACAGGAGTCATGGAGTTGTCAACGCGCAAGCAATGGCGGTGAGGACCTGGGGGGGGGGGGGGGGCATGCGTATTAATTTATGATAGCTAGCAGTGTGTGTGTGTGTGTGTGTGTGTTTGCCTGCGAAGGACCTGATTAACATTGATTAAGTGTCATTCCTCAGGCCGGCAACATGGGCGAACCCACACAGCAGTAGTACAGCAGCAGGCACTGGATGGATATGAGATAGATCACTGCACAGCCCTCGGACCATGCAGCACCCGCCGCATGACTCCTACCATTTTGTTAGTGTGTGTTGCCCGGAGACCGATACTGAGAGGCACTGGACGGATGTATATATGTGCCTGAGTACTAACACATACCAGCCTAAACCAGATTGTATCACAATACAACAAACATTTAAGGTGTGGCAACCGCAAAGGGCTGCTAGGTCGAAACGACCAAACACACCATCGGATGGATCCAAACACAATGGCTTCCAGACCACCAACCAAGCAGTACTGATACCGAAACATGTATCCAGGCAAGACAGAGCCCATGATCAAGAACACCACCCACTCCTCCATCGGTTGCAATGGCATGGCAAACAATGACGATTACCACGGGCTGGAGATGTACAAGAACCATGCAAAGGACTCAACCACAGAGGGATATATGCAACCAGACCCAACCACCATGGAATGTGGCCACCATGGAATGTGGCCGAATCAATCCCTCAAAGTTAAGGCAACGCTCCTATCGACACAGAGCCCATGATCAAGAACACCACCCACTCCTCCATCGGTTGCAATGGCATGGCAAACAATGACGATTACCACGGGCTGGAGATGTACAAGAACCATGCAAAAGACTCAACCATAGAGGGATATATGCAACCAGACCCAACCAACATGGAATGCATGTGGCCGAATCAATCCCTGAAAGGTCAAGGCAACGCTCCTAGTGATTGCAGGCAGGTGCGGATGATGGGACACAGCAGTCCTCCAATGCCAGTCCACAAATAGCGTCAAAGAGAAAGTTGCATCAACCATAATGGCTGGCCACAAGCATGGAGTGCTATAGACCAGCCCAGCAACAGCTGGCCCCCCTCCATAGGCAAGCTGCTGCTGCGCACCACGGGACACAACGTATCGCACAGCTGTCTGAAGAGGCTAATCATCAGGTTGTCAAAGCATAGAGCCCAATGGCTGCCACCAGCCCACCCTGGATCCCGTGCTGGCCAATGTATGTCAGGCCAGCCCATTTCGACTTGCTGTGCGCTGACCGGTGGACCCAGTCAGCAGCAAGCCAAGCAGTTTAATGCCTTGCTCGGGGCCTTCTTCTACTTTCCCCGGCCTTCTCTGCGTAGCCCTCTCTCTCTCTATCTATCTACATACCACTCCCTGGTACCGCCGTGATGACTACAAACAGCAGATTGAAGGATCCAAACACTTCCCCGACAACAGCACAGGCTACTCACTGTCCTCCAGGTGATACCGCTAATCTGGTGCCGCTGGCACAGGCTACTTCGAATAAGTCAACTATTTGACCTTCCACCCAAAGACCTCCCCATCTGGTCCGTTCAGCAAGCGAGTCCTCCCAAATGCTGCCTCAACCAGCCCAGAAAGTACATATTCAAGTCAGAGATACACGCCAATAAGGTGCCTGTATGACTTGCCAAATGGGAACAGACTGACAGACATACAACAGAACTGCCAAAATTGGATAGGACTCCTCGATGTTGCACGAACCACACGGCGAAATAACTGCAACGCTGCCCTCCCAACATGCTGGAGCCTCTGGTAGAGCATGGAGAAGCAGATGATAAGCTTGTACTGATGTGCATTAGTACAAGCTTATCATCTGCTTCTCCATGCTCTACAGAGGCTACAGCATGTTGGAAGGGCAGCGTCAAGCCATATGCTTCTCACATAAGCACGAAGACACACTGAAACAGAAGATGTATTGGGCTACGGCCGTCCAGCTCATGAAAATATTGGACGAGTGCATGCAGAGCCTCTGACAACACCACCACACAGCACACATACACTTTGTGCACCTGCACCACTCCTGAGCCTTGTGCATGGACCTGCTTCGGCCACTTCCTGCCTTAATTAATGAGCACAACAGTGCTCGCAACAAAATATATGAAATAGAGACCGCCCACCACATTTGGCAAGCCTCGGTCTTGCTGACTGTTTGCAGCAGCTGAACAGGGGCACAGTAGGAAACAATGGTGTTCTCCTATGTGTCCCATATGCTACTGGTCACTATATTCTGTCAAAGTATCTGCTGTTTGTCAACGTCTGAGCGCTGCATGTATGCCCCTTGTCAACCTTCCCTTAGTGTCAGCCTACAGAGAATCTCTTCACCACACAGAAGATCTGTAACCAGAGGGTAAGAAAACATACCAAAAAGGCATTGAAGCCCCTGCTCCATTTTCTTTCTGATACAGTAACCAGCTGGATTGTAAGTTGGCACCCAAGCCCCTCAGCCCGCTGCTGGCAGACAGTATTGCACTGAATGGCCGATGTTAGCACACGTACACTTGCAGTTGAGCACACCCAAGCCTTTCCCCATACCATCCTTGAATTCCACAGCATACCTCTGGTATGCTGCAGAGTACGGCACCGCCAGACTAGTGAGTAATTACCAGTTGCCAGCATGCCATTCAATCCGACCTGGTTGCCAGATGGACTCCCATGCTGCCAAATGCCCCAAGGCACTTACCCTTACAGCACCTCCACATCTGAGCCCATGTCTGGGTAGTACCCAAAGCGCTGCCGTGAGTAGTCTAGCACCACATGCATGCGGTCCAGCAGCCCAGCACATATGATGCCTGCACTATACAAGCTGATGTCCAGACCACCCTCCTTGGGGAACAAAGAACGCACCTGCAGGCACAACACATACACATGCTGTCAGCAAGCAACAACACTGGCAGGTTCATGGCCTAAGATAAAAGCATCGTGACGCGGAACCCCCGGAAGTAGCCACACAAAATAAGGCTATGTGTCTGGTAGCAGCACACTGTCCACTAGAGGCCACGCATGGTCGAAAAAAGTCAACAATTAAGCTTCCCAAATTCTGCAGGTGCGACACACGACACATTTTCATCCCCATGACCAAATCCCTTAACATAATAATCAGCAGCAAAATCTGCTATCTGACAACTGCCAATGGCGCTCTCCGTTATTCTGACCTTCTTTCTTTTTGGGTCATCCCCAATCAAATGGACATGCACCTGCAACTCTTGTGTTTCAATGCTCTGAGTGCTGAACTGAGGCCGATAGCCATTACCATGCCTGCCAGCTATCCATGCATTCCACCACGGCCCCCTCTACCTTGGAGGTAGGGAGGTGGCACCACCACCAGAACAGTGATATCACAACCCCTTTTTACCTGCTTGAAGCGTGCCACTCCCTTCTGCCCTCTGACATGCTGACCAAACACACCCCCATGCCCACTCAAATACACTCCCATGAAGTGCACTCTCTTCTGTACCAGGGCCCTGAATGCTGAACTGATCGCCCATACCATTACCATGCTTGGCAGACATCCATGCATCCCACAATCACAACCCCTTTTTACCTGCTTGAAGCGTGCCACTCCCTGCTGCCCTGCCTGTGCCTCTGCCCAAACCCCTGGAGCATCACTGCCCAACTGGATCCAGGGGAGGTCCAGTTCTACCGTAGTGGAGCGGTTGGACCCCAGCTCACCCACACCACGTATGCTGCGGGTCTGCAATCAACACGAACAGATGAGCAAGTTCAGTGGTGCATGCTAGTGCATGATAAGCAGCATGCTACCGACCAAGTAGGAGGCCCTACGGATGAGTCTACAGCTGCAGGGACCCACAAGGAGGTGGAGCTTGGACACATAAAAGCTGCTGTGGGCCTGCATGGCACGTTAAAGAAATGTGCACCAGTAGGCTGGAAATGGACAATGAGTGCACGCCCTTGGCACGCAAAATACAAGTTTCACGTCAAGCGCGCATCATTACCTTGTTGTTTTGGCAGCATACTGTCCACCTATATCTGGACCTATCTAAGTAGCAGGCTGCCAACATGGGAGTTCTCGACAATGTTTCTAGCCTAAAAACAAAAGTCCAGTTTTTGTACCCTTTCTCTCTTACCCTAAACCAAAGCACTCCCGCACTCACCCGCACCCCATCTCCGGAGGTAGGGAGCCCTAGCTCCAGTGCTGCCCGTGCATGGAACAGCAGGTCAACCCCACCAGCACCTGTGTCCACCATGAACAGTGCACTCGCTACCCGGCCCCCAGGAATCTGGAACGTCACTGGCAAGTGCGGTAGGCACGAGATCTGCATTGCAGCAACAGCAGCAGCGTCAAGAAGAGCCCAAGGCATAGAGTATCAGACCAGACTACAGTACTATACATAGTATTAGAAGAACTAAATGTTTTTTAATCCTTGATCTCCAGCGCACAACCAGGCAGCAAGATTTGCAAGATTTGCCAAAAATAGAGTACCGCATATTGCTCCATTGCCGCAATGATGGAATGGACACTACCCAGGCCCCTTTTTGTGTAGTGCGGGCCCAGCACTTTCTTAATATAGAAGTCTCAAGACGCATCCACATCATATGCTTGAAAATGTGCTAGGAAAGCCCAGATGTGATATCTCCTGCCTCAAAGGTTCATGCCTTTCCCTTACGTAATCCCCTATCCCATATCAACTCACCATATGCATGGGCAGCCACTTCAGCCTGGGGTCAGCAGGGAAGTATGACGGGTGGTGGAACTTCAAGTGCAGCGGGCAACAATGCTCATCACCCAGGACCAGCCGCGTATCTGCTGCAGCAGCACCCATCACGCCTGCATCACTGGCAGCCGACCGGCCACTGGCAGCTGAAGGTGCCCGCTCAATTTCCGGCGGCACCAGCAGCACCCCCTCAGTCCCCTGTCGCCTGCTGCTGCTGCGGCTGCGCGGCCGGCCCCGCTGCTTCCCCGTGGGACTACTTCGCCCATTGCTGCTGCGGCTCCTGGCTTCTAATACCTGATTAATAATTGCAGCTGCATGTGGCAAGTTGCCATTCACAGGCGACTGCAGGGACTGTTTCACTGCATCTAAGCGCTCCTGACGGGACGGGATCTCCACCACTGTGCGGCGGAAGACCTCATGGCCTACAATGCCCATGATTGGTTCATGGAAGTCCTTAACAATGCTGCTAATGTCCATGCACATGACGTTCTGCTCAACCAGGGTGAGTGGCCCCATGGTCATCAGCTTAGCCCGTCTGAAGCTGGTGGTGGTCTGCAGGGGGGCACATGAAACAACCATCAGCCTGCCTGGCATGCATCAGCTGTTCATGTGTCGCCTAAAACAATCTGCCAGTAAGTTGCTCTCTTGCTACGGTCCGCATCAGAACATCATCAGCCGCCACAGCAATTTTGAGACAGGCAGGGGCTGAAACTTTACCCAACATTTTGGATTAGCAGTATTAGCTTTAGCATCCTGGTCATGCAAACAGTCATGAGTCACAGGGCCCAGCGTTGTTTAGCTCAGCAACCTTGTACCTGCTATACAATTGCTTAAGTATAGGTATCTGGCTCCGCCGGGGGATAGTGCTGCATACTTGCTGCTGCGAACCCGCACCACTCCCAAGGCCAACATACGCAGGCATTCAACTCCATACAGTCACAGTACATTCAGTCAAACAGACTGTAGCGGTTGCAGATCCTGTGCTTTGATATCCGCACCATGCAAAATACTTGTGATTTCCTTAATGAAAACACTTGATGCTGTGGATGAAAATGATGCCAATAACCTCAGGACGCCTCTGCCCCCACAAGTCAGGTAGCCAGGATTATTCATACCTTGCCCATCACCCCTGCTACTTGAGTCCCTGCGCCCTCCACTGGTAGTGTGTCCCCTTGCCGAGATGCGTCTACCACAAACCCTGAAGCCCCTGAGTCCAGGATCATCCAGCCAGGGGCGCTCTTATTAATGCTGACAGGAATGAGCAAATGGCCCATTGGTGTGCGGTAGGACTGTAAGACACCAAAGCAATAAGGCAATAAGCAAACACAATTTCTGTCAGTACTAGATACAAAGCATGCAAGGATAGCAGCAAGAGCATTCTGTGAAGCAGATGGCTGATGACAGCACCCTTGGATGATATATGCAACAGCTTCATTACTTGAGGCAATGCTGGCCCAAGTTGAAAAGGACGAATAAATGCAAGAGCTAAACCACCATCCGAAAGGCGGTGGTTGTGTTGGATTGGGAAGGGGTGTTCTAGCATGTCATGGGCTCGGGCACCAACTGGTTGATGACTTGTTGGGTGTGAGGCAAAGCAACTCATCAACCAAGCTCAACATGGCTGCACGCTGCAGCATGTCGCAGACCCTATGGACGTGCCATGCCCTCTTGTGTTGTGCACCACTAAAAACAACAACACATTTAAGCTAAGCTACTCACAAGTCCTCGAAGCACCTCGTTAACCGTACCCTTCTATTTGCATCAGTGCCCTTCTCCTAGTAGCCAACGCTCCCTTCTCCGTCAGGGTCGCTCCCCTAGTACCGAGCGCTCCCTTTTCGCAACTCACCAAAACTTCAGCACCCTTGTCTGTATCGTACAGTGCATCAGCTGGCATCATGCTGGGAGGCAGCAGGTGTGGGCCCTGGTAGATCAGCTTGTAGGGGTTGACGGGCCGGCGCACCTCTTCTGCTCGATACTCATAGTCCCCACCATTTGCTACATTGTGGGTCATGTACTGTGGCCACACAACACTGCAGGAACGCGGAAAACAAGCCATGTTTATGAGGAGGCATAGGCAGCTGATGCAACTCTCCTGCGACGTCAGCATACAATTTGCATACAAAAGCTCCATGCCAAAGACCTCTGCAGCAATAATAGCCTTCATCACCCACACATGCTGTGTTCTCACTGAACCCATCGAGCCTGAAGCACTCCACTGCCTTTGACTGCTGCTACTCAGGCTTGCATATATAGCCAGCTAAACATTCAGCAAAATTGAGCACCATCTGGGCTTGACCTCATTCTTGAGGCAAACAAATCCACTCCAAGTGCTCCGCCCCGGTCCAACCACAGCAGCAACCCAATCCACTTCCCATCACCCACCTCTGGTACCCTGAGCCAATTTGCTGCTGTTGCTCCCCCAGGTTCCAAGCTTCCCAGTTCTTAAACCGCCACAGCTCCCCTGCTCCACACAGGGACTGGGTGTAGCTTGTAGGCAGCCAGTTGGTGGTGTCCACACGTAGACGCATCACCAGCTGCAGGCAACATAATTTGACTAGGATGAGCTAGCGTCCGACAATCTAGTATACTAGCTGTTTCACTGGGGCCCGGGGGGAAAAGGGAAAATGTGCAAAGCTGCAGGCAACAGAGAAGAACGAAGTCCCCACAGCAACAAGTGTAACCACTGCTTGAGGACCTTAAGATCCCATGTGATCAAGGAAGCAGCCATGAAAACAACTACAATACAGCGCACCAACTCATGCACTTATTAAACCAGCAATGACAACAATGACAATACAGGACACAACGGAGCCCACAACAAAGACATGAAACAGCTGTAGGGTCACGTGTCTCTGCTGCCAAGGCCTGAATAGGCCCGTGATCAAGCCTGCTAAACTCCACGGAGGAGATAACATTGACAAAGCAAGCATAGAGCCTGTGACAGTGCAGCCCCATTGTCCTGCATGTGCCCTTTTCACTCTAGGGTGTGTGTGATGGCTCTCCACCCTTGCCTCTGCATCATTGTGTTGCAGACCAATCCAACCCTGCTTGCTCCTTACGCTCCCACAGTCCCTCACACATGCACACATTGCTCAATGCCAAGCTACCAGCTGCATGTGAAACCACTCACCTTCCCATTCTTGAACTTCAGGCAGACCCCAACCAAATTGTCTGCTACAGGACCAAAGCTCGCCCCATCCCCACTCTCAGTGCTTCTCCCTCTCCTGCCCTTTTTCCGGGTACTGCTACTGCTGGTGGCTGTTTTGCCTCGTTTGGCTACACTGCTACTGCTACTACTGACTTCTGCCTCTGGAGGGGAGGCTGTAGCATTGGCTGCTGCCAACACCGCCTCTCTTCTGCTACTGCTTGACCCGCTGCTGCTGGCTGGCCTTGATCCAGACCGCTGCAAAAAATACTCCTGGCTGCTACCAGATAGGTCTGCACTGCTGCTGCTGGTGCCGGCCTCTCCCATTGCCTGTTTGTACAGAGCGGGCGGCCCTTCTACAGAGGGGTACACATCAGCATCAGAGAAAATCTTCCCTGCTGGTACGTGCTGCGACAACACATACAGAGGCAAGATATGAGAAAGGGCATTGGGTGAGTGTTCGGCTCTACAGGCTTGTGGAGCTCAACTATCATACCGGCTTTACACAAACCGTACCCACACAAAACAAGCCTGGGCCTCACGGTGCTTTCCCTTACATGCTGGAAACAACTACACGTGTGTAAGAATGTTTGATTGCCCAGTGAGAAACTTCCATCAAAACATTCCTGAAAAGGCTGGCATGCCATACCGTATTACAACACTCTAATGTCAGACAGCAGCGGACATATACTTTTCGCTAATCTGTACTACTCACCCCACTGCTGTATCAGGCAATCGCCACCCAATCTGTGCTGCTATACTCTAAACCTGGACCCGGCAGAGGCCCCAATAACACTTTGCTTTTCGCCCTGATACGTGGGCAGGCACAAGCACCAGAAAGACGTGGCTTGTACAACATAAGCAGGAGGTTTACGAAACATTGCGCTGCTAATACTATCGTCCACATGCTGGCAAGTGTGCCAATCAGTACGGTGCTGCTTACCCTACTGCTGTGTGCAGGCAGAGGCACGACCCAGCGCTCCACCCCTAGCCTATTCATCACCTCGTCCCGCATCCACAGCCCAGTCCGCAGCAGCATGCCCATGACCATCATCTCATGATCATCCAGGTCTAGCAGCTTTGGAAGGCCGGTGTTGTCCACCTGGGGAGAAACACACAGGCACGCTTTCACTTTTTGCCGCACTGGTTGAGCCCAGGATCATTTACACCTCTTGGCGCTGGTAACCTATGGCCCATGTCACGGCCCATCCTTGCATAAATTTTGAGTCTCTGCACTGCCCAGCTGCTGTGGTTGCTGGCCAACAGGTCAAACACACAGAATTGCGTCAACCTCAGATAACCTGCAGTGCTCCTTTATTGCTTAGTCAGTGCAGACCCTGGGATGTTTGACATGGCACCAGCTGTCCAGTTCCTGTCAACACTTGGGAATAGCCTGCTCAGCATACCCTGCTGACAAGATTCACCAATTATTAGGTTTGCCAGTGTCCAGGACACTGCCCTTTTGGATCAACCAGCCTGCAGCCACGCGATCTGCTACTGGCATGTACGCTGCGGGCATTCATGCAGGGAGCAGTGCGGCTGTTTGCCTTTGCTCGCACCTCAACACAATGACCTCCTGGCATGGCATTGTAGTGCCACTTGAAGGTGAGGTAGGTGCTGGTCACCTCCTCAAAAAATGCCCCATCAGCTCTGAAGCGCAGGTTCCAGCGACAGGCAACACCCAGATGCGTTCCTGAACCACGCACCTCCACCTGCAGACAGTCATTGAATTGAATTCATACAAGGCTGCACTGTGCATATGCTTGCAGAAGATGTGCAGCTCTGGGTATGCTCCTGTGACCGATTTCTCAGCTCTACATGCATGTGAAGGTGTTTTGTCCCTAGGTTTGGTCTGCACGGGATGCTGAGCCAATGTAACTGTCAAAGCAAGATACAGCTGCAACCCGCTGTCTCATTGAAACGGCTCCACAAGATCTTTGACCTGCTCGGGGCGCTGCACTCCAGCTGCCCAATACAGCTGAAATTGCTGCTCTGCTTGCACACAGACTCTGTACCCTGTGGCTGCAGTTGGAGGTTGACTGCGTACCTCTTGGGCATGGGGAGGGCCATTCTCGTCCAAAAGGTAGTGGTTGTGCATTTTAGCTATTACTTCTTCAGTGCTGTATGGAGGTTCTGGGCTGGTGCATAGAGAAGCACGGCAGGACAGGGGCAGTAGGGGCCTGGCTGGGCGGAAGGCCGTGCGACATGGAGATTGTACGTGTAGAAAACCACTATAGGGATCTTGACGCCTTAAAAATACATTCCTGAAAAGTGCCATGGTGCGCCTGGGCACCTGGCAAAGCAACGTGGACCCCCGACGTATCAGGACCGCATGGAGGTCAACTGGACGCTGCTCCCATACTTAAAAGGCCTGAGCAATACGTGTCCTCGCAGAGCACAACCAGACGCAGCTTTGAACGATTAGAACTTCCTCAAAAACCGCTGGAGCGTGCTTGCAGGTCAACTGGTGTTCCTGTCTAAACCGCCCAATGCATGGCATGACAGTCCAGGCTTCTGAGCATGGCAAAGCTGAAAGTGACCATTCAGGTCTTTTCTTGAGAGCAGGCATTGAAGGAACCTCGACCAGCGTCATAGGGTCTTCCAAAGTCTCTGCTTGCTGTGGCGGAGGTTCAGTCGTGGCAAGTTACAGCGGTGATCAGCGGTGACGTGCTTCTTGCCGTTTTTGAACAGGAATAGACAACTGAATGGGGACGCTGGCAACCCGCTTGCCGCTCCAGATGACTGGCTGCAGCCGCACTCACCACACTTGACAAATTGGGCCGCTCATGCCATGGGTTTGCCGCTACCACACCTACAGGACGATCGCTCAGACGGAACACGGAGGCACGCATATGTGCGTCCTGTAATTATTGCATCCAGGCCCTGCATGAGGGATGATATCCTGCGTAAAAAAGGCAACACAATTGTCAAACCCTTGCAGCGGTAGTGGTGGCAGCTGCAGAAACAGAGATGTGAAGCGGCCTAGGAGGTTCCCACGAGCTGTCGAAGATGGCAGCAGCCTGGTCGCAGTCGATAGCAGGCCCTTGGCCGACGCTGGGTCCACCAAAGTCCAGGTTCCTCATGAGTCTCATATCCCCTCATCAAGGGCTGCAGTATGGAGTGTCATGCAGGTACATAGCTGCTTACCCTCCATGTTCCTCCTGTGTCATACCATTCCTTCGATCACGCACCAGCTCGCATGGATGCACAGAGTTCACCATTACAGCCACAAGGCCTAAACCTCAGAACTCCCTAGTTCTCTCAACCATGCGGACATCGGTTTTATGCAGGATAACATGCGTGAAGAAGAGAAGAAGCAAGCATCTATCGTCTTGGCAACTCTGGAGAGCATCTATGGGTACGCAAGCCACTCACATTGTACTAGCAGCTGCTCTACGCATACATCTCTTGAAAGTAGACGTCTGTATGTAGGGCTGAATACCAAGCTCTTGCTGAACAGCTGCTAAGTGCATACCAAGAAGCCCTTCGTTCCAGCAAATCCCTAAACACTTCTAAACCCAGCCAGCAACCGCTACCTACCAGGCCTAGCAGCGCTGTCAACCCCAAGAAGAATGACACCACTTATGACCACCTTAGCCCGGCGTACACCCCAGAGCTCGAAGATATTGTAAGCCCCTCCACTACTTCCCTTGATGGGCAGTCATGGGTTTTCCCCAGCGACAATAAGTTACGCTCAACAGCCCTCACCGGCAACAGCAACACAGGCAGGAACAGCAGCAGCAAGAGCAGCAGAGCACTACCTAATGACACAAGCGTCAGCAGTGGCATCAGCAGCAGCCAGCCATTGCCGCCAGACCAGCGGTTCATGGCTCTGCTACTGCTGCTGACCAAACGCGCTCATTTCCACCCTTTCACCTGCCGAGACGCCCAGCTTGGGATCAGCCTCAACACTGACTACCTGTGGCAGCTGTTTGTGAAGACCAGTAGTGAGGGTTTAGACAGGGAGCTGCTTGAACCCTGGTTGGCAGCAACAGGGGCGAGTGAGTTGCCACAGGAGGCTGAGGGAGTGCTCATTTTCAGGTACAGTGGGAGAGCAGGGTGGGAGGCAGGAAGGCAAGGGGTATGGAGGGGAGGAGATAATGGAAAGTATGCTAGTCTGGTCTTCCAGAGGGGAAAAAGGATGAGAAGGCTGAGAAGAAATGCTGCAACTAAGACACAGGGCTGTTCGGTTATCAGAGGCCGCTAATAGTTACATCCATGTGCATCTCAGCTGGACTGAGCTAGAGACACACTGCGTGCCACATGTTAAGTCACAGCTCATGATGCTATAGTCCATGCAATTTGCTTTAAGCAGCCCCCATTGGAAACATCGGCGACACAATGCAGAAGATGCATGATGTTTTTGGGACTGTTAATTAGGAGGATGCACACAAAGACACGGCAGCTCATGGTCCGCCAGGCAGTCGGCATCGTGTTTGATGATGCTGTAACAGGCCCCGCCATTCCCACAGCTCATGAAGCCACCAGTCATTGTGCACTGGTGCTGTGCCATTGCTCTTTGCAGACGCGGCTACAGTGCTGAAAGCACAACAGGTCGCCTGCTGCTTCAAAAGCTGGATTACCTGCAGCTGCTGCTGATTAAGAGGGCTGGAGCAGCTGTCTCAGCTGTAGCAACGGGCCTCAGTGGTCAGATCCTACGTGGGGTGCAGCAGGGGCTGGCAGTAGCAGGGTTGAAAGGGCAGCAGCAGCAGCAGGAGGGGAAGGCACAGCACTCACAAGTTGAAGAGTGCGACAGAACAACATCGCCATCCACAGCAGAAGGGGCTGCATTATCACCTGTAGAAGGAATAGTTACAGGGCGGGCTATTGGCAGCGCACACGAGCAGCAGCAGCAGCAGCAGGAGCAGCAGCAGCAGGAGCAGACTGGGTTTGCCATCAGGAGTGATGAAGCAGGGCATTTGACTAGGGGCAGCAGCTGTAAAGAATCACCTGGTCACCAGGGGGGTCACCAGGGTAGTCACCCAGGTGACACTGGGTTACAACAGCGGCAGCAGGGTCTGGAGCAGCAGCAGGTTGGGCTGGCAGGAGCAAGCATAGAACACTCAGGGGCAGCTCAGAGGGGTGGCAGTACCAGAGGCATGAGTCCCTCTGCTGCTGATGCTGCTGTTTTGCTGGCTGCATTAGCCGCAACAGCCAGTTTGAGTGATGAAGTGTTGGATGAAATCAGTGTGGAGCGGCTGTTGGGAAAGAATGACCGCAGTAGCAGCAGCAGTAGCAGTAGCAGCAGCCGCCAGGCCATTAGGCAATCCTCCGCAGGCAGCAGCAGCAGCAGTGGCAGTAGTAAGAGGAACGAAAACGAGGCTAGAGAAGCAAATGAATCACTTGACGCTGCAGTGCCAGATTTTTCTGGTGCATCAGCAGAAGCACAAGCAAGCCATGAATTTTCACATCAAAACGACGTCAGGGGGGAAAAGAGGGTGGCTAAAGGGCCCGTGGTAGGTTTTGTAGGTGGCAACAGCAGCAGCAGTAGCAGGGGAGTAGAGAGCAGTAGCAATGATAGCAGTAGAACGAGGAGTGGGGCTCCTTTGGAACTGTCATGGAGTTCTGAGGAGGATGAGAGTAGTAGTGGAAGCGAGAGTGATGTTGAAGTTAGGGAGGGGGAAGTGGTGCTTGCTGGTAGAAACAGCGACCAGTCTCGGGAGAGGAGCAGCAGTGGAAAGAGGAAAGGTACTTGGGATTTGAGATGGGTGGGAAGGGCCTTGAGGGGCAAGCCCAGCAGCAGCAGCAGCAACAGCAGCAGCAGTATGTTGAGCGGCAGGGACAATGCGGAGAACAGAAGCAAAGGCAGCAGCACGGCCATTGGCAGCAGCAGCAGCAGGAGCCGGGATGAGAGTGGCGGCAAAGCCAGCGGCAGCAGCAGCAGCACCAAGCGCAAGAAGAAGCGTAAGGCTCCTCGACTCGAGCGCGGTGCTGTCCGTGCGGCACGGGAGCGGCTACAGCGGGAAACAAGCAGCGCTGCAGCTGAAACCTCGGCAGTAGCAGGGGCAGCAGCTGCTAGAGCCGTCTCAGCAGCTGTAGTGCAGCTAGGCAGGAGGGCCAAGAGGACAACGGAGCAACTGCTGTTTGTTTTGTCAGACTGGGGTTTAGTGCCCAGGCTGGGGGTTACACGGCTGGAGGTGTTTGATAGGGTTTACCCTATTAGGGAGCCTGAGCGATTGAAGCCGCTGTATATACAGAAGGCATCGCTACCGGATATATTAGGTGAGAATGAAGGACTGTTAGTTTTCCTTCAATGCGGAAGGTCCATGATGTTGTGATGATTAGCCGGGAGCTTCGATTGGACCATTCCGGGCAGCTACATAGTCAAAATATGTGACTTATGGCAATATTGTATAGCTGTAAACAAAAGAAAAGTGCCTTATCGTTTGCCTGAGGGCGAAGCTGCTTCAATCACATACTAGCAAACCAAGATATAATGTTACAAGTGTATGTGACTTATGGCAATATTGTATTGTTTCTGCACCCGACTGGATGCACATCTGTAACCATGGCAGTTGGGGCAGGCAAATGTTTGAGCAGATAAGTCATGCACTTAGAATTCTGTGATCTGCATTGCTTCGGCATTCTTGCTAGCCAAGCACCTCTCCCTCTTCAGCAGCAGGTGGGCAGATCCTTTGCTGCTGCTATCTGTCTTGTTGCATAGCAAGACAGCGCCGAAGCACTGGCAAGCATCTCACTTTTCAGAACTTGGCCATGTTATTGCCGCTTTATCACCATCTGCGATTATAGTATGAGTCCTGTGGGTCCTGCGCAACCCAGCGCTCGCAACACCCACACACCTTCTTTTCTTGCTGCACATCCCCAATTCCTTTGACTAGCTCTTGGTGCAACAAATCCGATCATGGAATTGAGTTCTTACGTGCGAGTAGAGTTGAGGTATCAGTTGCTGTGCTGCATGCAGACTGTGTTAATGGTGCTCGAGGTAGCAGCTATCGTTGGACGCCAAAGCCATTCTTCTTTCGATCGTGAATTCTTATATCAAGTGCATGGGATTGAGTTCTTACGTGCGAGTTGAGTTGAGGTATCAGTTGCGGTGCTGCATGCAGACCCTGCAATAACGCGCCGGCGCCAGCGCCAGCAGCAGCAGCAGCAGGACGAGGGTAGTAACAGCAGCAGCACGGGTGGGGTTTTGGTGGCTGAGGGTTCTGCAGCTCCATCAGAAGCTGGACTGTTGTCTGTGTTCCTCCAGCGGGTCCAGATAGTGGAGCCAACATTCCGGGAGATGCTTGTGGTCTACAGGAGGAAGCCTGCTCAGGTGAGTCCAAGGGTTTTAACTACTCGCACGTCATGCTTTTAGTTGGAGGACAGTAAGGCGGGGCCAGAGACAAAAAGTCTACATGGCAGCATGCGCTCCAGCAAGATGTTCAGCAGCCAGGTACAAAAACGTGACTGGCGGCCATGAAGGCATGGTGTAAAACGATCATTGAGTGCGGATGCTGTAGGTCTGGCTTCACGCTCAGGCTGCAAGCAACACTGCCTGTTTCTCCCGTTGGGTAGGGACGGGGGCCCCGTGGTGTGTTGTATGTTTTGTCCCATCTGCCTCTTGTTTGCAGCCACACCTTGATCTCTGTTAATGTTGCCATTGAGAAAAATTTTCTTTGGGATCATGATGGGACTAGCTAACTTGTTCACGAATCTTTGCTGGCACCTCTGTTTGTTGTTTGCTTGCAGGGTAACGCACTGGACGCAGCCAGGAAGCTCTGGAAGAGCTGGAAACAGCGGTGGCAGCAACAGCAGCAGCAGCAGGGGGATGGAGCTGGCGAGCGGAGCAACGAGAGAAAGCTGGAATTAACAGAGGACGACAACACCAGCAGCAGCGGCAGCATTATGCAGTCACCCATTGCTGTGCAAGTGTACCGGGATATTCCAGTGCCCTCCTGGCAGGTAAGGGTTTAGCTGGGGGTTTAGCTGGGGTTTAGGACATGAGGTTTGAACAAGGGTGGTGTCAGGGTTTGACATGGCGGGGTTTAGTATGTTTAAGGTTGCGAGTGAGGATCCTGGGCTTGAGGCAGGCTCTGTTTGGCAGCTAGCGTTGTAGCTGTTCATTTGGGCGGGGGCTTGGTTAGTGGGTGGTTAGTCTGTTGTTAGCGGTTTTAGTCTGATGCCAGGATTATGGTTTAGCCATCTTAAGTGAGGCTGAGGCCTGGGGGCAGTCATTGGCCGTGATAGTACATGTGTGGCTGTTCTGTGTTGCGGAGATGGTAACACTTGTACTGCGGAGTCCCACCCATGGAGTACAGGCCATTTCTATCCACAGAGCATGCAGTCAGATGTAGTTATGCTCGGCCTCTTGATGTCTGATTGTCTTCGCTCTCGTCACCTTAGCTCTCGGTATCGGTTTCTTTCAACACACATTAACAAACTGGTTGGAGTCATGTGGCGGGTGCTGCACGGCCCGAAAGCTGTGCAGTGATCGATCGAATTAATTATATGATTGAGGTGCAGTGCGGGAAAGCCATATCCCCACTCTGGGAGGCAGTTGGTGCATTGCTATCATGTGCCCCTGTGGGTTTGGGGTTATGCTGCTGGCAATCCACTTTGAGCTAGTGTTTATGCCGTTCTTCATACCAATTAGCACTGTTATCTATACCAATTAGTAGGGGTTATAGGGTGCACAAGAACTGCACTCTTTACTAGAGGCCTGAGATGGTGGAGTTTTTTTTTGGTTATAGGAGGACCTTTCCCTCCTCCTACACTTAATCATTTGTTCGCCCCGCGGTAAAACTTCATTGCCGCATTTTCAGATTGCAAGCATCCTTGTTGGTGTATGATACTGTTCACGGGCTTGGCTGGGTACTTCCGTTTCAGGATGGGCCGAGGAGGCCATTGCTTGGCAATGAGAGCTGCGTTGCTTGGGTGCATGTACACTTCATTTTGATGCTTCAACCTCCTTAGACCTGCAGGTTGTATGTCCAGACAAGCTGCTACAGGTCCGACCCCTGGACCTCCTTGTCTTGGCCGCTCTCATTGATCTCTCCCGTTCCTCCCGCTTTTGGCCACCCTCACTAAACATATCCCGTTAGAACCTCGTTGCCAGTCTATGGCGCTATACGTCATCTGCTTGCTTAGGTGGGTACTAATGCATGGTCCTTATGCATCATGAACACCTTAATACTCCCCTTATGCCCCGTGATGTTTCTTTAATGCTTCAGGTTGTATGTTTAGACAAGCTGCTTAGGTGGGTCGTAATGCAGATGCCTATACATAATTAATACCTCAACCCCTTGGACCTAAGGCACCGTTTGGGTCCGTAATGCTGCAGGTTGTATGTCCAGACAAGCTGCTGCAGTTCAGACCCCTCGACCTTCTTCGCGTGGACCTCTTTGCCCTGACTGGTTTAGGTGCAGGACTGGCGCAGTTGCTACAGGACAGCGAGCACCCCCTTCTGGCCCTCATCCCTCTGGTATCAGTGTCTGTGCTTACAATCAGAGTTGTTCTGGGGTACACGCGGATGGGAGACAGGTGAGAGGTGGGAAAGGTAGAGGCAGTTTAGCAGTGCTACCTCTCCAGCAGGAAAGCACTTCCTTTGCAGCAAGTACGTGTCATTACGACGGTAGTGGTCGTCATTACGACGGTAGTGGCCCTCATCCCTCTGGTGTCTGTGTCTGTGCTTGGAATCAGAGTTGTTCTGGGATGCACACGGATGGGAGACAGGTGAGAGGTAGGAAAGGTAGCGAGGGTTTAGTAGTGCTACCTCGCCATTGGAGGAGCTTGGTTCCAAACAAGTCTGTGTCATTATGACGGTAGTTCGCGTCATCCCTCTGGTATCAGTGCCTGTGTCTGTACACCGTCAGAGTTGCACTGTGATACACACGAACGGGGGCCAGGTGAGAGGTGGGAAAGGTAGCAAGGGCTACTAGTGCTGCCTCTCCGTTTGAGGAGCTTGGTTCCAAACAAGTATGTGTCATTCGATGGTAGTGGGCATCGTTCCGCTGGTATCAGTGTCTGTGCTTACAATCAGAGTTGTACTGGGGTACACACATATGGGAGACAGGTGAGGGGTGGGAAAGGTAGCGAGGGTTTAGTGGTGCTCCCTCTCCAACATGAAAATGCTTGGATTGCAACAACTATGTGTCAAACGGCGGAATCGGACCTCATTCCGCTGGATTAGATTTTTGTCCTTATGACTGTCAAAGCTGTTGTGGAGTACACGCAAATGGGGGACATGTGAGGGTGGGAGATGGTGCTACCCTGTGGGTCTTACACAACCTCACACACAGTAAGCAATGCCATCACAACGTCCCTGGCCATCTTTTACTAGTGTCAGTTTTAGTCCTCACACCACCAGAGGATTGATTTTTGTCTTTACACTGTCACTGTGATCCACATGAATGGGGGGAGATGGGAGGTGGGAAACCCAGGGAAATCTGATCAATCATACCCTTACAAATGGAAACCACTTCATTCACAGCAAGCAGATTTTGGTGCAGCGTTCCATTGGGTATCTTTATCTGTCCATGAGAAAGTCTCTTTTCAGCCTGTAGGAACAGTAACATCGTGAATGAGCTGCTCGAGGAGCACATGGTCGTTAGCTGTGAGAGATCAGTCAATGTGTCTATACCGCCTCTGTCTGCCTGAATGAATATATTTTCATTATTTAAGGTATGGAAGCAGTGATGATGGGTCATAGCGGGCTGCGACGGAGCAGTGGTCTACAGTACCTGGCTGCCACAGGACAAGGTCTAGGTTTGGGGTTCTTTTTTCACTGAACCCTGTTTTTCTCGCTTTCAGCACTGCATGACAGACCCTGCTATTCTCGTTTGCACGCTCCCCTGCTTTGTTTACCTGTACCAATCTCCAGTACCTGGCTGCCAGCTCAGCACTTCAGTAGTTCCACTTACACCTGTTGACCCTCTGTTGTCGGCTTGTCCAAGCTATCACACGGTATGTCTGAAAGTGGCTCTGAAGGCATGCGGCATGGATGCCCCAGACGACCCCATTGTGCTGCAATGGTCCCACCTCTGTATCATAGGTACAAGAGCATTGTTAATGAATTGCTTCAAGAGCGTACCGTGGCCAGCTTGGAATGAGCAGTGGAGTAACTGGCAGCACTTCTTCCACATTTTAAATCATAATAGTGTAGTTCATGATTAAAAATGGCTTTGCAGGCATGTGGTATGGATGCCACTTAAAATCCATGTGCTGCAATGGTTCCCCCTCTGCATCATAGGTACAAGAGCATTGTAAATGAATTGCTCCGGGAGCGCACTGTGGCCAGCCGTGAGGGAGCAGTGGAATACTTGGCTACAAGCGCAGCATTGCAGCAGTTCAAGCAGACAGCCCTGGCTTATTTGCTGCTGGAGCAGGCAGCAGTATGGCAGGGGGAGGAGGTGCCGGGAGGGAGAGAGGGATGGTGGAGGGAGGAGGAGTTGGCAGTGGCTGTGGAGAGGTTGCTGGCCAAGGAGTTAGGGCTGCAGGTAAGGGCGGGGTGGGGCATGGACAATGAGAGGGTGTGAAGGGGGGCTGGTAGGCATGGGGGGCTTGTGGGGGGGGGGGGGCTGTGGGGGAGGGTGGGCCTGTGGGGGAGGGCGGGCCTGTGGGGGAGGGCGGGCCTGTGGGGGAGGGCGGGCCTGTGGGGGAGGGCGGGCATGTGGGAAAGGGCGGGCATGTGGGGGAGGGCGGGCATGTGGGGGAGGGCGGGCCTGTGGGAAAGGGCGGGCATGTGGGGGAGGGCGGGCGTGTGGGGGAGGGCAGGCATGTGGGGGAGGGCGGGCGTGTGCAGGGGGAGGAGGTGCCGGGGGGCACAGAAGGATGGTGGAGGGAGGAGGATGGCAGTGGCTATGGAGACGGTGCTGGGGAGGGAGTTGCAGGTAAGGGCGGGTGTGGAGAGGAATAGGAACTACAGGGTAGCGCTGGGCGCAGGGTGAGGGAGGCAGGAGTGTGGCAGGGGACGGAGGTACACAGGGTGCACAGAAAGATGGTGAAGGGAGGAGGAGAGGGCAGTGGGAGATGTTCCTGGGCGAGGAAATTGGGACTGCATGCAAGGTGGGGGCCTGGAATGAATTTGCTGGGGTCGGGGCGGGGCTTCTGGAGAGACTATGCTGGCTCTATGATGAGCCTTCATGGGCTCCAAGGGATGTATTTGTGGGCCAGTTGGTCATCTGGTAATGGTATGTTGATCTGTTTATCTAAGTGGGAGGGAGGCTCTTACCCCCATTGGGGCAGTGGAGGTTTTGGGTGTTTTTGACCTAGCTGCTGGACCTCACGTCTAGGCATATGTTGTCATACATGCCGAAATTCACCCGTATTCTGTTCCAGCTCGCTGTTCTTTGTGACAGCTTGAGGTGCGGGGCCTATGGCACTTATTCCTATGGCATATCATGAAATGTAACAATAACATGTTGATCTGCTCTTGTGCGAAAGTGTGGAGATTTATGACATAGACCATTATGCAGTTTTCAGGCCGTGCAGCGCCCGTGTCATAACTCCAACCAATTCGTTAGTATGTGATTTTTACTAGTTCAAAGAGCACTGTCTGCAAAGTTTGAGATATGTAATGTTGCATTCAAACCATTTAGGTAGATCACCATGAGATACGGTAGATCACTGCACAGTCCTCTGACCGTGCAGCACCTGCCTAGCACATGACTCCTGCTGTTGGCATTTTGCATGTATGTGCAGGTCATCTTTGATGCTCAAGAAGCCTTGGGGGAGCTTAGGAGATTTGGGCTGCTTAAGGAGAAGTGCGTGGTCCCAACCACCACCAGCAGCAGCAGCACTAATAGTAGCAGCGGTGGAAGCAGTAGCCAGAGACTGTCAGCAGGGTCGCCACAGCCACTGAAGCAGCAGCAGCAGGGGGTCATGGCAGCAGAGCCTAAGAGCAGTGAGGTGGTGGTGTTATACTCTGTGGTGGGATGCAGGGCAGCGCAAAGGTTGCTAGAGCAGCATTGGGCTGACTTGCTGCAAAGAAGAGTGGGGAGCATTTTGCAGGGGCTGCCATCTGAATGACTAGGGGATTGTCATGGAACGGCTCCAATAAGTTAGTTGTATCAGTATGTGACACGTACCGCTGCATATGTGGCTGTGTAACTGTTAAGAAGGGCCTTTCAGGCACATAACGTCTGTAGAGGGTCTCGGTGGAGGGTATCTCGAACGGAACGCTTTCGTTCTCATGAAGCTTGTTATTATTACCCGTATGTAGATGGTGGAGTCGGTAGACGGGTGGTCAGACTGGCCGGCTTCGTCTCGGTATTTCGGATGCATGTTGGGCCGCAAATAGCGAGCACTGCTAAATATAGCGACTAAACATAGTAATGCTGTGCTGTTATGCTGCAGCGACCCTTGACTTGAAGCAAAGCATAACGAGAGAAAAATTCCAGCGAACCGGGTGAGTGACCACTCCTCCGAAATCCCACTCTGTGGGGTTTCCTGCACAGATGTGAATCTTACAGGCGCACATCCTGAAAATAGACTGTGGCTTTTGTATCTCTGTCGTCCAGTGCCCACAGGCTATCCGCTTTACTACGTTCTTCGGTGTGGTGTCGTAAAGATCTTGAGCCGTACTTATCGGAAAGACGTACACATCCCTGCGAGCGAACGGTGGCACAATGTCAACGCCTTTTGCTGCACAGAACGTGATGTCTCAGGCACAGGCTAAGTCGGCTAGTGTTGCTATCGGTGCTTCAAAGAACGGCAGTGCCCATGAGCCCCAAAAGGAAGATACAAGCAGTGGTAAGCATACGGCGTTTACCACTCAACCTATTACCAAGCACTTTTGCTGCCTTGTTCTGTGAAAGCGCTGAGTTGCTGCGACATAAGATGCAGCTCACCGCTGTTCCCGCTTGCGCACGGCATTTCACCACACCTATGCGTCTATTCTGGTGAACCATGAAATTAACTGCTTGCAGAGCTCTACCGGACGTTTTCTCCCTCAGAGGTTGGGCTGTGCTTCCACGATGCCTACAAAGCCATGACGGCTAACAACGGAGAGCAGGGCCAGGCCTCAGGGGGCTTCTGGAGCAGGTTGTTTGGGAAGTAAGAGCAGCGCAGCATCTACCTTGCGCATGCAAGTGCATGCCTATGCTCAGTCCCATCCATCTGTGATGCTTCGAAGTCATCTGGCGCCTGTGAAGCAGTGTGCAGTGTTGCGAATCAGAAAGTGCAAGTTCTTAACTGCACAGGAGCTTTGCCCTCACAATTCTGAAGTGGGCTGTATAGTAGTTAGGATGCATGGGCCTCATATCTTGAAGACAACTTATCAAAGATCCTACTCATGTCAGAGTCGTACTGATCCAGGCCTTGGCATGAGCTCCCACAAAACCTGTGCAGCGCTTCTGCGAGCCTCCATGCATCCTGTGTATATTAGTAACATTACTGTGTATCAGCAGCGCATTATTGTTTGTCCAGGAGAAGCGCTGCGAGCCTGTGGCATGGCCATAGGCATTTCTATTGCATTTTGCAGTCTTGGGGGGTGACGGTGGAGCTGTACACCTGTTTTGGCTACAAACAGCCCGTTGGCTTATTGAGCTCCAGAAATGCTGCTGCGAGATGTCTATCCAGGACATTGCAAGGGGTGAGGATTAAGCATCCAGGGTCATCTGCGCTCAGGCATGGTCTGGGAAAGTCTCAGGGTCTCATTGTTAAGGCGATGATTATCGGCTGAATCCCTTCTTTGCTATAACCTCTCCTGAGTGCTCATAAAATAACAATGAGACTGTTGCAGGCACCTGGTTGCGGATTTTGGTGTAGGTTGCATCGATGTATGGTTTTGGTCAGGGACTTGCAAATCAGCAGGCTTTGCAACTAGAAGGTTTCAGGAGGAGCCGTTGCTGTCATTCTAGGTTGAACCATTGTGCCATGGTGTGTGCTGTGCCACTCTTAGCTTGGCTGTGGGGGGTGCATTCAGGGTTTGGCAGTGACATCAGACCTGGTTTCAGGGCTTCATCATCTGGACTGCTCCTGAGGGTGAGTGGCACCTGGCTGTGGGTCTGGGTAGGTTTTTGTGCCATGCACCTGTAATCAGCCTGCTGACCACAAGTCCTTGACACAAGAACTAACCGGCTCTGCAGCTAGGAAGGTTCTAGTGGGAGCTCGTGCTGTCATTGTATGTTACACTGCCATTGTGCCGTGTGCATGCTGCTGCGCTGGTACTACTGTAGTTTGGCTTTGGGGGCTGCATGCAGGATTTGGCAACGGGCAGCAGTAGTGCGGCTGATCAGCACTGCTTGCATGCAGGGACGATTGAGATGGGCTGGTTTGTAATGCTTCGGTTGACCAACCAGCACGAATATGATAATAGGGGAAGGCAAGAGAACTGTGGAAGGGGGAGTCCTCTGCTTGGATGGGTTTTGGGTTATGAACTGATTTTGTGGGCACGGCTTCATTAGTACCAGTGAGGGTTAGGGTGCCATGCTAAGAGCATTTTCTGTGGTTGGCGTTGGCTCTCCTGTCACCTAAGATATGGATGGGTATGTATGGCTGTAGTACGTGGCTTGGTGGGCTTATGTTTGATACATACATCTAACATAGGGTCGACATGAAGGCTTGATGGGCTACGTGGCTCGGTGGGCGTATGGCGCTACCATTAGATTGGAAGCCGGTCAGGGCCGTGTGAGACTAGGTGGAGGGGTGGGTGTGTTTTGGCTTGTATGTGCGCGCACCCATGTGTGTTTTGGCTTGTATGTGCGCGCACCCATGTGTGTTTTGCGAGCTTGCTCGGGGGTTTTGTGTTTGTTCTGGAAGATGTGAATTCGATGGGGTGCTGGAAAGAATGCGTGCTTTCATTTACCTGCATTCTCACTGGTTGCTTTTCGTGGATTAGTGCGAATCAGCGCTTTCCGCTTACTCTGTGTGGGACCGAAGCAGTCTTGGATGGGGTCACTGGTGCCACTGGAAGGACGAAGTACATCTATTGTGATTACGGATGTTTGGCCTCACTCTTGACATGTATGTTGGAGCTAAATATGCAGGCGTTCTGCTGTCCTCCATATGGCCAGCCAAATGACCAGCGCGGTAGGCAGACCCGGTTCCTGCACGGTTGCGCGTCGAGCTGCTAGGGTGACCACCTGCGGGTGCTGGCGGGGGTGAAGCAGCATGCTTGCCGAAATAGACTGTGCCTAAGCGTGCTGTGTGCAGCCAGGAACAAACACTGCTCTAGAAATTACAAGGAGCTGCATACAGAATCGTACCGATGCTGATAATGCATGTGCATGCATATGCAGACTAGAGGGGCCACTGCCAAGAAAAATGCTGCAAATGAAATGCAAAATGCAAATGCAGTGCAAAGAAGGGTACATGACACATAATGGCGTACTTTGCAGTATAAATATGATGCTCTGAAAATATTAACATTCAGATTAATAATGACAGGCTTGTGCTTCACAGTAACCAGCAGCTGTGCCCTCGAAAGTCATGGTCAAGGTGTCACCTCCCATGCTGCCTAAACGTGCCGGGTCCAGATGTCAAAAAGACAAGCTTTAATGGCCACTTTTGCAAAGTGCCAGCAGGATATTGCTTCAGCAATTGTGCACCTTTCAGGTAATGGTTAAAGCGAGCATTGGGCCAATCAGGCACAAGAATGCAAAGCTGAGGTATCAGGCACGTCCAAATCACGCTGGAACTGGAAGATAAGGCAAACAATTTCCTTTGCAGACGTCTGTGCTGGGCTTCCTGCAGCTTGGCTAAAAAATCATCTGTCTTTGCACTCTGGCTGGATGTCATCTTGACTCCCACCAGCCGGGTGCTTTCTTCTTTGAGAGTGGGGCAGGTCCAGGGGTCACTGTACAGCTCGGAATAGGATTAATGGCCATCACTAAGGGCCAGCCAAAAACACACAGCCACATACTTGACCAAGACCGAGAGAGGAACACGGCCAGTGGCAGAGAGTGTCTGGACACAAGTCAGCATCCTCAAAGAACACAGCGCGATGGGCAATCTGCCCTCCTTCATGAGGATGTATACAGATCCAGCAGCCCCGTGTCATGATGACAATAAAGCGCCTGTCACACATGCTCCCAATAGTACATAACTGTGCAGTGATCTATCTCCTATAACTGTCTAAGGACACCTTTATACCCAATGACACACATTGGAAATGTACAGCAACTAATGCTGTCAAGGTACTCTGCTCAGCGCTGCATACTGAGTACAACATAGGTCGGACCCCCCCCCCCCCCCCCCAAGCCACATCAAAGCATTGTGGCTGTTATTGTGACCACATCACTTAATACAGCTGAGATAGCGACCGTGATGCATGCTGAAGCTCAAATTAGTCAAAGCAATATATTAATGGACACACATGTATGTATACCGGTACTGCATAGCATAATAAAAATGTATGATGCCTAAGCCCAAACATCATCAGTCAGGACCATAATGTACATGTTTTTGTGGTTCCAGCAAAGCAATTACATTGACAAGGGCTGCGAACAGCCTAATTCTTACAAGCAAGAAGGCAACATCACATGTGCACCAATGCGCTAATGTATTGCATATATTGCCCATGCTAACCTTCGGATGTCAACATGAACTGATTGATCAGTTGTGAACACCCCAATGCACTCCGTCGTGATATATGCATAAACATCTCCCAGCACCCATGCCTCAAAATGCCAGTGCTCCTCATCCCACCTGCTGAGCTGCCAAGTAGCTGAGGGCAGAGAGGGCTGGCAGCTACGTGACTCAGCATCTCATCTGTGCCCTCAACTGGGTGCTTGAAGATGAGAACCCAGGCGCACCTCCGCCCTGCTGGACCTTATTGAGGAAATTTAGATAGTACAATTATTCATAACTCGCCTGTATGATTGCAAAGACCATGACCGCTGCCAATAAGCTCTTCCCAGTCTTCATGGTGCCCAGCCTTTGAAGTGTCTTTGTCGCCAGAGGTCAGTATCGTACCTGCGTGCCAGCGAAGGGGATTTAGGTGCTTGTAAATTGTGACTATATGCTTGGGTTGCTTGGATGCTGTGTGTTATTGGCAAAGCGGTGGTTAGAGTGCAGTGGCGTAGTCACCCGCCAAGTTCAGGGTCACCAGCCCACTGAAGCAGCTCATGGCCAAGGATGTACCGAATAAAGCTGGGCATCAGCAGGAAAACATTGGAGACCCATATGTATGTTTCGCTGACCCAGATAGATGATCCAATACATCCTTTCGAGAAAGTGGTTCCAAGCTCATGCCTTCGATAGCCTCGAAGGTAACCCTTGCAAGGGCTGGAAGCCCCGAGAAGATGGAACAGGGATCCCAGTATGTGGCTAAGAGAGGCTCTAATCTTCTGCCCAAACCTATGACGCCCTATTGGAGGGGGGTGTTCCGCGCGAGACAAGATCGCTGGTGCGTTGCAAATTGAATAAGCGGGTGCCCACAGAGCTAATGACCCCTCCTTCTGAGTCCCTTGGACATGCATAAGCACGGACGTCTTGATACAGTGTGCATCCTACGCATGCAAGGAACTGCCAGCAAGCACCAAGCCCTCACAGCATCGAAGAAGCATGCTCATGCAACGTGGCTCGCTCATTTCAGGAGTCCTACCAACCCTGATGGTTACTTATCCCTCTCTGTAGCAGAAAACCATCTGACCAGCGACCTGCTGTCGGTAAGCTTACCTTTAAAGCAGCATTCCTGGTATCACAAGCTACAAACATATCTGGACCCAAGCAGCAGGTTCAGTCACTTGCTCAATTGACTGGGCCAGCCAATATAAATATGCTTTCGCGACTTTTTATATCTAGATGTATAAAAACATAAAAGTTGACACATGCACGCAGCATACTTGTGCCGAGCTGGGCACGGTGGAAGCTGCAGCACCATCAAGCTGCTTGCTGTCATAGCCAGGCATAACTCCTCCTGTTGCTTGGTCGGGCCCTTGTGCAGGGTTCTGACCATGGTCCAAAGGCCAAAAGGTCCTGTCTCTCTATGTATTCTGTATCATCCTGATTTCAGAGTTTAACTTGCCCCTACACAAAAAGTAGCCCTGCTGCGCATAGGGGGCTGTAAAGCCAGTCAGACTACCGCTTTTAGCTTCCAGTCCAATCAACTCACCGATAATCTGTGGCTATGCATGCAGGAGCGAATCAATAGACTGGGGCCCTCGTCTGAAGACCTTCTCCATTACCAGAACTTCAAGGGCACAGCTGGGTTGAGAACAGCACTGGCAGCCATGCTACAGAGAACATGCCTCAAGGTGGGTTAGTGACTACTAAGGTTTGGTTTGTAGGTTCGATTAGGGTCTAGGGCTTAGCACATCCGAATCAGGCGGGATAGAGAGCAGCCGGCACTGGCAGGTAAGCTACAGAGGTGATGCCTCAAGATGGGTTCGTTAGTGAGGGCTAGGATTTGTGGTGTAGGGTTGTTAGGGCTTAGGGCCTATAAATCTAAGGGCTCTGCCGGGCTGAAATCCCTCCAGCCCCCCCCCCCCTTTCCTCCCCTCTCCTCCCCTCTGGACCTTCCCCTCCTCCCACCCCCTCTCTTTTGGCCCTCCTCCGACCCTCCTCCCTCTTCCCCTGTTCAGCCCCTCCCTCCTTGCCCCATATACTCGACGGCTTCTGCTGCAGTTGGTCCCTCCTACCCCATGGCATTCATCACATTGACCTTGGAAGGAATCGGATCTCAGGCATGTTCAGTTTCAGCGTGCGTTCCATTTGGCTAGCCAGTTTCGGTCCGTGAAGCCTTAGAAACGAGTCAATATGGTGGCCTGTTGCATCTGGTCTAGATTTTTCTCCTCCCTACACCCCTACTCCTTTGCTTCCAGCCATACTCAACATAAGAAGTGAAATATGAACCTGAGAAAACGATTTTGGTGCTGTAGTGTAGCTCCCTCCCGGAGGGCACTCCTTCTGACCTTGAAGATATACATGTTCCTTCTGTACTGACTCACATGTCAGTACACAAAACTCAATGGTATTTGTGAAAAGTTGGCCAGCTGCTAGTGGCTGCTTCCTAACGTTGCAGGACAATCCATTCACCCCGAAGATGTATCCCTTATCTTTTCAGCCTTGTATTGATTCAGATACGAACATCAGATGTCATGTGTACCCCAATACGGTTTGCAGGCTGCTGCTGCTGCTGCTTCCTTACTGTTGCAGGGCACTCATTCCTATTGACCCAGGCGACCCGCCCGTCGAATCTCATATTATTTCATAGTGCATCCAACTCAGTTCCTAACTACCCTAGAAGTGTGCCGGATGCTGATGCTGTTGCTTCCTTATGCTACAGGGCACCCCTATTGACCCAGATGACCTGTCCCTTTACTCTTATTCACGTATTGCACAAGCTCAGTACTCAATCCTAATAGGTTTTCTGGCTGCTGGTGCTTCTCCTATACCTTGCAGGGCACCCCCATTGACCCAAATGAGCTGTCCCTTCACTCTGGCGCTGGCACTGTCCTGGACACCTTATTCCATTGTATCTGTGACCCTGGTGAAGCAGTGCTCATACCAGCACCTTACTATCCAACATTTGATAATGATCTCACAGTGAGTGCATGATGTAATGCTATGGTTCGGGTTCCTTTTTTTGAATCTTGAAGCAGACCGTCAAATCGAGGCAAACAACAAGGCAGTTGTTTCAAGTTTTCGACCTCTGATAATGACCCCCGGCAGTGAATGCATATACTGTGCGCCTTTTGTTCTCGTTCAATCAAGTTAGATAGTGAAGCAATTTCAATACCCCCAAGGCAAACAAGAAGACACTTGTTGCACGTTTACAACCCTTGACAAAGGCCTCGCTTCAGTGCAGGGGTTGCACCACTTTTAGGAGCAAGTAAAGCATGCTGTTCAGCCAGTAGGTGTTTATCATCCCTGGCTGCGTTAGTAGCTTGCTGCATTGTAGGACTAAGTATTCATAGATAGTCAGCTGTTGAACTTTATGGGGAACTTTATTGCACGGCAAACAGCAGGTTTGGTTTCTGACTCACGGGCTATTCCCTCATTGATCCCCTTTAGAGCTGGCTCCTGTTCAGATCAAACGGCAAGACACAGGCTCACTTTGAACCGCATTTGACCACCCCAGTAATGGCGCCACTCCTCTCCCAAGGTAACCCACTTTCCTTCGGATAAAAGATGGCCTTGGCTCCCCCCCCCCCCTGTTTACCTTCTGCTGACCTTTGACCGCCTTTGACATGTTTACACCCCCCTCGCTCCCCCCCCCCCTCCCGTTCTTAACCTCTGCCCTTCACTAGATGCGAGATGGTCTTGTGCCCACCCCTGTCCACCTGGATTTCAGTCACCCCCTTGGCCCTCAGTTAAATGTAGCATCAGCAGCAGCCACATGTGCTGGTCACCCTGTTGGTGCGCTACTGCTGACTACACCCAACAACCCCCTGGGGATATGCTACAGCCACCAGCACATGGAGGAAATGGTCACATGGTGCCTGGAACATAGGGTGCATTGTGTCAGGTGAGGGGGGAGGCCCTGGTGGGCGGGGGGGGGGGGCAGGGGGGGAGGGCAGGGGGGCAGGAGGCCCAGGGGGGAGTTGAACGGGGATTAGCATGGGGTATGTGGAACATAAGGTCCGTTGTGTGAGGTGAGGTGGGGCCCTTGGTGGGCGGGGGGGGAAGGGAGGGCAGGAGGGCCAGGGGGGGGTTGGACGGGTATTAGCATGGGGTGTGTGCAAAATAAGGTGCCTTGTGTGAGGTGAGGGGGCCAGGGGGGGGGGGAGGAAGGTGGGGGAGAGGGGGTTGCAGGAGGGTGCAATGTCTGAGGTAAGGGGAGCAGGATTTGGGGGGAATTTCCTGGGGGGGGGGGCCATAAGGGAATTAGGTAGGAGCAGAGAAGTACATAATGCATTGTGTGAGATGGGGGGCCGGGACCTGGACAGGGGGATGCTTGTGGGTTGGCGATCGGTGGAGGCATGCCAATGATTGAACATCATCGGCACCTGGGTATCATCAGGTTAGATACAACACAGCCCATGGGCATGCGGTGCAAAAATGGCTGTGGCCCAACAGACAGTACATAGCTTTTTTTGTCCTAGCTGCTGGACGTCATGTTAAGGCATATCTCGTCGTTTATGACTGCATACGGAAGACCATTTGCATTTTGACCAGCTGACTGTTGATTTAACAGCTTGAGCAGGGAAATGGGGCTTTAGCCCGATGTGTTTTGTTGTTCCGACCTAACTGCCTTGTGTGCAGCCAAACCAATATATATTTGTATGTTTCTTCTCACCTGCAGTGATGAAGTATATGCCAACAGCATGTTTGTGGAGGGTGCTACCTTTGTCAGTGCCAGCCAGTTGGTGATAGGAACAGACGCCGCTGGGACCCTTGGAGCTGAAACACAGACCAGCCCGGTAGCAACAGCAGGACTAGCAGCAGGCGCCTCAGCAGGAAGTGCAGCAGCACCAGCAGCAGCAGCAGCAAATCTTGATGGCATCGTAGTGGAGCCAGCAACTCCCGGAAGAGATCCAGAGAGAGACATACCAGCAGCAGCAACAGCAGCACAAACATCATTACCACCACCAGCAGGAAAAGCAGCAGGAGGAGGAGGAGCCAGTGATTGCGCATGTACAACTCCTGCTGCTGCCCCCACTGTATCAGGCGACACAGCTAATACTACAGTTGGTGGTAGTACAGATGTACAAAGCACGGGCCCTAGTGCACACCCAGCAGAGGGCACTGCTACATCTGCCCCAGGTGCTGAGGATTTGGTGCATGTGATTTGGGGTTTAAGCAAAGACTTCTGTGCTAGTGGTTTAAGGGTGGGTGTGTTATGGACCCGTAACAAGGCCCTGGGGTATGCAGTGGGCAGGATGGCGTATTTTAATGGAGTGTCTGGACATACACAATGGATAGTGGAGCAGGTAAGGGGGGGAGGGGAAGGGAGGGAGCGGAGGGAAGGGAAGGGAAGGGAAGGGGGAGGGGGCCAGGGTGAAGGAACAGGTAAGGAAAGGGAGGGGGAGGAAAAAGGAAGGGATTGAATTGCGGAAAAGGAATGGGAAAGGAAGGGAAAGCAGCAAAGGGGAAGCAAAGGGAAGGGGATGGGAGGAGACTGGAGGGTCATCAGGGTGGCTGGAATGGGGCTGAGCAGAAGAGGGGGCTGCCCTAGTGGGGCGGGAGGAGAAAGAGCATGATGAGGCGGGGAGTGTTTGGGCAATAGGCAGGGCCGTATTGTTGAGATATGACGTTCAAATTACTGGTAGATGCTCTGAGGCACCCTGGCAGATGCTGATTGCTCTGCTCTTGTGAGTGGCTCGCTTAGGGTTTAGGATGCCAACACCAAACCTTTCTCAATCCTCACAGCTAACAAGCTGGCAGGTCGCATCATCCCTGCAGATGGTGAATCAATTTCTGTTTTGTTTGTTTGCAGGTGATGGCATGTGGCGGCTATACCCTAACTCTAAACCCTAAACCCGAAAGGACGTAAACCCTTACCCTGAAGTCCTGCTCTAGACTAGCATTCCTCTTTCAATGTCAATCATTGTTCAGGAGATGTCAGATGGCGGCTGTGCCCTAAAGGCTAAACCCTTACCCTAAACCCTAAACTACCTAAACCCTAACCTTTAATCGGCATTTCTCTTTTGTTCAGGTGATGTCAGATGCCGCCTTTGTGGATCATTTTGTAGCTGAGAACCAGAGGCGACTCGCACACTCCTATGGCTTGCTTACAGGTATGGGGCGGCTAGGCTACAGTTCAGCCTCATCTCTCCATTCATCAGTAATGCTAGATATATATCAAGCATGGCTTGCTGGAAAAGATAGAGAGAGGTGTGTGCGAGGAGACCGTGTATTGTTCTCCAGTGTGAATTGTGGAAAGGGCTCCTTGGTGGAAGAATCACATGGAGCCCTTACCTTAGCACTATGGCTTGCTCACATGTGGGGTGGAGGTGAAGAGTGGGACTCAGCCACCATCATATTGCAGGACATGACAGGACAAACATAACATGCTTAGTAATAATGCAGCTGCTGTGAGCCATGTATCTCATGAAAACCCTGCATACCGCATGTGAGCTTGTCATAGCTTATCACATGCTGATTCATCTTGACGTTTAACCATCAGACTGGTGTAACTGTGAAAAATGTGCAGCACAGAAGCTTCAGGCGCTTGCAACAACCAATTATCAATGCTGCTCTGTGTAAAGGAGTTCACCCTGTAGTGAAGCTCATCCCATGTACAGCCTAACTCCTTGTACTGGGTGACAGGTTACATTGGGATAGCAAACCCCCGGCAGTCACCCATGATGCATTCAATCATGGTATGTAATTTGTACGGTGCACTAACCCCTGCATCTCATCAGCTGTAATCTGCTACCATCCTGGAAAATCCTGAACCCAACTACACAGGAAGCCTCAGTAATATGTTATAAAAGCTGAATGAGACAGCCTACTCTTAATCTACTGGGTGTGTTGCTGCTTGTGCATCCCCCGCCTGTCTTTAGGTGGTTTGGATGCTGCCGGCATCAGCTACAGTCCTTCTGTTGGTGCCTTGTTCTGTTGGATTGACCTGCGTGCTGCCCTGGCTGATCCCTCAAGCTGGGAGGAGGAGATGGAGCTCTGGGAGGTGATGGCAGATAAACACAAGATCGTATTCACTCCAGGTGGGGTTTAGGGGGTAGGGTTTTAGGGTTCTAGGGTTTAGGGTTGCTCTAGTTTAAGATTATGTTGTCACTACATTGGGTCCAGTCCATGGGGTTCTAGTCTAGCCTCAAACCAGGTGTGTACAGCCAGGTGGGCCAGCCTAGGTTTAGGATTTAAGGGTTTAGGGTTGTTTTTTATCTACAGAAGAAAGTGTCAAAAAGTGGGTACAGCCCAGGTTGCCATTGCTGCTGGTGTTGGATGGCTTCTTTTGACTGTCTAAGAGGTGGGTGGGAGGGTACAAAAGATGGTTTGTGGGCCAGTTACATGTGAATCTGGAAACGTAGAAGCTTGCATATAAGGGAATCGCACAATATGGCCTTACTGGAGATAGACAACCAGCACCTAATCCGTTGGATTAAATTCATAGCATATGCCCGGGCACACTTAAAGTAATCAATCAACAAGCCATGAGATTGGGTGAACAAGCCATGATATTGGGTCCTCATGACCAACCAGTGCAAGCGGCACCCTGTTTTAGGGTTTACGGCCACACAACCACGTCAGTAGCCGACCACGTAACGACATTTTCCTACATGACAGACTAGGCCCCAAAACACAATGTATGTGTGGGTGCGATATGTCATGCCATGGCCCTCAGCTCTGTAATTGCAGGTTTTGTTATATATGTGTTGATTAGACACATGTAATAGTTCTATAAATCAGTCCTGTAAATTTCATTGAAAACCAGCATATTGTATTTCGTGGCAACCGCCAGAGGGTACCTTGGTTGAACCAGACCAAACATTGATACGGTTTTGAGCTGCACAGATGCTATATGTCATGCCATGGCCTATGTATCTGCCGAGGCTTGTCTGCAGCAGGTCAGGCTACTACATATTTGTCAATTAATATGCACTATCTGTCCCTGAGTGCTGTGCATTATATCATCGCTGATGCCGTGCTTATGCTTTCCCTGCACATACAGGTGTGTTATGTCATGCCAGGTCCCCAGGTGCCTTCCGTATCTGTTGGGCACGTGCTGCTGCTGAGGCAATGCCACTGGTGGCACTACGCATTGCAGCAGCAGTACAAGAACATCAGAAGAACAAGAGAACCGTGGCGCCCCCTGCATCACCTGGATCCATGAGATAGTACAGTTTGGTAGCATAGGAGAGGAAAGTGGGGGAAAAGAAGTGAGAGTGCAACATTTGAGAGTGTGTGGGCAGCAGCGCAGCACCTACCTTAGCGGATGCAAGCGCATGCCTATGCTCAGTCCTATTCAGTGGTGATGCGAGCAAGTTGTTTGGGGCCTGTCAAGCAGCATGCAGTCGCAGTTTATCAGACTGTGGAGTTTCAACTGCACAGGAGGTCTGGAGTCTGAAAGTTTTGGAGGAGCTGTATAGTAGTCAGGATGCATGCGGCCCTCAAATCTTGAAGACAACTACTCAGAGATCCTACTCTTGTTAGAAGGTTATTGATCCAGGCCTTGGCCTGAGCTCCCACACAACCTGTGGAGTGCATTTGCGAGCCTCCATGCATCCTGTGTATATTAGCACCAGTACTATGTATCAGCAGCACATTATGCTTGTCCAGGAAAAGCGCTGCAAGCCTGTGGCACGACCACATGCCTGTCTATTGCATTTTGCAGTCCTTCAGTTGTGTTAACGGACCTGTATACCTTTAATGCGTTATGGAGCTCCTGAAGGTTTGCCAAGCATCTTAGGTATAAGTTGGCTGGTTGTAAGCTGATTGCTGTGCTGCTGTGAGATGTCAATACATGACCATGTAAGGGTGGAAACTTCAAGGGGTCTATGTTAGGGTATAGCAGCCAAGGCCGTCTGCGCTCGGACATGGCTGCAACCTCGGCTGAGCCGCTTTTTATGCCACTTTGAGACTGTTGGGGGCAGTTTGCTGTGGATGTTGGTGTATGTTACATCCGAATAGGGTTTTTGGTCAGGGACTTGCGGTCAGCAGGCTTTGCAACTAGAAGATCCTAGTGCAAGCTTTTGGTCTCGTTGTTATGAACCATTGTGCCATGTATGTGCTTTCCGTGCCACTGGTAGCTTGGCTGGGGGATGCACTTGGGATTTGGCAACAGCAGCAGACATGGTTTCAGGTCTCAGGGCCTCAACTGAGGTTCTCATAAGGCTGGCTCCTGCTGTGGGCCCATGTATTTTTTCCCTCATGAAATTGTAATGAGCCTCAGCACGAGTCCATGACTAAGGACCCTAGCCGGCTTCGCAATTGCAAGGTACTAGTGGGAGGTCATGATGTCATGGTAGGTTAGACAGTGTGCCATGTATGTGCATGCTGCTAAGCTGGTACTACTGTAGCTTGGCTTGGGAGGCGGCATGCAGGATTTGGCAACAGCAGCAGCATTGCTGCTGATCAGCACTGCTGGTGCGGTGCAAGGATTATTGAGGCGGGATGTTCTGTAACCCTTCAAATAAGCTTCAACTGATCAACAGCACTACCGTGACAATAGGGGAACGCAAGAGAACAAGAGGGGAAGGTCTCTCTGCTTGGACGGGTTTTAGGTTTTTGGGCTGGTTTGTCGTTTAGCACAGCCTCTTGTGCCAGTGAGGTGTAGGGTGCAATGTTAAGAGAATATGCGGTGGTTGACATCCCTGGTATATCACGTATGGATGGGCTATGGATGGACACACCTGGCTTGGCTTGGTGCTACTGTGAATGGGTTGACTGGTCAGAGTTCAGGTTTTCTGTCTGTCAAGTCTTGTGCTGAGTTGGTGGTTTTGACCCTATGAGCCTGCGTTGGCTCCAAGGAATACCCTCTTACGGGGCTAGTTGGTAATCTGGCAGTCAGGAAGTGAGACTAATTGGACTATTTAGCTGTTGCTGTTGGTGGTGTGGAAAGGGGAGGTCATCCACGCATGAGGGTGATGGCGCTTACGTGTGGAGGGTACTAATTAAATGCTGGAATCGGGTGTCTGTTGTAAAAAACAATCGACAGTTTCTGTGCGGTTTCCTTTTCCTTGTGAAGGAACTTCTGGTGCGATCCGGATGTACAGTGGCACTGCACGGTCGTTCTGGATCGTCATAGAACGGAATGCGAGACGCAGAGATGAAGGACAACACGTGCCTTCCGTGCTACCTCTCATCTAAAGCCGATCAGCCTCGGACTGGGTCTGAGTTATAAGCTGGACACAAGACAGTTGAAGACCCACTTGCTTTCAGCGCTCACACTCGCCTGCTGGGCTTCTTATCACCCTTTACTCGTGCTTTGCCCAATGTCTGACCCCCTAACTGGTGAGCTGGACTTGCGGTCGCTCGAGTCCATCTTCTCAAGCATCCCTTCCAACTATATCGTGCTCATAGTCAGGCCTCTCAGCAAGCACTTCAAGCAATGGGCTGATGAGCAGCTCGCGGAAAGCTGCAATCGGGTCGACCCTTCTGCAGAAGTTCCTTCATGGTCCCTACCAGCTTTAGGCGTCCAGCACCTGAGCTACCAGCAGAAGAAGCAGCTCATGGTCTCGACTGCCAAGGGCGGGCAGTTGCTCACCTTGCAATGGGCCCGGCAGGAAGGGTGTCCCTGGGATTCCCATGTTAGCGATGCAGCAGCAGCAGGGGGCCACCTAGCTGTGCTTCAGTGGCTGAGGCAGGAGGGGTGTGCATGGGATCGAAGCGGGTCCTGCTGTGTAGCAGCAGCTGAGGGAGGCCATCTGAAGGTTTTGCAGTGGTTGCAGGAGAATGGCTGCTGCTGGTGTGGGTGCGTATGCTGGGCTGCAGCCAAGAACGGGCATTTGCAGCTGCTTCGATGGGCTGTCAGGAATGGTTGCCCGACCATCTGCGGGAGTGGAAGCATTTCTGAGGGTGCAGCAAGGGGTGGGCAGTTAAAGGTACTGCAATGGGCCAGAGGGGAGGGATATAGCTGGAGCAGCAAGGTGTGCAGTCTAGCAGCTGCAAGGGGGTACTTAGATCTCCTAATGTGGGCCAGGGCAGAGGGGTGTGCGTGGGATGCAGAGACATGCAGCAATGCAGCTGGAGGGGGCCATTTGGAGCTGCTGCAGTGGGCCAGAGCCAATGGCTGCCCATGGGGTGCAAGTACTACTTTCACAGCTGCTCGTGGCGGGCATTTTGAGGTGCTTAAGTGGGTCAGGGAGCAGGGCTGTCAATGGCATGATCAAATAACTCATGCTGCAGCATACTCAGGGAGATCCTGCAGTGGGCCAAGGAAGCTGGCTGTGCTTGGGATGAGAGCACCTGTGCAGCAGCAGCTAGGGCAGGGGACTTGGTTATGCTGCAGTGGGCACGGAGGCAGGGTTGTCCTTGGGATCAGAGGACTTGTGCAGCAGCAGCTAACTGTGGTCATTTAGAGGTTTTGAAGTGGGCTAGACAGGAGGGGTGTCCCTAGGGTACTCAGGTGTACAGAGCGGGTCAAGCATCTGGCTGCCCTGATGTGGTGCAGTGGTTGGAAGAGAACGGGTGCCCACGTCAGTAGTTCAGCGAGAGCGGATGGAAGCACCATTTTGTTGACAAGATGCTCGCTTTGTGATGTTCCTGTGAAAGCAGGGACTGTTGTACTTGTCTGTGCTTGTTGGGTTCTGGCTTGTGCAAGGCCCTCTGTCATGTTCAGGTTTGTTCTGTAAGAGAGGAACCCCGGGGTTCAAGCTTATATCGGATGAATCACAGTGTTAGAAGGTTGCATCAGCCCCAGTCCGGTGAATTTATGCAAAAGCAAACTCTTCCTATTGGTGTGTCTTGCCCAGTCTTGACAGCAGTGCCACTGCCGCCTGCGCAGTACAGCATGCCTCTTGGTTTGGAGCGCTGTACGGTGGTACATTAGGCCCTGTCCCGCGTTGGTGTAGGGTTGTTCAAGCAGAGACATACAGTTGCTGATGGATTTATGTACCGGCACACTGGCTGCTGTAAGGATGTATTACGTGGTGCCCAGATGATTTGACTTAGTTGTATGGGGGAGTGCGGCAGGGGTATGTCATGGCTCCCTTTGCTGCTCAACAACTTCATGGACTTTGTGGTTTGGCTGGCAATGCCTCAAGTGCCGGAGGGTATCGTTATAACATTTCATGTGATATGCCATAGCAAAAGGTGCCATAGGCCTTGCACCTCAAGCTGTCATAAAGATCAGCGAGGTGGAGCAGAATACAAGTTGTCTTCGGCATCAATGACAACATATGCCTAGACATATCATGCCGGAGGGTATGGGGTGAAGGTAGTCTATCATGCAGATGGGATGCTTCAGCGTGATGGGTGTGCGTAGCAGTGTCAGTGGTTTGGTTCTGTCGTTTATTCTGCTCTTTGCAGATGATACAATACGTTCTGGCGACCATCACATGAGCACTCTTGGAGTGGATTGTCTTTGAGCACCAGCAGGCAGGAGGTTACGGTCATGGTGCAAGTGATCGATGGACAAGGTTGCTGCTGCTAGTCTTGGGTTGCGCATCAATGCAAGCAAGGTCAAGATCCTGCCCTTGAGAAGGCAGGGAAGGAGGGGAATGCGCAAATGCAGCAAAGACCAAGGACCGTAATAAGTGAGCGGGGTGTGGATGTGTAAGGAGGTTTCCCAGTTCCAGTACTGGCCTCCTGTCTGCATAACGTCTGCATCAGTGTTGTGTGGTGGTACAATGGGCCCCGGTCCCATCTTAATATACTTTTTGCAGTTGTTGTATTGTTCAGGCAGAGATGGTTCCTGCCTCACAGACACAGGGGTGGGCACCTCCTCAACCCTCAGTCAGTTATATTTTTGTTTGTTTGTTTTGTTATAGGTCTTGGACCCGGACGTTGAAATTGGTTTGTTTGTTTGTTTGTAGTCGAGCTGGTGTGCTGAGGCAACTTGGCATTGGCGTGAGCTTTGTTCATGTAGATTCTTGCGGCCATGTTTGCACCAGTGATGCCTGGCATGGTTGCCCGTGTGATTGTACGCAAGGTTTTTGCCACTGATACAAACAAACAAACATGTAAAGGAGGGGCAACCGCAAAGGGCTGCTAGGTCGAAACGACCGACCATGCCATGATAATCGCTTTGTTTGTCCTCTTAGTTGCTGTGAGTCCCATCGGCGGTGCCCGAGCAAGCGGCAGCACAGTATGAGCAGCACCACTTTACCATTGCCTTGTTTGGAGCGCTTTGGTGCCGGAACTGCATGTGGGCTTATCTGTTGTCAGCAGGTGCTTTTATCAGAAGGTCGAGTTGGCGGGAAACGGTTTCATGACAGTGTCTGTACATCTATTTCAGTATGGGGCCTGTTTCACAGGTCTGGTTCATGCCAGAATTTTTGAGAGCGTGGCATCTGTAGTTGTTACGATGAGTGTGTGTGAATTTAAGCCCAAATTCTCCTTGCTGCAATGCCTACTTCATGACTGGTGAGCTGGTTGTTCATGTACCTGACCACTCACGACATCCAGTCCTTCATCCATACGTGTGATGCTGTTGCATTGTAGGGCGGGCCGCTGCAAGGTGCAGAAGAAACTGAGACGTTCAGTACTAGGGCGGTACAGGCTTGGTTTGCTGCATTCTTGGTGCTCTGGAATTCGGACATTGTATTTGCCGGATCACAGCCGATGGTGTGTTGGGTCCGGTTCGGATAGCAGCCTGCTTGCGGTTGCCGCACCTTCGGATGTTTCAATTATTTACTTGCGCGTGGTTTCAGGAGGATCAAGGGCTACATGCTAATTGCGGCACTATGCTGCTGTCGGCACAGCAATCGGCCCCAGCACTCATCAACTCCGGAACAAACATTTTACGGAAGGGGCAATCCGAGCAAGAGGGCTGCTAAATCGGGCCGACCAAACACAGCACAGCAGAGTGGATCCAAAGAAATGGCGGATTCCAGACCACCAACCCGAGGACTGATACCCTATGCCATGTATCCGATCCGACTGCAGCGGTCAGTGGTGAGAACATTGAGCTAGCAGAGAATTGATACTGCCCTCCAATCATGCAGCACATCGATGCAGAATTCTAGCGTCTTGCCCTAATCTTTGTCTGCCTCGACAAACGGATAGAGCGAGGTCTGGTGCCTTCCTGTCCAACCCTTCCCAGATTCGTCCATTTGCTATGGGGGGCATGAACGTGAGCCACCTGACAAGACCCCTAGTGCAGTCTTTCTCACAAATGAACTACCACATGAGTGGACATTGGCATTTCTAAGTCTTCATCCAGGAACTCTAACTCTAACGCAGTGCCCTCTGCACCACAAGCATCCACAACTCATGCGATAACACCTCAAACCTTGTGCCACCCCGTTACAAAGACTCTGCAATCACTGCTAGCTTATCTGATTAGCTTCAACCTGCCACCTCCACTTGCTGTCTATATACCACTCAAATACCAACAACAGTAGAAAGACGGCACCTCCACCAGAAGCGTCGTAGCACCCATGACCATGGTGCGGAACAGCGACCCAGACCTGTCTACTGCTGGGTGGGTACTCACCAGCTTGCAAGCAAACCGGTCCCAAAATACAGCTTCTACCCTTTGCGGTTGCCACACTGAAACTGTTTGTCTGTGTTTGTTCTACCTGCCACCTCCACCTGCTGTCTAAATACCAAACACCAAGTAACAGCTTCTACCTCCCACTTCCCCTTACTGTCGAAATACTAAACATCCAGCTATTACCAGGACTCCGCTATCACTGCTATCCTATCACCAGCTTCCACCTGCCACCTCCACTTGCTATCAGGGGCCAGCACCACCTTCCCCCCTGAGATGACCCCTAGTGCAGTCTTCTTGAGCAGCCTCCCCACCTCTTGCACCTCAACAAAGCTCAGGCTCTCACCAGGGGAAAACCCAAAGGCACTTGGGCCCAGTAGGTACAACTCACACCCCTCTGAGGAGCCCAACATCTCATGGACCACCTGCAAGTCAGAGACCGAGTTGTTGCACTAGGGTTTAGGGTTTAAAATGGAGGGCTTAGGGTTTAGACACGAGGAAGGAGTGTCATTAGTCATATGCATGCCCAAGATGCTGACTTGGTAAGAACAGACAATATTGAAAATATGCATATGAAGCAGAGATATGCATCACATCACTGAGGTTCAGTCCCTGGCTAAGAAGTCAGGGTTTTGAAGTCTGCAAAAAGAGCCAAGGAGTGGGATCAGAGAAAGGCAGTAAATAGCGGCGGCAATAATCTGGCGGCTGAGCCTGCTATAAACCCTAAGCTTCTAGATTTGAGAAACTATACATTGGGTGTACCGGTCAGCTAGCTGGGATGAACCAACACACAGGCACTACATTATTGTTTCAATTTTCAACTTCATGATTTTAAAAAGTGCCGCACCTCAAGCAGTTATAACAAAAGCCAGGTGGAAGTCCAAATATGGTAATACACTGACGTTCTTATTTGCCTCCACCACTATGCAGACCAGGTTGGCTGCCAAAAGAATGATCTACTATGATGTAACCGACTTCTAGCCATCTCGCCTCCATAGAACTTCCTTCTTTTATGATGTAGCGGAGTGCCCGTACCCCTCAAGCCTAGACCTATGGCCCTCTATTTGCAGTCAGAGCTCATTTGCTTAATTAGAAACATGTTGATTGCAGTAACTCTGCAGTCTGCATATTGGGCTACCGGTTTGATTCCCTTTCTCCTGGCACAAGCTGGATAGAAGCAGCGATGAAATACTGGTAAAAAGACTTCCAAGTATCTGCCACTATGGCAGCATTGCTTAAGGGTTCATGCTAAACCTCCAAGTTACTTTATTATGCCGTCATGTCATGACACTGGTTTCTCCACAAGGGGCATAGATCTACCTGATGAGTCCTTCCCTCCACACATTATCATTATTAGATTTAGTGATATAGCAAAAAGTGTCATAGGCCCCGCACCCCAAGCTGTCGCAAAGAACAGCGAGGTGGAACAGGATGCGGGTTGTCTTCTGGATGTGTGACAACATATACATGCCGAGACATGAGGTCCAGCAGCTAGGCCTTACCTTCACATATAGTGGCTCGTTAGCCACTTGCACCAACACTGCGCTCTCAAGCTCCCCAGGCACCAAAAGCTCATAAGTAAACAGCTGCTCGCCCACCACGGCGCCACCGCCGCTGTAACCGCCACCTCCCGTACTCGGCGACCCAAAGAACGCCGCGGCCACCGCCTTTGCCGCCGTCGTCGCTACGCACGCCACGACATGCAACTGCCTCTCTCTCCCTCCCTCTCCCTCCTGGCGCTCCAGCACCGCGAGCACTTCCTCCCCCGCGCGTCGGCTCATCGTCGCGCGCCGGCTCATGTTCCGACTGCCCCCGCTGCTGCTCGTGAAGCTCCCCTTGCCCCTGCTGCTGCCGCTTTGGCTGTTATTGAATTCCCTGTTGCAGGCGAGCAGGTGCTGCACCTCCACCATGCTGCCTAGGACCTGCGCATCTGCCTCTGAGGGGCTGCCCCGGAGAGATTCTTCAGCGGCTAGGAGGACGGCATCAGCGGAGAGTAGGCCGGCAGCGCCTAGGACCTCGCTGCTGGATGGGTTTGACACAAACATGAACCTGCGCACGTGATTGCAACAGTGCAGTATAGTTTAAAGCCACTTATGAAAAGGTCATTGTTCGAACAAGCTATCCTGCCACGCCGTTTTATTAATTAATTCAATTCAAAGGAAGAGGAACAAGCACAAATGGCATGACAAGAGCAGAGACCTGCAGCGCCAAGGGCTTCTGTGCTGGATGGGTTTGGCACGAACATGAATCTGCGTATGTTTTGCAAAGTTAGACGATGGTTTGGAAACATATAGAAAAAAGGGCTAGTCCACCCATAGTCATAAGTTGCAGAAGCAGAGCAGAGGGCACAAACGTGTGGCTTAGACTTTGCTGCTGGATGGGTTCGGCACAAACGTGGATCTGTACAAAATGTGGCAATGAATTGCAGATTTGATTTGAAGCTGTATCAAACACTGCTGTCAAGAAAAAGCAAAAGAGGCCAATTGCAATGTAGAACACAACATGCACAGGCGTAGGACATTGTAAGGATGGACCAATGGCTCTGCCAATCAATTTGATTGCAACAACGCTGTCCCTAGGATTTAAGCATCCACACGATGCCGGCTGTGCCCTGTCATACCTGCAGTGGTCTCTCTAAACAATCACTTCTGAAAGCAATCTGCCAGTAGTGCTTGTTACCATCATCACATTCAAACCAACCCCGTATCACACCCATAACTTCATCAGTTTGTTAGTATGTGGAGACCCAAAATCAAGACAAAGAGATGAGACCGCTAGAGAGCCAAGGCTGCCAGACCATTCAAGAGACCAAGAGAAAGAGATGAGACCGCCAGAGAGCCAAGGCTGCCAGACCATTCAAGAGACCAAGACAAAGAGATGAGACCGCCAGAGAGCCAAGGCTGCCAGACCATTCAAGAGACCAAGACAAAGAGATGAGACCGCCAGAGAGCCAAGGCTGCCAGACCATTCAAGAGACCAAGACAAAGAGATGAGACCGCCAGAGAGCCAAGGCTGCCAGACCATTCAAGAGACCGAGGCAATTACCCTACCTGTACTTTAGCTTGTGCATGATGGGCTCCCCATACTCAGTCTCCTCCTCTTCCTCCATCACCCCTTGTGCCTCCAGCCCCTCAGGCAGCTCCTCCCCCTCCTTCACAGTCACCACCACACTACTCCCGGGAGGAGCAAAGTCCAGCAGATACGGCAGCAAATCCTTCCCTGCCTCTTCTGCCGTGAAGCCAGCCACAATAAGCTTCAATTGCCTCTTAGGGGGGCCGCTGGGGCCTTCAGGAATTACCTTTGCCAACCTCTCGGACGCTAAAGCTTTGATATCTGTTTGACTGGACTTGCCCCCACCGAAGAGCCATGAGGTGGGCGCAAATAAGGTGGGTTTCGGTGCGGTTGGTTTGGGGTTTAGGGGTTTGGTGGAGCTTTTGCTGGAGGTGAAACTCAGGTCACCGCTGACACCCTTCTTGATGCCCGAGACGGCACTAGTGAGTCCCTTATCTACCACCCCAGTCACCGAAGTGACACCCGTCATCACCCCAGAAGTGACGGCCCCTGCCGCCTTAGTTACACCACCAGCCACCGTAGTCACCGCCCCGAGTGCCTCAGCCCCCACCGCCATAGTCACTTTAGTCACTCCACCCGCCACCGTAGTGACTGCGCCAAGTGCCGTACTGCCGACCACACCAGTGGCGGTGACCACGCCGCCCGCCACAGTAGTGACGGCGCCGAGTGCCGAAGTGCCTACCGCACCGGTGACATCCACCATCGCCCCTGCCACATTCCCCACCCCTGTGGTAATCGTATTAAACCCCTTCTTCAACCCTGTTCCAAACGAGTTGCTTTTCTTAAGCTTCTTGCTGCTTGATCCTGCACCTCTCAAACTCGGTCCCTCATCCCCTTCGTTTACAGGTGACGGCCCAAAGCAGAAACACAGCTTAGACAAAGCAGACGGCTTCTTCCTTTTCTTCAGCTTCTTGTTCTGCTGCTGGTCTTCTGCCACTGCTGCTGCTGCTGGTCCTGTTGCTGCACCGTTGCTGAGACTGCTGCTGTTGTTGTTATTGTAGCTGATCGGACTCTGATCTGATTCAATAGCTCTGATCGTCTTGGATGACTGATCTACACCTCTGCTGCTGATAGCATCTCTATCACTCTCCCCACCATTAACATCACGAGCTGCTGGTACTGGCTTGTGTATATCACAATCGCTTAATCCTGCGGCACCACCACCACCACCACCACCACCACCACCACCAGCAGCAGCAGCAGCAGCAGCAGCAGTAGCAGCAGCAGCACCAGCAGCAGCAGTAGCACCAGCAGCACCAGCAGCACCACCACCACCACCACCAGCAGCAGCACCAGCAGCACCAGCAGCAGCAGGATGAGCAGTGATAACAGCCGCTTCTGGGTTCCCTGCTGTTGTTGCCAGTGGGGAGGGGAGCAGCGCCCTAGTGGACACAGCATCAGTACTAGCAGCAGCAGCAGTAGCAGGTGCAGCAGTAGCAGGAAGATGTGAAGCAGTAGCAGGTACATTGCTGCTAGGTCCGCTGCTGCTGCTAATGCTGCTGCCACCACCAGCAGCAGCAGCAGCTGCCGTCCCCGCTACTCCTGCTGCTACTCCTGCTACTCCTGTTGCTGCTGCCATTGATGCTCTCGCTCCCTGCCCTTCCCCATCCACCCCTTCAATCTCCCTTATGCTGTCCAAAGCCCCACTCCTGCTCCTACCAGATTGCAAACCATCTGCTGCAATTTCGACACCACCACTGCCGTCTGAATGTGGCACCTCTGCTCCTGCTCCTGCTGCTGCTGCTGCTGCTGTGCTGCTGTCTTTGGGTTCATCTGTGATCTCTTCTACTACTGTTGCTACCTGTGCATTAGGAGCACTACTGGCTTTACTTGGGGGTTTCTCCCTCATCCTCTGGACAGCAGAGCCACGAACACCTGAAGCAGCAGCATGAACAGCATTAACCCTAAACCCTAGAACATAAAACCCTTAGTAGCCACGAACACCTGACCCAGGAAACAGCAGCATGAATAGCGTTAACTGTAAACCCTAAAACCCTAAATGAGCCACCACCACCTGAAGCAGTAGCATGAACAGTGTTAACACTAAATCCTAAAATCTTAATCTAGCCACCAACACCTGAAACAGCAGCATGAACAGCATTAACCCTAAACCCTAAACCCTTAAACCCTAAAACCCTAAAACCTTAACTAGCCATGAACCCCTGAAGCAGCAGCATATGAACAGCTTCAACTTCAACCCTACAACCCTACACCCTAAAACCCTAAACTAGCTGCGAACACCTGCAGCAGTAGCATAGAAAGAACTGCAAAGCTAAACATCATGCTGAATAGGTGCTATTAGCACGATTTTGAACCATAATTGCGATACTCCCATGTGCACTCCCCTCCTCCTTCCTGGCTTCTACTCCTGCCTGGCCTCCCTATCCCCAACTTCTCAGGTCGCCCCCCCCCC
>OY744511.1:5002712-5045643 GCA_963556185.1 Pseudopediastrum boryanum | reverse complement strand
AATGTAGTTCCGGCAACATAGCGTCCACCTCATTGCAATAGATGACAAGCATGCAACCCTAGCTAGAACGCGCATCTCATGCACCCACTTAAACCCTAAACCCTGAAACCCAAAACACCAACCCTAAACCCTCAACCTCCAAATAGTACCCCTAAACCCCTAAACCCTAAACCCACCTGATGACACTGATCCTCCGTCATCATCCTCCCCCCCACCCCCCTCTGATGATGATGAGTCCTCCGGGTGAAGCACCAGAATGGCAGAAGCATCTCGAGCTGACACGCGCTCCAAGTGATCCAACCTGCAGAGGACACCAGAAGGGTTTAGTAGTTGTACAAAGGGCTTAGGGTTAGGGTTTAGGTAATCCCTAGACTCCTAAACCCTAAACATGGTGGCCGTGACAAGAATGAAGAGGTGAAGATTGTGCATCTCAGTACATGCCCCAGCGAAAGAATTGAGTATATGCAGGCCGGCTCTTTTTCCCAAACCTCAAGCCCGGGACTTTAATTAAGAGAGACCACTGCACGGCCCTGTGGGCCGTGCAGCACCCAAGCATGACTCCAACCAGTTTTTGGGACTGTTCTAGAGGGGTTTTTGGACAGCTGCAAACTTTGTCCTCGAGCACTCTTACTAAGGTAAATTTGAGGTCTGCCCTACAAACCCAGATATCATGCAAGGGGACCTCTTCTGCAAGGTCCTTCGCTTTGGATGCTAAAACCCTACAAGGAGCTCTAGCAGCAGGGGGGGGGAGGGCAGGGGATTTTTCACAAGACCTGCCCCCCTCCCTCCTCCCCCCCCCCCCCCGAAACCCTAAACCCCCCTCTAGCAGCTACTGGATAGGCTTAGGCTTTAGGGTTTAGGTCTAGGGTTCCTTAAGGGCGGGACTCCTACAAAAAGCTCTAGCAGCATGCATATATTATTCATCTACCCTGCCTGTATCATTCATCATTTTTGATCACTTATTTAATTACTAATATCTATTTACCCCTGGCTGTATCAATCATCACTCTTGCTTACTTGTATAAATACTAATACTTGTTTACCCTGGCTGTATATATCACTTTTGCTTACTTGTATGGTTTGCCAGATCTGGTGTGAACCTCCAGCCTACCATCCTTGAGGTAGCTAGTCACCTACAAAAATGGAACAAGTTGCCCTCAAACGTCTTAGTTCGCAGCAATGGTCTCTCTGTAAACACACACAAGCTGGTTGGAGTCATGTGGCGGGTCCTGCACCCTCCGAGGGCTGTTCAGTGGTCTATCTCATGGGGGAAAAAACCAATCGTCCAATGTGTGATCAGGAGCCTTGTGTTGACAGCCTGGATTTGTTTGGCCATTGGCATAGCTGGTCATGCATTATGATCGGTTGATTGAACCAAAAGAGGGCTTCTAGGTTGGACCGAGCAAACACAGCCAGCAGAACAAGGCCAAGAGACCACATGTCAAAGCAGGACGAACAAGAAGAAAAAGAAAACAAGGTATGCGGAAATAAGTAAGCGACTGCAGGAGGCAGAACCTCATCTTTGTCAGCGTCCGCCAAGATAATCAAAACAACATATTATGATCATATGTAGTGTGAATCTTACATTGGCAAACCCATCGGCACGCGTGCAGTGCCACAGTTCACCACAGGGGTGGCAAAGCCCCTAACACAGATAGAACCAGAAATAATGATACAAAAAGAACAATGCACTAACTGTAGTATGATGTTATCCCTACCTTGCTGTCCATTTCATCTTTGTCCATATCTGCCAAGATCACCAGCGGCCGCCCAGCAAAGGGATGACCCACCTCCAAAGAGTCAATCTGCTCCAACTGCTCCAAAATGAATGACACCTGCACTTGGCAGAAGTGAAGGGTTGGTTGATTAGGATTGGATGATTAGGATTCAGCTTTAACACATCACAGTTCAGTCTATCGCCTCTGGTATCATGTTTTAGCTCTTGCATTTGGTCGCCCTTTCTAACACAGCAGGGGCACAGCATCCTTCGGTAGCTGCCGTTACATTTCAATATCTGCCTCAAGCTGTTATGAAAAGAGCGAGGTGGAACAACAAAGGGGGTAAGCTTCAATGCAGCCATGAATAAATGGCAACATCCCTGCCTAAATATGCCTAGATATGAGCCTTAGCTCTCTGGCCAGTTTTCTTGTGCTGCTGCATGCCCACAAAGATCACTGCTGATCGGCATGAAACATCCAAGACTACTGCTGCTGCTGGTTGCTAATTAACTTCCCTTGCCTCCACAGCCTCTGCCTAGACCCCTCGCTGCTGCTGATGTGCTGCTACCTCTGCTGCTGCGTTTTTGCAGTTTCTTTTTCTGCTGCTGCTACCTCTGCTGCTGCTGTTGGGGGAAGCTTGCTGCTGCTGCTGCGGCTGTTGCTGCATGTGCTGCTAATATTGCTGATACCGCTGGAGCATCTTAACTGCTGCTACTGCTGCTTGACTTGCCTACAACTTCCCAATGCCTGCCACGTCTGATTGGTACTTGGTCCCCCTTGCCCCCTTTCCCTGCTCCTGCAACTGCAGAAGTGATGCTAAGGCAAAGCAGTTGCCTCTGGCGGGTTGCCGCTAAACCCTTACCCCTAAACCCCACCACCACTCTCACCCATCCCCAGGCCCCCTCCCCCCTCCACCATCACCCCAACCATCCCCACATCCATTCCCACCCCCAACCCCTCCACTTCCCCCACCTCCACCCTCATCCCGACCCCCACCCCGACGCCCCCCAACGCCTCTTTCCCCTCCCACCCCCTCCGAACCCCCACCCCAACCCCTCCCCCCCAGCCAAGCGGAGTACATAAACCCCCTTGCCCCACCTGATTGTTCCAGTTTAGCAGTAGTATGTGTCCCTTCAGAGCCAGAGGTGCCTTGCCACTGCGTGCTGACATCAACAGGTTGTTCACTTCATCAGTGATCATGGCCAAGATGGTGGCAAACACCTGCAAACAACAGATTGTATAGTTGTGAAATATGAAAGAAATTGTATGATGATGATCTAATAAACTCCAAGGACCAAAGTGTGGTTTAAGAGGACCTGAAGCACCTTGCAGGGTTCACATCGGGTAGTTACACTATGCCTGGAGCTTCTGGGATGGGTTTCTTGATGAAGATTCATAAATATTTGACTTGTTGTTTTGGCGGTTACTGAGGGAGAGGGTTCTTGACCTAACCAGGTCGAGCGCAATGCAACAGATTGCTATGAAACTACGACTGATTACAAGAGAATATATGAGATAGATCACTGCACAGCTTTCGGGCCGTGCAGCGCCCGCGGCATAACTCCATCCAGTTAATTAGTGTGTGTTGAGAGAATATGTGATAATTCTTACTCTATTATGTCAGCATATATTACATTGTGCAATCTCTCCATATATACCCACATCCCCCGTCAGAGATATCAAGGATAATTGCAGCATCCATTGTCCGGCTGAAGACGACTCCTTCAAATTGCGTTTCACATATAGCATAGTTTCTATTTGGCGCTGCTGGTACTGCTGCCTTGCTGGTACATCTGATATGGTGGTACTGGGTCTTGCTAATAGCTTACTTCATTTTTTATGCTGCTGTTGCTGCTGGCCTTGCTTATGCAGCTGATGTGGTGGTGTCACTGCCTAAATCGCTGTTAAAGTGTCACCTACCAGCATGCCAAAGATGAAGATGAGGTTCAGCACCACAGTGCTCAGGAAGCCCGAGGCCCCCGTCACATCCGACCCAGGGATGTTCCATAGAACCTGTAGAATGAGAAGCAAGGGATTAGTAAGGGCTGCTATCAGCGAGCAGTGCGAACGACCGGTGGATGGGTCTCTGAGTCCGCGTGCTGGTGCTGCAGGTTACATCTGTATGAACCGATTGTATACAAGGGATTTCCCTCGTCTTATCTCCTGCTCATATCAGCTGGCCTCCAATCAAATCTTCTGGGACGTCCCGATAGTTGCTGATGCGCATCGACAGCAATGCAGCAGACAAACTTACCGCATAGACGGTAAAGAGGGCACTCCCCCAGTCCTCGTCATCGCTGCTCCATTTGAATATCGCCGCGCCAATGAGGATGTTCACAAGGCTGAAAGCAAGCAGCAGAGCCACTCGGAGCTTGAAGTTCGACGCTGTCCTGGCTCGCAAGCGAGCACGCCACCGCTCTATCTCGCTACTCTCCAGCAACGAGAATACCAACTGCCATGTTCGTGAGAAGAGTGGAGCCATCCTGAGTTGGAGCCAACTTTTTTTCACGACATGCCTGCGAACACTGCCGCGCTCCAAGGTTAAACGGCCCCAGTATGTAATGAAACTGTTTCAAAGGGCAAGGGCTTCCATAGTACCTCTTTTTACGCCTTGCATGTGGACTATGTCCATTGCTGGGGGACGTAGTTGGCGTCTCCATGGGGGTTATGCCAAAGTGAATAGACATACAGTCACCCCCACTTCGAATCCTTATTGGCTCAGGTCGCCCAGCGTATTCCACATGGACTTCCCATACTACTGCAGTTGCTCTCTCAAATAACTAAGGAGTGCGCCTGCGAGCAGAAGTACTCTCAAAGAGCCAAGCCACTTGTTCACCGCATGCGCGGAGCTTTAAGCTATGCTGCCTTTAGCTGCTTTCAAAGGGACATAGCTTCTTCTACCCGCCTTAACGCTGGACGCGGCCGTCCATAAAGGGGCAAAGCAGCACATGCATTCACGGAAGCCTGCCTCCTACTTCCACATGCATCGCCCCAGCCAGCACAACAATAACAGACGGCAGAAAGCCTCAGTTCTTTCTAGTAATCCTCCAGCGCTCTCATGAGGAGCACGTTCCCTTAACCCAGACTGGCAACGGCCCAGCGTGGTCACTCGTGACATCAAGATCGCATCATGGTGGCACTGCCCTTCCAGGTCCCCTTTGTTGGGCATGCAGTGTGCCCCTAACTCTTGTAGTTTCGGGAAGTGGGTGATGGAAACGGCTTGGTGATGGAGAGGATGTGAGCAGAGGGCTGCTGATGCTGTGTTGGTGGTTGGTGGGCAGCCTCACTCGGACCTAAGGGCCTTAACATAACATAAAATAAGAAACATTTAGGGTGTGGCAACCGCAGAGGGCTGCTAGGTTAGAACGACCTTAAGCACACCTAAGGGCCTTGAACCCGCCTCCAGACGGCGAATTGATACGGTGTAAGCTCGAGGAAGCAGCTGAGCAGCAGGAGTTGAGACCTCAGTCTTCCAGCAGCAGCAGCAGCAGCAGTAGGCGAGGGATTCAGGGAAGCCACTAGAGTTGTGTGGAATGCAAGTTTGCTACGCTGGGTAAGGGCACGGGCTAAGCCCAGCATGGCCAGCAGCATGGCCATGGTTCTGGCATCATGCAGGGTTCATGCGAAATGGGGCTGCCCCTGGTATTGGGTGTAAGAGGTGCCAAGGCCCATTGGTGTTGTACTGACAGGGGAGGGCTGGATTGGCACTTAATCAAATAAGGAAATGGCGGGGGTTTACAACAACAACAACAAACATTTAAGGTGTGGCAACCGCAAAGGGCTGCTAGGTCGAAACGACCAAACACACCATCGGATGGATCCAAACACAATGGCTTCCCGACCACCAACCTAGCAGTACTGGTACCGAAACATGTATCCAGGCAAGACAGAGCCCATGATCAAGAACATCACCCACTCCTCCATCGGTTGCAATGGCATGGCAAACAATGACGATTACCACGGGCTGGAGATGTACAAGAACCATGCAAAGGACTCAACGACAGAGGGATATATGCAACCAGACCCAACCACCATGGAATGTGGCCACCATGGAGTGTGGCCGAATCAATCCCTCCAAAGTCAAGGCAACGCTCCTATCGAGACAGAGCCCATGATCAAGAACACCACCCACTCCTCCATCGGTTGCAATGGCATGGCAAACAATGACGATTACCACGGGCTGGAGATGTACAAGAACCATGCAAAGGACTCAACCACAGAGGGATACATGCAACCAGACCCAACCAACATGGAATGCATGTGGCCGAATCAATCCCTGAAAGGTCAAGGCAACGCTCCTAGCGAGTGCAGGCAGGTGCGGATAATGGGACACAGCAGTCCTCCAATGCCAGTCCACAAATAGCATCAAAGAGAAAATTGCATCAACCATAATGGCTGGCCACAAGCATGGAGTGCTATAGGCCAGCCCAGCAACAGCTGGCCCGCTGCCAGAGGCAAGCTGCGGCTGCGCACCACGGGACACAACGTATCGCACAGCTGTCTGAAGAGGCTAATCATCAGGTTGTCAAAGCATATAGCCCAACGGCTGCCACCAGCCCACCCTGGATCCCTTGCTGGCCAATGTATGTCAGGCCAGCCCATTTCGACTTGCCGTGCGCTGACCGGTGGACCCAGTCAGCAGCAAGCCAAGCAGTTTAATGCCTTGCTCGGGGCCAAGCGTACTGGGGGTGCGGGGCCGGAGGATGGAGGGTTGGAATCGCAGAACTTCCATTGCTCAATAGTCGTTCATGGTGGTGTATGATCTGCTGCTAACTATTGCTGCGCCTAAGGTTCGTTGCATTTCAGTTGGTAGTGCTGTCAATTCCACGCTGATGCCACAATGTCTCTACGTAGGAGAGTGGCCCTTGATAGAGTGGTCCTTAGCATGCTCATTTTTTAGTAGTAGCTAGTATTTTTCCTGCTGTCCCTAGTATTTTTCCTGCTGTCCCTGTTTTGAGGCAGCTGGTCCAATTCTGCTAGTCAGACAGACTGCTGCTGGCTGGCATCGTTACCAGTATGATGGGGGCCGGAAGTGCTGGGTCGTAATCCATTCTCTGCTAGTACCCACTACCTGCTAATCGCCCTCACTGCTGCTTTGGCCGGTCCATGGCCCTAGGAAAACAAGTAATCTGCTCCAGCCACCTGTTTTTCATGTCAAAGCTACTGCTGCTGCTGCTGCTGTCCGTGTTCACCTGTCAGCTACATACCACTGCTGCCACTGTTGCTAGCAGCCCTAGCAGCCCTTTGCGGTTGCCGCACCTTTAATGTTTGTTTGTTTGTTTGCTAGCCCAGCTCATCTGCTTGCCTGCTGCTTCTTTCCTGCATTGTAGCTGCTCCTCACGGCTGGTTTATTGAGGGCGGATCGGTTCACTGATGGTTGATGCTGCATTTAGAAGCTATAGTCCTGACAAGTGGCAGACTTGGAAACCCTGCAAGTTGCACCTGTTAGGAGGTGTTCCGCCTTGCATGCAGAGAGCGCCTGTTTCGGCAAAGCCCAAGGGCCAGTTCTCATGAGCTTGTTTAAGAAGGAAGGATAGGTTGGCTGCAGTGGAAGCTGAAGCACCGAAGGAAGCTTGCCCAGAGTGCATGCAGTGTGTCGACCCGCAACTGTTTCGGCAGGCATTTCCAAGTGACAGATCCAGAATTTGTTTCCGGACGCAGACATCGATAGAAAGTGGATCTATGCCCTTCGATTAAAGAACCTACAACATTTCTTGGAGCCGCATGGACAGGCACTGCCGAGGTTCTTCAAGGCATGTACTGATAGTTGTAGGGAATGGGGGTGGGGGTTCCGTTGGTTAGCAGCCGGTAGTAGTGGCTGCTGTTACTCTGATTCTATGCCTGATGGCCTTTACAGGTTGTGTTTTCATAATTGCAATCAAAATCACCACCTGGATGCTGGCAGCAGTTGGGAAGCCTGCTGCATGTATGTATAGTTGGGGGGGTTGGCGAGCAAGGAAAGCGGCCAAGCGTGTATGTACAGTTGGTGGGGTTGGAAACTGTGTAACAGGACGGGCTTGTGGTAAAAGGGTGATATGGCGTGCCGGGACTCTGGGACTCCGATGGAGGAGTTACAACATTGTGGTGAGTATCCAATCGCATAGTGTAAAGATGGATTGTGTGCCCGATATATTACCGCCAACGGCTACATGGGTAACTTTCACAATTCACATAGCGTCCCTCTGGGCTTTCTTGTCACTTTACTTGTAGCCGCAGTGTGAACTTCTTGGTCATCGGGTGCGATCGCCACCGAGCCCCAGCATGAACTTCAAGATAATCGCTGCGGCACAGCCCATCATCGTATCGCGCTAGGTGGCCCTACGGTAGTTCGCGAGGACATATATATGGGACATCGTGCTCCTGCAAATCTTACGGCGGACAGACCTGGAACCGCATCCACTGCGTCTGTAGTCAAGGCCAAGTTTCCTGCGGGCGTATAAACCTTAAACCAGGTGAGCGGATGATTGCTTCTATCTATGTGCAGGGCACATAACCCTGACTTCCTGAGAGCTGATTCCATCCCCTGCACCAGGTTCTTCTGCTGAAGGTCCGACCCTATCCCTGACCCAATCGGCCAGTTCCCTGAAGGTGAGCGAGATTCAAATAATATGCAGACTTGTAGTATCCGCATTGTCGTTAGGAGGTCTGCCTTAGCAATAGAGCAGCAGAGGACTGTGGGAAAGGAAGTGTATTGACCTCGAGTCTGCTTCACTATCGCTTCCCAGTTCTACAGCAGTGACCACTGGGGCCTACTATGCTCACTAGATAGGCCCAGAGGATATAAGCCCCTACCCTGGGGGCTGCATGGATGGTTGGGGAAGGGGGGGTCACCCCGGGGGTGTACAACCTCTGCTAGGCCTTGCCACCCACCTTGGCTTATTGCGCTAATAGATGGAGCCCAGTGATCGCGCGCCATAACATATGTCACTGTTACTGATTGTCTTCTGTCTTCCCTGCCTAATGCAGCTGCAAACACCCCTCAGTAGGCCCTGCCCACCCCTCTGCTGCAAATATGAGGATCAGCAGCATACTAGCAGGATCTCTTGTGGTCCTGGCAATGCTGAACAATGGCCCCATGCTAGTGTTCTCAGCCAGGGCCCCTGAACCCAAAGCTCTGGAGCTGGGAAACTTGGCAGCATCTGAACTACATGGAAGCTCGGCAGATGAGCTGGTAAGCAACAGTTTGTTTGAACCTTAGAACTATTGATACAAGTGCTGCGACTTGATCAGGATCTTGAAATCCCCTTGTGGGCACCCCAGGCTTGAGTGCTCTCAGCCGGGGCCCTGAACCCAGAGCTCTGATAGAGCTGGGGAACTTGGCAGGGCCCGAATCAGGCCCGAATCAGGCAGGGACCATGGCATATGAGGGCCCGAAGCAGGCCCGAATCGGGCCCGAATCAGGCAGGGACCATGGCATATGAGGGCCCGAAGCAGGCCCGAATCAGGCAGGGACCATGGCATATGAGGGCCCGAAGCAGGCCCGAATCAGGCCCGAATCAGGCAGGGACCATGGCAGGGGCCCGAATCAGGCAGGGACCATGGCATATGAGCTGGTAAGCACACTTTCAAGTGCTGCACCTAATGTGTTGGATCATGTGATTTGAATGTGGCTGCAGGTCACAGCAAGAGAGGGGGACTCAACCCATTACCTGGCCCTGACCTGGTGTGAAAAGCACATTGCACGTTGGTCCCAGACTCTTCAGGTGCCATGAAACAACAGATGCTAGAGCAGGACACAATAGCGCAATTGTATACAGAGAGTGTGGTTTGATAATCCTACTGATTTGTATATCACACGCTAGGACTTGACCAGTACTGTAGAATGATGGTTCCCTCCCCTTCTATTTGAACGTACTGCAGGCCATGGAGAAGCCCAAATTCTGCTGGGCCCCCTTGCTTGCCCCCACTTGGGACCAGAAGGCCTGTGAGAAGTACTCCAAGTCCGTCTGTGAGGCCATAGCGGACTGCCCCGACTCCCTGCCAACAGGCCCTCAAGGCGCCCCCGGGAAAGATGGGGAGATGGGACCTCCTGGGCCAATGGGAGAGACTGGAGCACCTGGGGTGGCTGGGCCTGCTGGGCCGGCAGGAGCAGATGGCAAAGAGGGGGAGCCAGGACCAGCAGGTTAGTACTGAAAAAATGAAAATTTTAAATAAAGTAAAAATAGAGTAAAGTAAAACTAACAAAAACAAAAGTGGGGTATCCCCGACCATAAACGTTTTTCTATACTGCTGATTGAAGATGCAGAATCATCTTTATCGGTTCGGACTTCTGAGAATCGCTATTACCAACTTGATTGGTCATCCTCATAGAGTTAAAAATCAGGTTTGTTGGCTGGATAAACCCTAGCCCTAAGAACCCACCATGTATTCAGTGATACCTTGCAACACCAACATGGACCAGTGGACTGTGACTCCACAAAGGGAGGCCGCAACGTGTCCTTCATGTAGCTAGTCAAACATGTCCATTAATAGCTGCACCTAACCTCTGAGATGCTTATATCTGATAAATCGCTGCACACCCTTTGGGTGCAGCGCCCCCCACATGATGCCAAACAGTTTTTTGCTGAAATGCTTGTAAGATCATGTTAGTAGAAAGATCTATCTGGAGGAAAGTTTTGCTTGGCAGCTATCTCCTTTGCAGATGCTATCTGCTCTGCAGTTGTTTGGGTTGCAATAAGCGGATCCCACCCATTCTTCTCTGATGTGGTAGTTTTGGCCACATTGCCTCAGTGTCCATGTCTTTAATCTGCTATCTATCTACCTAGCCATAACATTATTCTGCCCATCTCTTTTCTGCTTTGCAGGGCCCCCAGGACCAGCAGGGAAAGATGGCAAGCAAGGAGAAGCGGGACCTGCAGGTCAGTGATAGGACCAATAGACTCCTTGGATGGATTGTAGGACCCCTTAAGTCATGAGGCCATTCAGTACCTCTGTCAGGGAGCCCCAATCCTATCCCCCTAATTCACCTATTAACGTACACGAGTAGGGCCCACCTGTAGAAAGGACTACTAGCACCTTGGTAATCTGCATACTCGCTTGATCAAAAGTTGCAGGCAGCGGAGCTGCACTTCACTTGCAGAGCTTGATGCACTTCCAAAGCACCACTTGCCTTTCTCCATTGTCATCATATAATGCTTTATAAAAGTATTCTTTTTGCCACAGTTAATATCAATGTGTCCATAAATGTTGGCGAACTGCATGCAAGAAATTCCAGCCTGACATTCAAACGCAATTGCTGTGCAGTAGACAGCTATATTGGTGAAGCAGACATCCAAATCAGTAGCTGTTCCCCCCTCCCCCTGACATTTCTCTGCTGTCTCCTGCTGCCGGCTGCTGTGTTACCTCCCACTTGCCACAGGTGCACCAGGAGCTTTGGTCAACAGCGAATGTGTCATCACCTATCAAGCACCCTGGCAGCCTACCCCTGCCTGCCACAGCACCGTGGGCACTTGCATCCCATCTGTTTCAGCCTCTTGTCCTGCACCAGGGGCACCCGGCATCCCTGCTGAGTGTGCTGGGGTTTACAAGGGGTTCTTACTCAGCTGCAATTGTCCTTATTGGGGCCAGAGCACCCCTCTTGCGTGGTTCCATGTTCTGGATGGAACTCCTGAACCTGGGACTGGTCATGGGATCTTCACAAAGACCACCAAGTGCACATGTGCTTACACGAATGGCGTAGCTACTCCTATCGCAGCCGGAGTGGCTAAGTTATCTGTGCAGACTGTTTGTATCTAGATGGACATACTTAGAGGCCAGTGCGCCGTTAGGTTGATGTTCTGATCTGGGATCATATGGACAGCCGAGGCATCGTATCACTCTTAGTTCCATATTGATGGCGGAGGCCACCAGAAATGTTGATAAGCATATGGTTGCAAACCAAGTACTTGTGCATAGAGTGGCACTGGCAGGTGGTTGCCAGATTTGGCAGGTGGTGGCAGCAGTATTGGCAGGTGGTTGCCAGATTTGGCAGGTGGTGGCAGCAGTATTGGCAGGTGGTTGCCAGATTTGGGATCAGATTGGATGTTGAATGCTGATTTTGGATGCTGAATGCTGAGAGACCAAGTAGATGCATCACAACATTAGTTGTCATCATCATCAGCTGCCTCCTTTCCAACTACAGTTAGTAATGGCAAGTTTGGTTGGATCCTTGTACACAACTGGTGAAATGGCATTCACATGTAGGTGGAGTGGCTATTCCAGACATATGCAGTGTGCCACTGTGCTTGGTCAGTGTGCACAGCTGTAGTGTGCCGCAACCAAGCTGCTGTATTGGATTTTTTACAGGCTAGCTTCTTCATCAGGTGTTGACTAGGCCGAGGACTCCGATCAGTTTGGAACAGGGTTTGCGGGCCCTATGTTTGACTTTGTGTATGTATTTTGGGATTCAATGCTCCACCTGTATGTACTGTTTGGATATATGTATTGCATGAGAGCTGATCCGATTTGTGATGTGTGAATCTATGGACAGTCTATGGAGTCTTGCTTATTCATGAGGCCAATTCAACAAGAGTTGATAAGCACATGGTTGAGGGCCAACAACTCACATGCATGGAGGTGCATCAAATGCAATGGTTGCCAAATATTGTCACCCTTCTCAGGTACTGAATGCTGAGATGTCAGCTGCATCACTATCTCCGCTTCTTGCACAGGTGGATTGTGTGGCCACTGCCTTGGATGTGTGCTCAGACTGAAAAAAATGGCATGCCGGATGGTTGTTCCAGGTCATATTTAGGTGGGGTGATTGGGTATTCTATACGCATGCATGTAGTATACCAGAGTACTCCGTGTTGCCTGCTCGCCACTACTGCACCTCTGCTGCAAGCAAGCTGCAACTGAGATCATGTACAGGTTGGCTTGCTCGTCACGTAACTCATCAGGTGTTTGTTGGCAAGTGTTCTGGTTAGTAGACAGGATAAGTGTTTTGCGACTTCGGTGTCTTTGTATGTTTGGCTTAGGCACCGACATCTGAAGTCATATCGTTTGCATGCATTGAGCACGGGCTTACGTACATACCGTGTTGGAGCTGTCAGAATTAGCATGGTGTGATATATACTCGTAGGAAAAAACAGGAGACCTACCATCATCTATCTGCACAGCATCCTTGAGACTGCAGAAAGCCCACTTTTAGTTGGGTGGGATTGCTATCATCATGTGTGGTGTGCAATGGTCTGCTGCCGTAAATATCAGTGTGACGGTCCGGCTTGCAACTCTTTCAAAATGGGAACTCAGAGATATTGAGCTGCTGGACAGCTGGAGTGATCTACTTTTCATAATCGATTGTTGGCGCTGCTGTGGGGTTTGGAGTTGCAGAGCTCTCTCTGCAGACCCTGGTAGATACCGGTAGCCGTATCCATCCATGAGTAGCACATCTGGTTTGTGAGTCTGTCGGGAGGCGGCAAGAGCCACCTTGGTTGATCTCTGCTTGAGGACTGATTACAAGTGAGGAAGATTTGTGAGCAGGAGAGTTCAACTTCTCACATACATGCATGGGTGCGCGTAATAATGTCCCTGGAGGTGGATCTGGTTGTCAGTTAGTTTTGTGGTTACGAAGCACGCAAAAGCCTAGTGTTTACTGTGTTGCCGCCAGCATGTGTCAGCCATGTTCCCCGCTAATGTACGTCTGTAGGCCAGCAGCGCTTTTGGTGCTGGTAGAACAATCTTTGCATGGTCGTCTGTTGTGTAGTCTTGATTAGCAGTTTCAATTTCGTGGGTGTTGCCTCTTTGTGAGGGGGAAGGGGGAGGCTGCAGCCCTTAGCTGTATGTAGAGCTTACAGCTCTGATCCAGTCAACACCCACTCAGTATGTACTGCTGATGTGTGCATTTAGGTCTTGAGCAGTATAAAAGCTAGCCAGTCAGCCTTAGCCTTAGCCGCAGATGCAGACCCACCAGCCTCCTGACTTATTGCACTCGGGTGGCATTATTAGTCTCTAATTGCTGAAATTTTCCCTCATCCTCAGACCCTTTAGTACTTGGATCTGCTGCTGATGAGTGGCTCCCAGAAACCGTCCCGCACTTTGCTGCTGCTGCTGTTGTTAGGATGAAGCGCACTGGTACTGCTCTTGCAGTTGAGTGCAGCTCACTGCTGCTGTTGGACCGAGTCCTCCCTCTTGCTTTTCTTGCAGCTGCTGCTGGTGCGGATTCTGCTGCTTCTACTCTTGCTATTGCTGCCGGCAAGGACAGGGGGGATCTTGGCGGTCATCAATTGATTCAATTGTACTGGAGTTACCTGCGGTGCCTGAGCTGCTGGTGTAGTACAATGGTGAGCCTGAGTGATTGCTTCCGCAATGTGCGTATGAACACAGGGAGGACACATCTGACCCCGAAGCTGGTACTGAAATGCCAGGACGGGCGGGTCTTGTCGCTGAAAGGAGACATGCGTCTCTTGTTCGCTTGGGGTCTCTGAGGCGGATCTGCCCTTGCTGCGGGATAGACGTCCAATACTCTATTGTTTGCATGTACTCTCCGCTGCCGTTTGATGTACCGCGAGTCTCTCTGCAACCTGCCATTGACATTGGATCGTGGCTGGAGACCAAGGTGAAGAAATCCGGAACCGGGGACGGAAGGGCCTGATGACGTACAGTCGACTCTATTATCCAGGTGTGATGTAGTGTCACGATCTATCGAGTTTCCCGCTGTTGTGACTCCTGTTGGGCTGACGTATGCACAACCTGCAGCAGCAGAAGCCTCGGCATAAAAAGCAGCAAGCGTACACAAGCCTTCCCAGCAGCAGAAACAGAAGCAGGAGCAGCAGCAGAAGAAGCAGCACCAACAGGAGATGGAACGACAGCAGCAACTGGTACATCAAGTCCAACTTCATCAGCAAAATACCAAGCAACAAGCTCCACGACCCTTGCAGCCCCCTGGCCCCTGCAGTCCCCATGACCTACGAGCTGTCAGGGGCACTCCCAGCGACACTGGTACCCCTCTGAGTGACATCCCTAGTGACTCTGTGGTTGACTGGGTAGTGGTTGGAAACACTCTGCCAAGTCCAACCAGCAGTGATTCAGGCGACGAGTTCAATGCAGGGTTCGACAGGGATGCAGGGGTTGACATTGGGAGCTATGAGGAGGGATGTTGGGGTGCACCAGGACGACCCAGCACCAGCACCAGGGCGGGCGTTGAAAGATACAATAGCAAAGCTTTAAGCAGTGGCGAGCAGCAGCAGCAGCAGCAGCAGTTAGCATGCATAGAGCAAATGAAGCCACTGGAGGGGCTGCACCAAAACCATAAACCACAGCAGCAGGAGCAGCAGCAACAGCAGGAGCAGCATGGGCGGCAGACAAGGAGGGATCGCCACCACCACCACCAGCAGCAGCAGCAGCAGGAGCAGTTAAAAGGGGTTATTTGGGTTCAGGCTGCCAAGCGCACTGGTGTGAGCAAGCCAAAACATCCATTGCAGGGATTGCACCATCAGCAGCAGAGGTGGGGTGTGGTGACGGGGGTGGGTGAGGTGGACGTAGAGCACTTTGGCCCGGCAGCAGCAACAACAGCAGCTGCTGTGGTACCCCTACCCTTTCTGGCAGCAAGAGCAGGAGCAGCGACAGCAACGAGAGCAAGACTAGGGGCAACAGCAGCTGCTGCTGCAGCAGCAAAAGCACGAGCAGAGAAAGCCGCACCGACAGCAGCAGCTGCAAGAGCGAGGCTTGGAAGACTCAGGGCAAAAGGAGAAGCTGCGGCAGCAAGCGCGGTACCAGCGCCCCTTGCCGCAAGAGCAGCAGAAGCAAAGCGCAGGCAGGTTGCTGGTAAGCTGTCAGCAGCAAGAGCAGTCCCAGCGCCACTTCCCGCAACAGCAACAGCAGCAAAGCGCAGGCCAGTTTCTGGTAAGCTGGCAGCAGCAGCAGCAGGTCAGAGTCCCAAGGGGTGTGAGGATGAGGGGGAACCCCAGGGGACAGATGATACTGACACCAGTGCTACAAATAGTGACAGCGGTGAGAGTAGTGACTGCTCAGAAGAGGAAGAATGGGACATGACTGGGGAGGAGTCAGCTTTTGACAGCAGCGAGGAGTGTTCCCTGGTGGACAGCGAGGATGAAGAAGACATGGGGTTCTATGAGATGGATGAGGATCAAGGAGGATTTATGCCTGGTGGGAGGGTGGACGGAGACCTACCAGAAGTGAAACAGGTGTGGGGGGTAGTTGGTGAACCGTGGGTGGGAAGTGGGGTGATAAAGACAGGTGGCACGAGGGGGCGGGGTAATGCGTGGAGGGGTAAGGTGGCGAGTGGGTGAGTAAAGACAGTGGCAAGTGTAGCTGGCCATGGGGGAATGGATGCGACCACGGCAATGCAAGTTTGTGCACAGTATACTAAGCTGCTGTCACACGGGATTGAAGGAAAGCTGGAGTGGGCGCATATCCTGGTATAGGGTGGGGAAGGGAGGGAACACATGAGAAGGGGATGTTGATGGTCGTTGCTAAGGGTATGCTGAACATAGGAGAAAGAGAGTGGACCAGAAGTGAATCAGGAAAGATGCTGATGTGGAAGGGAGGCTAGGGAAATGATCTGACGCAAAAGCTGAGATGTCTATGGTGCAAAATGGGACATAGACTGCTTTACTCAGGAAGGAATGAGAGTAATATAAGGCAATCAATTAAAAGCAGAAGTGCTGCATTTCAAATGTACACGTTCCGAAATTTGAGAGCTGGACGGAGCTTTGATCAGTTTGGGTACGGGTAGAGTTGCATGCTACTGATAATTTTCTCAAAACCGAGTGGGTAGCGCACTGCTGGCCCGCTTGAGGCCTTCCTCAGCACAGAATGTGAATCATGGTCATGCTTGCAATGACATGCATGCGCCGGAAACATGCGTCGGCGACACTTGGCCATAGCTTATGTTCCAGTCTCATCTCTTCATTTACCATGCATGTTGAATGTTTTGACCAGTAATGCATATGGCTGCAGATAAGCCCATGCTGGTTTGCCTGCACCACTCTGTGATTTGTCCGTTTTACACATATATAGTTCACTTCGTGCGGAAGAAGGCTGCTTCAAGCAGGGCCTGCTGGTTAGCGACCCACCCTGCCAATGCAATGAAGCTGGCTCAATCTCGAATGTCCATTCTTTATTCCAAAGCAGCTCTAAGTCAGATGCATCTTAATCTCATGCGGCTGCTCACCTTCAATTCACATGCACCTTACAGCGATGCCATGATACATTGCATGGTATGCCATATCAAGAGTGGCATAGGCCCCCCACCTCAAGCTGTTACTTGTACTGCTGCAGGGTGCCACTTGTCTCATTACATTTGAATTCTACGCACTTCTCCAACCTGCCAGGCTGCTTCACTGTATAGTTATATGTATGTTTTATGTAGTTCTCAAAGGCACGCCTCCCTTTAACTACCTCTTGTACTGCTGCAGGGTGCCATTCGGCTAATCCTAATGGAGCTGTTTCCCTGGCAGCTTTATAGTATAGTTATCTCCATGTTTCATGTAGTTCTCAATATGCACCCCCCCCTTCTTCTACCTCTTGTACTGCTGCAGGGTGCCATCCGCCTCATCCTAGTGGAGCTCTTTGCAGGCTCTTGCCCCATGAGCCGCCTCATGCGCCTCCGAGGTACTCTCAGGGAGCTGCTTGACGCTGACGTGGAGCTAGTAGCCAATGTAATTGCAGAGCTGGACAAAGACGTTGCTGCAGCTGGGGTGCTGGACCCCTGCCAAGTCGGAGCGCAGCTACACCTGGAAGAGGGCAATTGCCTCTCCTTACGGGGGGAAGGGGCACGGGTGGGGGCGCCAAGGGTGGATGATGGAATCGTGAAGTGGGTGGTGGAGAGGATGTGGGGAGAGGATGGGCGGAGGGCTGCTGATGCTGTGTTGGTAGTTGGTGGACCACCTTGTCAGCCCCACTCGGACCTAAAAGGCGGCAACCCACCTTCGGAAGGCGAGCTGAGGCAGTCGATGGACACGGTGCAGGCCTTTTGCAGGATTGTTGGCAGGATCAAGGAAGCAGCGGCAGCAACAGGAGTGGAGCCCCCAGTCTTCCAGCAGCAGCAGCAGTCGCGGTTGATAAGGGGGCCTAACGCAGGGAACAGCAGCAGCAGCAGCAACGGGCCGATGGTATTCTTCGTGATGGAAAATCCATGGGGGAGGCATTGGTTCTCAATGCGGAACTGCATTGACCGCACCTCATCCGCGTGCTGTAAGCTGCTCGCCGGCCTCGGCGCGGCCATGCCCACCCAACACGAATGGAGCGAGTATGCCACCATGCCAGAAAAGAAGACGGCGGTATGGAGCAACGTCTTTACGGAGTCCTGCATTGGGCGCCACAGCAAGTGCTACAGGGCAAGCACGGTGCAGGACCCGGTGACGGGGCGGTACGTGGAGCGGTACGGGTCAGCAGCCAACGGCGACAAAGCGAAGAGGCAGCGGCTTGCAGATTACGAGCCTTCTGATGTTGCCAAGGTGACGGAGGCGTATGAGAGGAGTAAGTGGCCAGACGGGTTTTGCTTGGCTGTGTTGAAGAGGGTGATCAGGCGTGCCAGAGAGAGGTGGCCATATGGGGCCAGTGGCACAGATGTGTAGGAAGACCTCCTGTGTATTGTTCCACCACACTGTTCCTTGAACAGCTCAAGGCGCTGGGCCTATTAGGCGTGCCAGGGAGAGGCACCTGGCCATAGGGGGTGGCTCAGCTCTGTAGGAAATATGCCCAATATATTGCCCTGAGCAAGGGACCAAATTGCTTGGCTTGCTGTTGACTGGGTCATCTGGTCCGTGCACGGGAAGTCAACTGGGCTGCCCTGGGCTGACATATATCGGCTAGCAAGGGATTCAGGGTGGGCTGGTGGCAGCCGATTATGAGACTCTTGGGGCAGGAACTTTGAGTGTGCTGTTGCAGCTCATGTCGGCTCCTGTGGGTGGCGCTGCCCCCACCGGCGCCCCACTCACTTTGCCAGGCCAGTTGATAATCTGGTATGCTGTTCCACCTCGCTGTTATTTGTGTAACAACTAGTACTGAGGTGCGGACCTGTGGCAGTTTTGTTATGGCATATCATGGATACTGAAAAGGGTAGGATCGAGTGACTCCGTGTGCATAGAAAGCTGTGCTGCAGAGGGCCATTACTGGAGCGAGGCTCAATTGACCAGACATGAAGGTAGCCAATAGATCCAGGCGTCTACTCTGATATCCTTTTCCTCAGGGAGAGATTGAAGGAATGTACAATTTCTATGGGTGCACATGAATATGGCTGGTTGGCTGTATGATATGGATAGCTGCCATACCCTAAATACCAGATTGCTGTCATTTTGAACATGGCACTTTTTGCGTGACCCAGGCACAAGAAACGCAGGGACCCCACCCAGGCTTTCTTTTCAATCAGGACCTTTTTTGGTCCCATTATTGTATGCAGGACCCTCTTCTGTTTCATATGTAAGTTTCATGGTTGTCATTGAGACTGCCGATCATACGGGGTGTTAGTACCAAGAAGCAGACAGTGTAGACGCACTAAGCTCGTAATAACTCAACTGCATTGTCATGTGCCACTCAGACAGGTCTTGAGGCAGAGTGTACTATAGTGATGCTTGCTTTCCCGGTTCTCCCCTAAAGGCATTTTCTACCCAGGTCCCAAAAAAAAAGTGATGCTTGCTAGCACATGATTGATGGTGCTTGGCTTCCACCAAGTCCCAGATTGTTTGATTATCATGTACGTTTAAGTAGGCTCCAGCAGCAGTGGGAGGCGGTCGGGAGCAGGCAGTGCCTGGTGTGGGTGGTCACTAAGGTGGTCACTAAGGTCACTATTGTTTGAACCCTGAGGGCTTTGGAGGTGTTTGTGGAGCAGAGCACAGCCTCGAGCAAGTAATAGGTTTGCCAGCACAAAGGATGGCCTGGTATGTTAGCGGGCACAGAAAAGGTTTAAGGAAGGCAATTCTTGCTGGTTGGGTTATGTACTGGGCTTGCGGTGAAGCAGACTACACATATTGTGGTGCTGGCAGGGGCATCAAACAAACCAATATGTTTATGTCTGAATTTTCTCAAGGCAGTTTGGGGGGCTTCCATGCAAAGCTGCTGCACACAAAGCAGTGGTACCCCACACCACAGCTTTTGCTAGAACTAAAGGAAGTTTTGCTATAGGGCTGTAGCAAAGCTTCCTTTCTTCTAGCAAAAGAGGTGGTGTGGGGTACCACTGCTTTGTGTGCAGCAGCTTTGCATGGGAGCCCAGGGTACTCTGGTTGTATCACAGGGGTGTTGTTTTACAGGAGGGGAGGGCGTAGCTGTTGCTACTGCGAGATGGAAGTCCGTGTTACGGCATGCGGCCTCAGACTTTAAGACCGCCTTGTTTCCTGCTGCTGCGCTCTGTAAGACTTTATTATAAGATGCTGTTTTGATTTGTAAGAGCATTTGTTGCACTATGGAGTGCTGGGAGCTAGCTGTTGCAGCGTAACTAACTGTGGTGGGCGCAAACAGTTTGAGCCTTAGCCAGAATAGATGGTGTGTAGCCTTCTCCTTCGCTCACACTCAGTTGTTGGTCTCTTGGCAACAAATACTCCAGTTTCAGGCACAGGACTGTGCCTCTATAGCATGACTGGGGAGGGGAACAGCCAGGGTAGGCTGAGCTGCTGGAGTATGCGTGACTCACCAAGACTCCGGCAGCGCAGCCTACCCTGGCTGTACCCCTCCCCATCCGGACTAGATTGGTTTCCTACTGGTTACTTACTGGCAGTGGTGGTGGCAGCACTGGGAGGCCAGCAATGCCCCTTAGCTAAACTGCTGGATTTAGTTATTGGCTCTATAGTCTGGCATTCTGTACTAGAGGCCAACAGGTGTGCTGGTCAGGCGAAGATCCTGAGAATTGGAGCTACTACAGCCACTACTAGCCGCTTGTTGAGTGTAGCCTACTGCGTTGTGGAGGTGGACTGCCTGCAGCAGTACAGTCCTTAACGCACTCAGTAGCCACTACACAACACTGCTTGCAGCGGTAGGTGCTGGGTAGTTGATTGTGAGTCGGGGCAGAACATGCAGGTACTGCTGATCAGGAGTCCTTGTGCAAGGAGTTCGGTTGCTGTTGAGAGCCTTGTGAGCACTCAAGGGTACCGCCTAGGTTATGCAGGTGTCATTACCCTGAAGGTGCGGCCGCACCTGATATGGGAATGCTGTGCAGTAACATTAACTGGTAGTGTTTATGGAGCTCGATCGTCTTGTGATGTGCAGGTTGAGTCATACTCTAGGAATGCTGTCTTCATCAAGTGGGCCTACTTCCTCGTGTGTAGATGTATGTACTACGCTGTGACATGAGTGTGGTGATTACCCAGGCGATCGCTCATGCGTGCCAAGTTTCCTTACGATAACGAGGCACGGGTCCAGATAAGTTCTCGTTACTGAGCTGAGTGGTCCGTGCAGGCGCGGAGATGCTTGCCAGTAGCTGCGGGCAATCGGTATCCGATCGAGCCGAGACCAGCCCCCGTTCTGAGCAGCAATGAGTTTGCTGCGGTCATCTAACAATCAGAACCCAAATGAGACCTTGAATTAGATTAGTGCATACATCGGGTTGCCGGCAGGGGTGCAGAATCACAAACTAAGTTGCGCCGATTTCAAATGGCCCCATGGCATGCATGCAACTGCTGCCTTCGCTCGTCATCACCACACCGGGCCGAGTAAACACTACGAAATATATATCGCACCAACGTAACCTATAAATTAGAAGCCACTGGGTCACATACGCCGACCGCCTCTTCTTGTCCTGCTGCGCAGCAATACGCGGCGCCTTGCTTCTGCATCTGCCAAACGCTCTTCAAGCTCGACACCGCTCCTGTCTTCTGAGCTCCAAAATCACCCGTCCCTGCTTGTCCTGCTGCCTGCTGCTGCCGCGCCTGCTAAGCCACTGCACCTACTGCACAACATCACCCCTGCTGGCAACCTCTGGAACACCTTACTCCCCAACAGCCTACCACAGCCTTGGCAGGTGGTGTCTTCTGTTACTAGAATACGAGCAGACTGCAGCTCTGCCAGTTCAGCCCGTGCTGACAGGTGCTGAAATCTGTGTAAGCTTCTGCAAGCCATAAGAGAAAGCAAACAACAGACAGTCACATAACATGCCAATATAATTTAAAAAGGTTTGCATGCCACAGAACCGAGCGTCGGACCATCAGAGGAAACATGGTTGTCTCTCAAGCGCAGCCACAGGGCCAAGGACAATATGATGTGACTGGGAGATAGTATTCAATCTCCCCTAACTTCCACTAGCATCAATATGCCATATCAATCCTGCCACGCCCTGATCTCACCTATGGTCCCCATCTGACCCCCTGTCCAAGCCTAGTCCTATGCCACCCCTCCCAAGCAGTGCAAGCCCAGTCTCCCCTCGTAGATGTCCTAAACTAACCCACCCCAAGCCTACTGGCCCCCGCCTGACCACCTGTCCGTACCTCTTCATATCCAGCAGACTTTCCAGGACCCTGCTTAAATTCCCAGGTCATGATCCCGCCCTTTCCACATCCACAAAAACACAATTGCAAAAGAGCACAAAAGAGACTCCCCAACTCAGCATTCCAGCCCTTCCTACGTACCTGTCCAAGCCCCTCCTATGCCACTCCTCCCAAATATTTCAAACCTGGTCTCCCCTTAAAGATGTCCTAAACCAATCCACCCCACAAATCCCAACCTTTCTGACCCCCCGCCTGATCACATGTTCAACCACCTCCTATGCAGCTGCACCTACAAGATTCTGTGTCCGAAGATGACACAGATGTCTGCCCTTCCCATATCCCCGAAAAGAACAAAGATCTCCACAGTGATGCATCCCTCCAAAATGTCCTAAACCAGATCCCCAGTCTCCACCCAACCCCCCCACCTCACCTGACCACCTGCCCAAACCTCCTCCTATGCAGGAGCCCCTCCAATGTCCTGCTTAAGGTGTCCGCTGCCAAATGCAGCGGCATGGAATCAGCCAATGCCGACAGCAGCCGCATGGGGCTCAGCCGCGCTCCTTCTGTCGTCAACACACGACAGGCTGCTGCATACTTGGGTGGTTGAGGACCTGGGCCAGGCCTGCATGGTTAGGTGCGTGAATAACAAAGGATCCAGGTTAAGGTGGGTTTCTGTGAAATTGTCTTAAAAACCTCAATTAAGTGACGTGAAAATTTTTCCCTCCAAAGTGAGATGCTTAGGGTTAGGGTTGGGATCCAAAGAAGTACTATCGTAGATGTTTCATATATCACTTCATACCCTATGTGTACGCCACCCCCCTGCCATCTTCAGCTGCTCATCTTCTCCCAATATTTGCCCACAAGCTTCCCAGTGCACTATAATCATAATTATAAATGGCTTCCCTCCCTTCCTGCCAGTGATCGCATCTTACCTCGTTTCTTCGAAGATTTTGCGCAAAATGTGAAAATTCCCGAATTTTAGAGAAAATTAGCAACTTGTTCGGAATCCAAAACAAGTGAAAATTCCTTAGATCCTGAAGTTTCACGACAATCCATGGGCCTTTCCGATTCGTTTTAGCCCGTTTGCAATCGTTTTTGGCCAAAATCGCAGTACAACATCAAATTTTCCGAGGCCCTCAGGGGGTGTTCGCGATTTTCACCGAAGGTTGCAAGGGGGTCTTCAGAAAGGCTGCCCAAGGATTTCAAAATAAGATGCAATCACTGCTTCCTGGCCTTTTGTCGTTAGTGAACCACTTGCAAGCAAAGGCGGACCCCAGCCCCAGTTGGCTACTACTGTCTAATTGGCCCTTCGGCCCCCCCCTCCCGCTCCTATCTCAGCAGCATCTCCAACAGAGCCAGCCAGCAATCCCGCTAGCACCAGTACTGCATAGCAGCAGCTGATAGCACGATGGTATACACTCCCAATCATGATCTACTCCTACTGCCCCTCCTTCCCATTCCCAACACTCGCTATAGCTCTTAGCTTCTGTCCTAAGCTGCTTAGCCCCTTCCGCCGCTCCACCCCTACACTGGACCAAGTCCCATCAACATCTCCTGGAGAGCTGTCAGGCCCTCCCCACTAGCTCATTTTTGAGCCCTCAGTTCATGACCTCAATACATGACACACATGTTACAATAGGACAAAGTACTAATTTGTAGGGTATCTGCATGCTAGTCTGCAGGACTAGTTACGGATCATCCCGTTCGCTCCCCAATTCTGAAGCCCAGTCCCCCTCCCATCCCCAGGTATGGGGGCCCCCTTCCTCAGTCCCCAATCGCGAAGCCCTCCATCCTCCTCCTTACCTGAGCAGCATCTCCAGCAGAGCCAGCCAGCACTCCTGGTGCCCCAGCGACTGGCAGTAGCTGATAGCACCATCAACACTACCAGCACCAACAGGAACACCTGGCATGACTTCAGCAGGCCCACGCCCTGCTGTATCTGCTACCGCTGCTAGCTCCTCTTCGCCTGCTGCAAGTAGGATGCTGCCACTGCCGGAAGGCAGCGCTCTCCCACTGCTGCTGCTACTGCTGCCTGCATCCACACCAGGCTGTAGCTGCTGTTCTTCTTCTCTGGTGAGTCCCCTCATCAGCAGCTCCAGTGCAGTGATGTGTTGACCTTGGCGGCTGGCCAGCAGGAAGCGCTCAGATACAAGGCCAGAGCCAGGGGAGATAGCCGACCACAGCACCTGACATGAAAGAAAGAAAACGGCAGAACTGTCTTATTACTTTGAGAAGGGTTTGCTCCTAAGCCCAGCTAGTGTACAAAAGTCAGTGCATCCTCCAAATAGTGAGAAGATATCAATGGAGCCCTATCCTACCGGTACCAGCCCTCGCAGTAGTAAGCTTATACTAATCCATCCAGTGTCGTTTTGCTTTGGGCAAACAAGATAGCCCAGTTAGTATTGATCAACTACCACACATGATAGGGGTTTTCAGACTGAAGCTGCAACTGGACATAGTCTTGCAGTCGGCTGTACCAGAGAGAGGACTGACTCGTGCAGCTGCAGCAAGGCTTTATACAGTCCTATAAAGAGGGTCGATGCGGGTGGGACACATGTTTCCAGCGGGCCCCTTAAAAAAAAACTAAATTTAAACAGTACTCCGTCTTCAAGTTTGAAAAAAAGAAATATGCATCTAAGAAGCCTCAATCCCCTCTTTTGGCATAAGGCCTTTGCCTCCCTGGCCCCCTCACATGCCTGTATGGCTCCCCTAGTGGTCCTAGCGGTCGTTAGCTCTGCATCATGCACCAGACACGCTGTGCAAAAACAACAGGGGGTAGCACCTTTAATCACGTAGTCAAGGGCTAATCTCCTTTCTATCTTTCTATAACCAGTTCTTACATCAAATGCATGGGTTTACAATCGTATTCCGCCTGTTGGCCATCATCAGACCAGTAGTCCTTACCTCTGTATCATGCAAAGAGATGCTCTTAAAGAATACGTCAAGGTAGCAGCAAAAGGGACTTAGCCAGAGACTGCGAGACTCCTCCTAGAGGGTCTTACGTCTGCATCAGAGATGCTGTGTAACACTACCCCAAGATAGCAGCTTTAGTCGCGCAGTCAAGAGCTAATCTTCTTTCTATAGTCACTTCTGATGGACCAGGTTCCAGTGTTTCTGCCCATGGAGCCTAGGTTGGCTCCGTACGGGCGCCCCCTTTGAGGGACCCTGTTGTAATTGTAATCTGCGTTCTCACTTCAGATGCTCAGGACTACGTGTTCCCGCCAGTAGGGATCATCAGATCAGTGACCCTTACCTCTGCGTCATACACCAGAGATGTCTGCAGGTGGTAGCACAAGTGACTCCTCATTAGCAACACAGCTCCCTCATCACTGCCGCTGCTACTGCTGCCACTGCCATCAGCTGCTTTAGCTGTGCCTGAAGCTGCTGCAGCCCCTGCTGCTGTTTCTGCTGTTATGTTGCTGCTGCTTCCTGCCCCTGCTGCTCTTGTGCTGCTGCTGCTCCCTGCCCCTGCTGCTGCTCCTGCTTTTATGCTGCTGCTGCTTCCTGCCCCTGGCGCTGCCCCGCGTGCTGCTGTTCCGCCCTGCATTACAGAGGAGCCACCACCAGCACCACCACCAGCGCTGCTGCTCTGCTCGGCACTCAATGGGAACGGGCCAATGCCCAATGGCAGTTGCCTGAATGCAGCTGCTCTTGCTGCTGCTGCTGCTGCTGCTGACTCTGGTACTGGTCCTAGTGCAAAACCCCTGCTACCCCCTTGAACCTCAGTCGCCACAGGCATAACCTCAGCGCCCCAACCATGCAACGACGGAGCTCTCCCAAAACCGCTGGTCGCATTAAGGCTGCTGCTATAACCTCCTATAAGCCCTCCCCCAGCTCCTCCTCCTCCTCCTCCTGCTGCTGCTGTTGTTGCTGTGGTGCCGAAAGGTCTGCTGCTGCTGCTGTTAATGGCTCCAGCTAACGAGCCCTGCTGGCCAAGCAGCAGCTGCTCCGCAATGTTGCTTAGCTTCCTGCTATGTCTTTTTGCATGTGCTGCAGCAGCCGCACCCCCACCTACATGACTGCTGTTGCCAAGCTGCCGGAGCCCCGCCCCAGGGGCACCTACTAAGCTAGGGTTTTGCACACCCCCTTGCAAGCTAAAACCCTCACCAGCAACAGTCCTAGGGTTTAGTGGCGAGCCAGCCAATGCCGCCATGTGTCTTTTCTTGTGACCCCTGAAACCCCTCTGGCCTTGGTCATGAGCTCTGGCTCCAGGGTTTACCCCACTGTGAAACCCTGGGGCATCAGGCCTAAACCCTGCAGCTGAAAAGAGTGAGAGTGACGGGTGTGCTAGTGCTATGCTCTGGTGCCTCGAGTGACCAGGCCGGGGTGTAATGCCTCCATGCAAACTAGCAGTAGCAGCTGTACCGCCACCATCAGGGGCTGCAGCAGTAGCATTTGCTGCCCTGTTTGGGATGTAGCAAACAGGCAGACGGACAGCTTGTTCTGCTTCAGCTGCTGATGTGAGGCCAGCTGCTGCTGCTGCCGCTGCTACTCTCTTGATAAGGGCCGTCCCCAGGGTGGTATGGTGACTTGGGTGGGTCTTGCCCAGCCCATAGATTATGTAAAAAAGGTACTGCCAATGGAGGTCATCGTCCCGCCCTGCAGAAGTGAAGAGTGCATAGCCTAAGTAGACTAACTTCTGCTCAGGCTGCAGCATCCCGTTGTTTATCGCACCTGATGAAGGCGGAAAAGGCCGAAATGCACAGTGTTTACTTGTAACCGTATGTTCTCGGTTTGCTAGTCTGTGAATGAAGGAGCTTTCGCCCTCAGGCAAACGATAAGGCACCTTTCGTTTGCTTTACAGGCTGCAGCATCCCGTATTGCATAAGCGGAACTGAAGATAGTACCAGCAGCCTTATGCATGTGCAATGCAGAGCGTGAGGCATCTACGCCGCAGCATACATTCAAGTTCTCCATCGCAAGCCCCATCATCTGATCGTCCTCAATGACAATCCCTTAATGGTCCCAGAACAGGATTTTCTAACTTTGACAGCATTAAATGAATCTCGTCTGCAGCCACCAGACCAGTGCTACACGCTAACAATCAGAACATTTACAAGTTATTACGAAGAAGGTCACATATTGTTTTCTTTCTGCCGCTCTAGTCTTTGCTGTAAGTTTTCTTACCATTGGTTGGAAGTCTGTTGTACTAACGTAAAGCCGCGATAGCATTCTGTGCTGCTGCAGTGCAAACAAGACTAATGTCCTATCAGGCTGTAGCTCCTGTCAAGCCCATAGCACTTCCATGCTTGCTGCTGCATGCCACGTCTACATAATTTCCAGTCCAAGAAGTACTCATTAACGGTAGTCTCCCTATTGCTTACCTTCAATGAATTCTTCACCTGACCAGGCTGTAACTCCTGCTGTGCCTGGAGGACTTCTATGCTTGCTGCTGCATACCACATCTGTCCAATGATCTATCTCCAAAAAGACTCCCAGTAATCTCAGTAATGCTTACCTTCAAGCAGTTGTAGCACTCGATCAGGCTGTAACTCCTGCCGTGCCTGGAGGACTTCCATGCTTGCTGGCCCACTGGCAGACAGCAGCCACGGCAGGAACTGCATGACTAACTCAGGAGGGTAGTTGCTTGGACAGCACAACTCATCAGCAGCAGAAGATAGCGCCACAGCACGGGCATCTCCACCTGCTGCTGCTACTGCGCCAGATGTAGAGGGGCTTTCAAGGTGTTGGCCGTCAGCCATCCCCTGCAGGCCAGAACAAAATATATATAATCAACATTGCCACCAAAAAAGGGGTGATTAGGACATATTTAATGCAATAAAGACGAAAGAAGAAGGGTTTTTGCATCGACACCAAACCGTGCAGCCGGCCCGGCATGCAATGTGCAACAATGCATCAAAAGCTTAAGAGGTACCCAAGAGGTACTTGGGTCTACTGGGTAGGTCAACGGCAAGAGGGCGTAAGCCGTGTCAACCGTTTATATCATTTTCACGCAGTCCCATGCCAGGTGGACCTGCATCTTCGCATCCAAATACAAATGCTAAGCTTTCCTTACCAGTACACATCCTAGTTTGCCTGCTGTGGTCTGCTAAGTTATTTACGTACAGAAAAATTCCGTTGGGGTGGCAGTCCACTGTCTCTAGCTGCCTCTTGCAACCTTCCATACTTTCAAACATCCCTTTGCACCCCCTCATGTTCACTCTATGCTGAATTCCCAGTTGAGTAGCAAAACAGAGGCGAGAACATCTTATTCTCAAAGTACGGACTCGATACCCCACGCCCCGGCCAGAGAGAGATACCGGTAGTTATGTGCAGCAGCCCGGCCTGATGGCAACAGTCTACACACCTTCTACCCTTGCTGCATGCAGTAAGATATTGCAAGTGAAGCAGGTAACAGCACAGCGCCGTCCGTGCTATTTCTCCTTGCTGCTCACCTTCCACACTCCCAAGGCCTCCTTGCTACGCCCTAGCTGACTCAACAGCAGCGCCAGGGCATGCCATCGCCCTGCTGCGGCTAGCTGCTGCCTTGCCACCAACAGAAAGGACTCTGGTGATGCTGCTGCTGCTCCTGTGGGAGTGGTTGGCAGCCGCTGCCCCTTAACACCTGCACCTCCATCACCTGCTGCTGCCGCTGCCGCTGCTGCCGCTGCCGCTGCTGCCTCCTGCTCTGATAGCCGAGGCACCACAAAAGGAGATGCCAAAGCTGCTTCCCCTGCCTCCTGCTGCTGCGGGTGACGACGTGGTGACCGGGGTGACGAAAGTGCCGAGTGCTGACCTCCCCTGGGTGTGCTAGGGGCAAAGGGTAGTAATCCCTCGCTGCTCCCCCCATCCTCCTTTTCCTCCGGGTCTTGCTGTGTGACTAAGACCTCCAAAGCTGTAGCATCCTGTGCTCGACACAGCAGGCGCAGCAGCAGAATGTCCAGACCCACAGCACACAGCACACCTGGCATGCCACGCACCTTACTAAGGTACCTTGCAATAGCCAGACGAGCTGCTTGCTCCTTGCTACTGCTACTATCACTAATTGTGATTATCCCGCTACTGCTAGTTGTATCAGCTATAACAATAACGCTGCTGCTGCTGGTGGTTGTGGTGGGGTCATTGGTGGTTACTAGGAGGTTGCTGAGGGATGGAAGGTGAGGCCCGGTGAGGTGCCAGTAACTCCGTTGAGGCACCAGAGGTAACCACCTAGCCATGGGATGAAAGCAAGTGGCTAAAACATTGCGCCAAAGTTGAACGCTTCTACCCCATAGCTCAAAGATCAGGTTAGCTCTCACATTCCAGCTATGAACGAGAATGTATTGTGCTGGAAGACCCACAGGGTAAAAAGCTTTTAAAAAGGACAGTATAAATGCACAGCTACACCGTATTAGCCCTGCCAGGGAGAAGCGGAGGTGATTAAGAGGTATGTGTTGGCTAGCGGAATGATCATGAGCATATAAACACTGCTGTCGAGGAGTCAATGAAACACCATTTCCAGAAGCAGAAGAGACCATCCCTAAAAAAGATATGATCAGATAATTTTTCAGCTCTGAAGTTCATTTTTCTGTTTTCAGCAACAGATAGGAGCCATAGCATTCTCAAGAAAGGCTCCTTTGTTTTGTCCGCAGAAGAATACCGGTAGAAGGAAGTTTCCAGCTTCTGAGGCAAAAGTCCGGAAATGAGCCCATAAAAAAAAATTCAAAATTTCCGCAAAGTGCCCCTTCCAAGCCCCATACTAACCTCTCCATCTCTTCTGGGAACAAGTGGAACAGCTGACAGGGCTGGAAGACATCAGGAGGGCAACGTTCCAACACAGCTAGCCCCCTCTCAATCTCCCCTCCCAACAGCAGCAGCTGCCCTGCTTGTGCTAAAGCCATCTCGGGCCACAAACTCATGCCATTGCTGCTGCCAGTACCAGCTGCTGTAGCGAGTGTGTGGCTGGGGTGTTGGTGGTGGCTGCTGCTGCTGCTACTGGTGGCTGCAGTTGTGGTCTCTGTCTCCAAGACTAGGTCCACTAGGTCAAGGGCTTGGTCAAAGCAGCGTCGCTTAAGCAGCTCTCGTACCTGTGCAGGGGAGAGCGCCCAAACCACACTTCAATGTCAGCATCCATGCATAACATGGCTGGATGTAGACAGTTCAAGCAAAGCAGCGCATGCAGCTACTGCACTTGCCAAGCTACTTGCACTTCTGCATGTATGGCACAGGTAGAAACCATGCATAAGCAGGCAGTGTCACTCGGTTTGGGCACCAAGAGCAAGAGCGTCTGATGCTGTCTCGCTTTCTTGGCTCAACATTGCAGGTTGGAAGGATTGTCATCATCAAGTACCTCCTTGTGACAGACCTGGAGACACATCCCATGTGCCCAAAAAAACTGGGATGCATGGGGAAGGTTGTTAGTGTGCTATGCACCGTTTCAAGGTTTAGCACCCAACATTACACAAGTGCATGAGTGGAGCTGTGTTGAACCACACAGCAAGTAATGGAAACCGAGACTTTATCATCCAAGCCTCGCCTGCCACTCCCAGCCCTGCATTGCAGCAGGAAAGCCCTGGTAGCCTTCCGTCATTACCGGGATTTCCAAAAAACATGGGTCAAGACCTTACAATCTAAGCCTCCCCTGCAGCTCCCATGTGCTGGGATCCCAGCAAAAAAGCCCTGGTAAACTCTTGCCAAAGAGATTTAGGGGACACCAAGACCCGGGTCCACACTTACCTCATGACAGCAGCGGAACACTTTGCCAAATTCACTACATACTAACCTTCTTACCTGCTGCTCCATGGCAATAGGTTCCAGCAGGAAGGCCTGGTAACTTGTCGCCATTACCACAGCAGTGCCTTCCTCATCAGCTGCTACTGGAAGACGACCAGTCAGGCCCACATAGGCATCATCATGCACCCAATCAATTGTCTGCAGGCATACAGAGAGTAGGCAGTACAGTTAGGAGCTGCAACATTTGTTTAAAAGCTTTTTTGCCAGATAAAGCCTCCCCCATAGCATTCCTGCCAGCTGCTGAAGAGCTAGGCAAACAACTGGTCATGGACAAACTGCCAAGGTTCACCATCTGAGGATTTGTGCGTACCTTGGAATGGCTGCTGAATGTAGACAAAGAGGTTCTCCGCGCACATGAATTTGTCCATGCAATCGTTTGAGGGTTTGCATCAACATATCAAGTCAACAGGCAAAAACTGCAATTGGTGGGAGCGTACCTGCGCACCCAAGATCATCTTCGACCTTGAAACATTTCATCCATGCTGGCGAACAAAACCTGAACAGAGTGGCCTGCTATCCTGCCATAAAACCTGTTCCTTCTTGCCATTCCTCGTATCCCATGAACCGCTGGTTGTCAAGTCCCTATACTACCAATACTGTGCCCCCCTCCTGTCACCTATTTCATTGCCCTCCCCCCTCTGGCAATCCACACCCGCCACATTCCCTTCGTTACCCCCACCCCCTCACCTGCACCTCTCGGGCCGAGTTCCTATCATACACCGTCACCCCCTCCTCCCCAACCACCACCACAAACAGCCCCGCATGACTCATAGCCAGCGGTGGCCCCGGCAGCAGCAGCGGCTCCCTCACAGCCACACCAGCTGCCCCCACCACCAGCACCAGAGCTGAGTCCCACAGCAGCAGCCCCAACTGACAAGAAGGGAGGGGCTCCACCATGGGGTGCATGCTGGGGTCTAAGTGATCTGCTAGGGTTGTGAGGATGTTGTCTTGTAGTAGCTTGTAACCGCCGGGGACTGCCATGAGGAGAGAAGGGCCCACCCAAGCAAGTTGCAGCACAGGCTCCGCCAAGTGCAGCTGTGGAGGGGAAGGGCAAGCGGGGGTAGGTAATCACAATGAACGAGCAGGAAATGCATGCTAGCATCTAAAGAACTCTGCTAGTCTAGTAAGGCAAGTTCTCTATTGACAATTTCGTGGCTGGCCATTGCTACGAGAAAAGAAAAGAAGGGGTCATGTTGTACAAGCCTTGAGCAAAATATGGTTGGAAAAGCTCCCCCAACAACAAACAGGAGACATAGTTTTCAAGCAGATAGGGCAGCATTGCAGGACAGCTCTTGCCCAGTACAGCTCTAAGGTGAGCATGCTTTGTACAGATCAATTGTGTGATGAATCATGCCACGATTTCAGGCTTATGTCCTAAATGCCATAAGGTGGCAGGAGTATGTGCCTCTCCATGTGGGGGTGCAGTGACCTTGTGTATTGCGTGTCTTTGCAGCAAATATCTATGTACTCTTGATATATAGTGACAGTATTTTGGGGGCGTAACTACCATACAGAACAGGCCACAAAGATCTAGGGCGACCAAACGCACATGCCAGCTCATGTAAGTATGCGCTATGCCTGCATATTCACGACGCCCATGTCCACAAGCCAGTTTTGATGTCTAAAAGTTCGCATTTCCGTGCAGGATACTGACCATCCAATGGCACTCACTGACCGTTCCTTGGCACTCACTGGCATCACTTGGCCTTCACCAATCGTCACTTAGCACTCACTAACCTGGTGATTCTGTACAGCAGGCAGACCGCCACTGGTCTTCATATTCCCAGGCAGCAGATCAAAGATCACAACACATGTCTTGCTTTTGGACACAGGTATAGCCACAGCTAGTTGTGCTGGGTGGCGGCCAGAGGCATCTGCTGCTATAGCTACCGCCCCTCGAGCTGCTGCCAGGGGAGCTAGGTCAAATGTCTCTAAGCTGCAGAGGGTCAGCTGAGCAGAGAAATGCAGAAGAACAGCAGCAGCAGTACAAGGGGGGTAGGTGTTCACAAGTTGCAACCAGTGAAAAAGCAGTGGAGCAACTGGTTTGGTGCTGAGCTGAGCAGGGGAGGAGCTGAATGGATGAAGCAGTGTAACAGACGCTGCAACAGGCAACTAAGGCAGCAGAGGCCAGAGGGTGAGAAGCATATCCAAGTGCAGACCAAAGGGGTAGCAAGAACTGCAGGTCTCTGCAGCAATGATGATGGAGTCTGCATTGCAAGAGTCAGCTATGGACCACCTATCCCATGAACGTAGAAACAACAGGCCCAGCAGCAATACAGGAAGCTGAAAGCATTGCCAATGCCCAGCATCTCCAAAATCAATTTACATCCTAGACCAGATCTAAGGAGCGCAGGGACGTCTCTGTGTACTTCCAGGGAGCACAACCAATTGCGCTTCATCATCTTCCCTGCTTTGCCCTGCTCCACTGCTGGCTCTTTCCAAGCACAGCACAGCATCTGCAGCATATTGGGCTATGCCCTATTTTTCTGCACTGCCCCTTTCTGCCCCCGCTGTCATCGACTCATAGCCCAAAGTTTTTGCCCCTGTTGAACAGCTCTTGCACAGCAGCTCCTTCTTCAGGATACTCACCTGCCCGTCCTCAGACAAGAGGGCCATTCTTGCTGCTGCTGGTGCCACCACAATGGCCTTGATGGCTTTGCTGAACACCTTCTTCTCGGCCTGCAAGCGGAGCAGGGGCTGCTGCTGTGTCTGGATTTGCTGCTGGTGCTGCTGCTGTTTGTGGTGGTGGTGGTGGTGTGAGGCAGGGCTGGGGTTGACTGACACATATACCAGATGATGCTCTTCTAGGTAGCCATTGTCCAGCCCTAGGTACACCTACATAGTTTATCACAGACACAAAAAAGCTACCCGATCAGAAACATGGTGAACATGGCAGTAGAATCGTGATCCGCCTTGTCAGACAATAATCATACATGACAGTTACTATAGAAGTTATTGTCATCAGCTGCTGAAGGACATATTCCTTGGAGAGCCCAACTTCATTGCAAAGCACGAATCTGCCAAACCATGTGTGGACCAAGAATGCGGAGCCAGAGATCTCCTATGCCAAGAGAACACTTGTCCCATTGCTAAGCATTTTGGCAGTTCAAAGAAAGCTAAAACGTCTTTTTATATGTTTTACGCGCTAGTGCATTTCATTGGTGCTGCTGCCATTGGACTGAAGCACTAGCAATAGGTCCCCTTATCTTTATGTTACAACACCATGCTGCCAAAATGAGCTTCATCCCAGTGCCTTACCCTCTTGCCAGATGTAGTGAAAGCCACAGCAGTAATTCTGCGCTCATCCTTCCGGCTGTGCACCTGGACGAGTGTGAAAGCAGCACGGGCCGCTGCTGCTCCTGGAGGGAGCATCGCCCTTGGAAAGTGAAGCCAGCTGCTGCCTTGCTGCTGCTGCTTTGCCCTAAATTGTACAGCCTTTGGCCAGAAAGTTCTCACCGGTTACCTATGTAATTCCCTGCTGTTACTGCTGTGCTCCCAAGTAGACAATGCCTGCATTGGAGGGCCGTCTCCCCAATCCAGCCACGGCCCTGCAGTTGCTATTCGCAGCTGCTCTGTGGCTTCCCGCCCTAACTGTGGCAGCTTCTGAGATATGCCAATGGGGATCACAGCTGCTAAGCTTCTTGCCTGACTTGCAAGGCCATTGCAGGCTCCTTAGCTGGTGCGTCTGCCTGGGTTGCTGAGCGCAGAGGGTACCTGCAGCCTCAGCCACGACTGAGGCCAGCTTCTAATACTCACAGGCAGCAGGCTTTGTGAGATGCTGTTGGCGGAGCTACTCCAATGAATAAGTGGCACTTGCTGCTGCTGCCGGAAGGTACTTACAGCTGCCTTGAAAAGTTGATCTGCTTGCTGTAGCAGGGGATGGTGGAGCAAGCAACCTAGGGCAGGGAACATTAGCCTTCTAGCCACTGATCCATACGGTAGCTGGCTCCTTCAGGTCCTTGCAGGTGCCAAATCGTCTCTAGGAATGCTGTGTCAGGCTCTGGCACTGCTGGTTTGCACGCGAAACGTAGACCCGAGTCTTTCAACCGCATGCAAGCCTGATAAGCTGTGACAAAGACTACCATGCAGCTCAAGTCTTCTAACGTTCCGAGTGAACTCTCGCCCTGGGCAACGGAACGATGCGGTTAGGACGGTTGCAGCTTCGGGCAAACTAGGCTGGGCATGGAAGACGCCAAAACTTCAGCTGCTTCAGGTCATGCAGAAGGGTTATAGGAGCCCGTTGCGAGTGCAAAGCTTCCACGGGGACCTGGAGACCGCTAACATGTGGAGGATCGCAGGCGGTAGGCACAATTTACTAGCACAGGGACGGGAATAAAGTTTCACCCTTCCAACAGGTTGTTAATGGCTCCGTGCCGAAAGCAGAGAGACTAGATGATAAATTGCAAAGCCGATCATTCTCACTCCACTCACCCTGCAGTTCAAGCATGAAGAGACAGCTTTTGCTTCTCCTGAGCCGGACTGGACGGATGTTAGCACAGTGTAATGTGTCTAAGGATGCAACTACCTAATGCTTAAGCAGTAAATGGGCGGGTGTCATGGCTGAGTGGGACATGGCGCACGAGTGACCATGCGACAGTTTGCCAGCCTGCCATGCATCCTGATTTAGCTACCATCTGGTGGTATGAATACTTCCTATCCTTTCCTGATGTCTCCGATGATGTTATATCACACTTTGCCTCCGAACTGCCCAGTTCCCCTGCAAGTGGTATGCCAGCACCTGTGTGCTGTAGGCTGAATCTGCGGCTCTTAAAGGCAGTCCCACTCGAGCGCTTCGACGTTATCCTGGAGCTCCTGGGTTTCATCTCAGGACTTGTGAAATGCTACCCGGGACAGTTCCGCAAAGACATCAACCTGCAGCTGGTTGTTGCCAGTTCTGAGCTCCTGGCAGAGGTACTTTATTCTCAAGCATGTGTTCATGCATTGATAGGCATAGGCGAAGCCCACCTGCAGCCTTGCTACCTAATCGATGGTGCTCAACGCCATGCTAGGTTGCCATATCGCCATAGCATGCACAGCATGGGTTTAACTTACTGGGCAGGCTACAACCAGAAACTCATAGTACATGCCTTATTCAAGGACTGTCCTGTCTTTGCTTGCAGGTATTGTTGCAGTCTGCTGTAGCACACATCTCTGCACCTAGCGTGCATACAGCATGCTCAGTTGCTGCTGACAATCTGGACCAGTATGTATCTCAGCTCCTTACAAAATGCCAACTCAGTAAAACAGCCACCATCTCTCAAAGGTAAGGCAAAGGTTCCTTGCAGGATATGGCAACTTTGAGAAGATAGAATCTGCCATGTCTCTGTTCTGTTGCAAGTTAGACGAATATCTTCTAGCTAAACCCAGCACAAAGTGCATCGCCCAATCACTACAGTGCATTTACAGAACCGGCAGCCACTGCCATATGCAAACAATGAAAGCGCATTGAGCAGGCAGCAGAAGTAAATGACTCAGGTCATCCCAGCTCTTCACCAATATGTTCCTTCTTGTGATGGAATTCCACTGCAGGCTAGAGCAGTTGAAGGAGGCACTTGCAGGACAACCTGACAGCTGCAGCTTGGCGGCCACCTTTCCCATCGAGCCTGTGAGAGAGCAGCTGCAGCAGTACAGTGAGACGGCTTGGGCTGCATTGGGTCCAACCTATTTGGCAGTAAGTACACAGCAGTCTTAGGAGCAGCGCAGTATGCAGAATTGCATGCTGCTAAGGAGCAGTAAGTATATGAGCGTTCTTGCCAGTAGGTCTCTCCATAGTTGTGCAAAGGGGTGCATTCCTGTTCTGGGCACCGTACTGTATAGCCATGTCCACAACTATCTAGAGCACTGCCCTCCTAGCAGACAAAGATAACTGGGGTCAGTGTTATCTGCAAAGCATCTCCCTTCGGCCTTTCAAGTTCTATGTGTTCAATATGCCTTGCCATTTCAAGCTAACCTACAAAGACAGAGTAGACAGCAAGGACGTACATCTGTATGCAGCTTCATGCATTAACTCACTTCTGTCCTCCGCCATAGTCCCATTGCCGGTCTACCCAGCGCTGCTTTGCCACACTACTCTCCAGGCCCATAGGCGACGACCCCTTAGGTGCAACTCACAATATGCTGTGTGCCTGGTCGTCCACCATAACAGGCACATGCGGCCAAGGTGCTTGGTAGCAACCACGAGGATGCTGGGGAATTGTATGGCCTCTCAAGGGACCAGCTACAAGCAGGTGCAGCATGCCTGCCTACAGACCCAGCAGCAGCAGCAGCAGGCGTGATGGGAGGGACAGTGCACACCATGGTGAGGAGTGCAGGGGCGGCAGATGGTACAGCAGCAGCAGCAGCGGCGGTACTTAACCAGACCCTGCCAGCAGTGGCATCAGCAGCAGGTTTAGCACACGCCACAGCAAGCGGTGCAGGTGCGGCAGGTTGTACAGGCGCCAGAGATGTACGTAATCAGCCCCTTCCAGCCATGGCATCAGCAGCTCTTGTTGTGGAAGCAGGTCAATACCCGGATGTGTCCAGCTGCCAACAGCAAGAACAGGAAGAGGAATATGAAAGGCCCCCAGAGCAGCAGCAGCAGGGACGGCCAATACGTAGCCAACACCTGCAAGCTTGGCGCGAAGCAGCAATTACCAAAGCAAGAGTGGCGCGGGGAGGTGGTAGTGGTGGGACAATGAGAGCAGCAGCAGCAGCAGCAGTGGCGCCAGGGGTGGGAAGTAGGAGTGGTGATGGTGGAGTTACAACAGCAGAAGCAGCAGTAGGGGGTGGTAGTGGTGGGGTTGCTGCAGCTGCTGTTTTGCAGGCACGTGCAGAACGTGCGAGGGCAGAAGTGCAGGGGGATGATGCCTTGGGGCTGCCTCCTGTGGATGAAGATGAAATTGGGGTGGATGATACCTTGCAGGAAGAAACCCAGCCTGTGCAAGGGACTCAGCCTGTGTGCCTGCAAGAAACTCAGCTTGTGTACCTGCAAGAAACTCAGCCTGTGGCACCGGTGATTGAGAGGAGGGGTGGGGCAGGTTGGGGAGAACAGCAGCAGCAGGAAGAGGAAGGGGAGCAGGTATGTGCAGCTGTTGCGAGAAGGGGTGGGGCAGGTAGAGAAACCCAACAATTGCGACAGCAGCAGCAGGACCAGGGTCAGGAGAAGGAGGAGGCTGCAGCTGTTGAGAGGAGGGGTGGGACAGGTAGACAAACCCGGCACTCACAGCTGCAGCAGCAGCAGCGGGAGGAGGAGGCGACAGCAGCTGCAGCTATTGGTAGGAGGGCTGTGGCAGGTAAAGAAACCCGGCTATCACAGCAGCAGGAGCAGCAGCAGCAGAGGGAGGCGGCGGCGGCGGCATCTGCAGCTGTTGGTAGGAGGGCTGTGGCAGGTAGAGAAACCCGGCAATCACAGCAGCAGGAGGAGGTGTTAGCTGGCACAGCACTGGGTTTGCCACCAGACGTGCAGATGGAGCAGAAGGTCAGGCAGACACAGAAGAGAGTGCGCATAAAGGAAGAGCCGCATATAAAGGAGGAGCCGCAGGATACAGCTGATCTGACAGGGGCACCTCCGCAGAAGAAGCAGAAGGTTGGAGGCAGAGCTGCGGATACTGCTTCTTGTGGGCAGAAGGGAGCTGGCAGTGGAGCACCCGGGTCGGGGCAGAGGAAGGCTGATGCCGTTAGTGGTGGGAGAGGATCAGCAGCGGTAGGGGAGTTGGGCGCAAGGACTAACGTGCAAGAGGGAGGCAGGGTGGGAGGGATGAGTGACATGGATGGTATAGACGCTTTCACTCCTGTGGTCCTTGTACATACGCCTCCGGTGCTGGAGCATGGGGAGGAGGGTGGTTTATTGCTAGCTGCTGGTGGTGGTTGTGGTGGGGGAGACGAGGGTTTGGGTGGCCTTGCTGCTGTTACTGGGAATGAAAGGAATAACTGGGAGGTGCAGGGGGTGGAGGTGGGGCAAGGAACACAGCAGCAGCAGCAGCATGAGGAGGTGGAGGAGGAGGAAGAGGGTGGTGCAGCGTTTGCAAATGGTGCACAGCACCAGCAGCAGCAGGGAAAGAGGCAAGTGATTGGGGAAGAGTATGAGCAGCATGATCATCAATATCAGCAGCAGGAGCAGCATCAGCAAGTTGGAGTTCTGACGCAGGCACCAGAGCAAGAGAATGAACCACAGCAGCAGCAGCAGCAGCAGGGGATATGGAAGGGGGTGGATGGGAGGCAGGAGGGGGAGGAGGTGTCAAGGCGGACCCGGCTGACTGGTGGTGGTGGTGGTGCAATGAGGGGCAGGACTGTCAGATGGGATAGCCAAGAGGATGAGGTGAGAGGCATGTTTTGAGGTGCATGTTTCGCGTGAATCAAATATACAGATAAAAGAACTAGAGATATGTTTTTTATACTGAACCTAAGAACCTAGGTAAAAAGAAAGAAGTATTAGCAGTTCAGAAACGTTCAACCGAATTCAACAGCATACACACATTGTGTGCCACAGGGAGGTGGGGGTCATGCTGACAGCACAGACTGCAGGCCAAAGTCGGGTTACCGGTATTTCTCCTTGCCGTAGTGGCAAACGTACACACACAGGTGTTGCCAGGCAGAGGCTCCTGTGGCTGCAGTAGGAATAAGGCTTACACCAATTTGCTTTTTCAGGCAGTACTGATTGCTAGCTTGCAAGGCTGCAAAGTCGCTTGCTCTGTGAGGCTGCTGCTTTAATTGAGCCATTGCCAAGAATTGATGCCAATTTCAAAAAACCTAGCTAGCAATTCATGTTGGCAGGCCTGCCATCCACACGAAGACCTGCACTGTGCTCCTGTTTTGCCGCACCAGTCTTTGCACCTGATAAAGGCCGAAAAGGCTGAAACCGGTAATGTGGCTGGTTGCGTGTTAATTCCCATGCGTTGAAGCTTCTGTGCGTGCGTATCTCTTACATCACCCCTAGGCAGACAGCAGGGCATTTACAATTATGTCAGCAAGATATCAAGTCATGTGTGAGTCCACTGTTGTTTGATACCCCAGTGGCCCAGCCCTGGGAAAGGTCCAGCTTGCATGTAGAATATCCTGTTCGTTTGCATGAACATAATCTACGCAGCTTTGTTGTACTGTAGAGCAAAATGCAATTTCCCGTCTTTGATGTGCCTCACTGAGTGCAGTGAGAAACCATAGCGTGTGGAGGTAAGTGACCAAGCTGCCATATTCAAGGCCCAAGGCTCTGCATGATGGTACACGTGAGTAATGTGAGAATCTTGAAGTTTTGGATGCTTGCATGTTGTAGCTGCCGGACGTCCTTGGCGATTCAACCAACGGCATATCTGCAGCCCCAGGCGCTGCTCCGCGAATGGCTTGCTCTGGGGCCCCTCCCCTTTCTGCAAAGTCAAAGCTGAAGCTCAGACGCGATGCCATACTTGAGGATGCTGCTGCTGGTGGCGGTGGGGGGAAGGCCCCTGGCAGCAAAGCTCCTATAGGACCAGCAGCACCAGCGGCAGCGGAACCAGCAGCAGGCTTCAGTGTGGGAGGTAGTGCTGGTGTCGTTGCTCGTGGCGGGGAGGGCAGCCCAGGGGGTTTAAGCGGTGGAGCAGCAGCTGATCGTGGTGGGTCTGGTCATGGTGGCGGTACTGGTGCCGCTGTTCGTGGTGGGAACAGTAGCCCAGGGCTTTTCAGCCGTGGAGCAGCAGCTGACCGTGGTGGGTCTGGTAGCGGTGGTGGTGCTGGTGGTGGTGGAAACAGTAGCCCAGGGCTTTTCAGCCGCGGAGCAGCAGCTGGTAGTGGTGGTGTTAGGGCGAGGCGGCAGACAAGGAGATGGACTGGGGAGGAGACGCAGCTATTAATACAATTGGTCGCACAGGTAAGCAGCCAAGACGTGAGCGAGTTGCGGAAGGAAACATGTGACACCATTGTGCAGTTACCCAAAGCTTGCCGCATACAGCAGAGGGATCTAATACCCCAAGCGGTCCCCAGTTCTGGATGCTGTGATTGTTACCTTCTCATGAAAGCAAGAGTGGAACAACAAACAGAAGAACGTAAATTCGGAGATATGGCTGCACATAAGGCAGCTAGGTCACAAACAACAGAACACACTGGGGTCCAACCCCATTACCTATGGAATTGAATGGGGCTATATTGGCAGATCAGCATGAGACCATTGGTGCTGGTCCTGTCGATGTGCCTGCTGGCTGAACTGACAAAGCAGCTTCTGCAGTGCGGCACCGTGCCAATACAATAGCACAGCATAGAGATACAATGGGTGCAAGCTTCCAAGGTCATGTGATCAACAGCGCATGGCAAGCCCGTAGGGGAAGTGCAAATGCATGTGTTTAGAACTCTGATACTCATTACCTTTCCCAGAGGCAGCAGCAATTGCAGCAGCAGAAGGGATCAACCTGTTTTGGTGGCAGCCAACAGCAGCTCCCACCAGGGTTTTGCTTAATCTGGAGGGATCCCCTCTACCCATGGTTCCATCAGTTTAGGGCTCCAGTTGAATAGCCCTCTTGGCGTGCACGCCGTTGCAGGTGGCTTCAACCCTATGCTTAGTGTTTTACGTGGCCTGTGGTTCGCCTCTATGAGGAGTACCCATATGATTGGCCGGCATGGGTTTCTGTTACTCCAGTTCATCAGGGGTCGTGTGCTGCTTGGTCTTGAGTGACCTTTTCGCACAGCTGGTTTTGCATTTAGATTGATTGATCGAGAACTCTGATGCGGTAGAAAAATAAAAGCAGAGTTTGTGCTGCAATATTATAACTCTTTCTCCATCCTAAGCGTGGCGAAAGTCGCAGCATCCTATAATGTAGTGTTATGTAACTGGATGTCCATGCAAAGCTCACTGCTGAGGCAACATGGCAGCATGAGGATGCCCTATGCTGACAGACATTTGCCTCTGCTGTTTCTGCTGCTGGTGTAGGAGGGAGAGGGCCACTGGAAACGTATGCTGGTGGCGGCAGGCGACAGGCTACAAGATAGAACCGAGGTAAACATGATGTGCAGCCACAGATGGTGTGCAGTGCAGTTTGTTCACCTCTAGTTTTCTGGTCTGATGGACCAGTGCTCAAGCTGGGGTGCTTTGTCTGCTTGCGCCCTCATCTCTAACAGAAGCTTACTACCTGTCGATCTTAGCCCTTCCACGTGCTTGCAAATTGGATGGACAACGTCAGAGGGATGCATGGCTGCAAATCTGTGCCGTAGTCTTAATTCAATTAGTAGCTTCGGCCAATCTATTGTGATTGAGTCCTGCACCCAATACCTCGACCTTTGTTGCTTCGTGGGTGGCAGAATGCATGAAGCATCCCCTCAGTGCATCCAGAGCCATATGAGATGCGAGGCAAGATACTGAGGTATTGTTTTGGTAAAGAGAACGTGTATCAGTCGAGGCTAGAGAGCCAAAGCAACGGAGTTACGCGTGAGTCGAGTTGCCCACTGGCGCTCATGTAGCACACAGACTTGTACGAAGAGACTGGAATCAGGATCACCTTAATAGACAAAGAACCCATATTACGCGTAACTCCGTTGCTTTGGCTCTCTAGCCTCGACTGATACGCGTTCTCTTTACCACAAGATACTGAGGTATGTGAGTATTGTTTTGGGTTTCTGAGAGTGGTTCGCATGATACCCCTAGAGGAAGTTTGCCAGGTTTGATTCCCTGTTTGATTGCAGGTGGATCTAAAAGACAAGTGGCGCAATTTGAAGAAGCAGGGCAAGGTATGAACTACGGATTGGAGCGTTATGAATGTGAGGGGTGCTCTCTGGTTGTGTCTTACCCAGCAGGTGGCATTGTCCCTGGCCGTTGCCGATCTTGAAGGCATGGAGGATCAGGGGTGGGCGGTAACAGCGGAATCACCCTCTTGCTGTAATACACTGGCTTTGGATACATTTAAGAATGTGTGGCGCCGAGCAGCAGCTTGCAATTGCCACACATTACTTGTTTGTTGTAAGCTTGTTGTCATTCAGGTGCTCTCAGTCATTTCCATTTCTCGCATGAAGTGCATGGGCCAGGGCTATCTAGGCATGCACTGCTACTATCAGAGTCCCTTTACAATGGCGTTGAAGGTCTTGCTTGGTTTTGACTGGGTTAACTGGTCAGCACACGGCAGCCTCGAACAGGGTGGCTTGACATGCATTGGCTAGCAAGGAACGACAAGCAAGGGTGACTCGGCTGATAGCAGCTGGTGTGAGCCTTTGGGG
>OY744511.1:4949783-5002512 GCA_963556185.1 Pseudopediastrum boryanum | reverse complement strand
CCTGGTGTTTGGTGCCCTGAGCACCCATCCAGTGAGTAGATGGGTAAGGGGTTCTCTGAATGCAGCATTGCAAGCCAGCGGGACGACTTTTGCTGCAGATGCCATCACAATCCAGTGTCGTGGCTGGTTTATGAAATGCACAGGGCCTTGATATGGTTTGTCTCTTGGTACCCATAACATGCTCACAGATGTGGCCACTGTCACAACTGGCTATCATGCAACCTTCTCGTCCAAGGGACAGCCTGTAGCTTCTATAGCGGATTATGCACAGAATCTGGTCAGATCCAGTAATGGCTACCAAATGGGTAGAAACATTATGGGCTCCGAACCGCATCTATAATGAACTTTCAACTGAAGATCGGGAGGGCTCAGGAACGCCAGATGGCAGGTCAACGCGGTGGGAGGCGTAAATTGCAAGGTACAGGGAGACAATCTCCGAAGTATTTTCCCCATGAGTGCATCATTTCAGTGAGACTCCAGCTTTTGCCTCACGGCATGGCCACCACACCCCGACGTTTGCGGCCGGCCTAGTGCTGCATTGAGGAAACTGACTATTATACGATGCGCATACTCTGTGAATGTTTCTTACATCTGTCGACAGCTGACAGTGCGATCACTAATTTCCCTCCTCGGCCATGCAGGGATGCCCCATCGCCTCCCAAAAATCTCGAACTTGCTCTTGTTCGCTGCAGCTTCATTCCTTCTAGCTACCACCCTCTTGTACATGCAGCACCCATCAAACCGTATCAATAACCAGAAAGGGCCCAGCAGCACCAGTGCAACCACCACCAGCAGCAGGAACAGCATCAGGAGGACAGCCAGCAAGCCTACAGCCATCAATGACCACCCGGCTGGGATCTCCCCAACAGATCTTTCTCCTCATAAAGGCCGTAGTAAGGCCCTGAAACCTGCCCCTCTATCTTTGGCTGACTACATAACAAGCAGTACTAGGCCCCGCGTACCCGGCCAGGCAACCTCCCTTCTGCACCTCCCCTCACCACCTTATAATAAACATAGTTTGGTAGTGTTACTGGCTGCAGATGTTACCAGTACAGTAGAGACTACTGGTGTACTGACTAGCCCCGAAACCGTGGAGGTGCTCAAATGCTGGCTAAATCAACACCAGACCCAGCAGCAGCAAGAGCACCAGCAACAACAAAAGCAGCAGGCGCAGCAACAGCAAGACAGAGACTGGCACAAGGGACACGAAGGAGCTTGTATTTGTAGCAGCAACTCTGGTGCTGGTTGGCGTGCGGTATGGACAGCGTGCAGAGGCACCAGTGTCACCAGCCAGTCACTGGGTGTCACCCACCTGGTGACCTCTTTGGATGGAGGGGCTACATGGAGCGAGCTAGGGGTGCCGGGCGGTTCTGTGAGACACAAAGTGAGGAAGGGGGAAACTGGAAATATGGTGGGCGGGTAGTAGAGAGGGGTATCAAACATTGGCGCTGCCAAGCACTGTTCCCAGCTAAGAGATACCTTGACGTGTATCTGCTCGCTAAGTTTAAAAAAGATTTGTTCACAAATTATTGATGTATGGCATCTTCAGATCGTTGGACAGCTGTTAAAGCAGGAATCTCTACCGGCCATGTCCTTATCAGTCCTTGGTTTGCTGCGCTTGCTTCTCCAGGCAGGCCCAATGTTAGCAGCTGTGGCACACACACTTACTTTATGTACTGTTTATTATATCTCCTGATATGCCAATGCACAAAAGTGCCATAGGCCCAGCACCTCAAGCCGTTATGGAAAACAGCGAGGCAGAACAGAATGCTTACTGTATCCACTGCGTTGGCCAACTAGCTACTAGCTTGGCAGCAACTGCGATTTCAGGCGGTGCTAGCTTCCATGGTTCTCTGCAGAGCCCGGTGCCAATATTTATCATAATAGCATAACACCATGCAGTTTGATTAGCCCTCTTGATGTGCACGCCGTTGCATCTGGCTTCAACTCTGTGTTGCAGTGTTTTTTGTGGCCTAAGTGGTTCACCTGTACGAGGGGTATCCATATGGTTGGCCGGCATGGGGTTGTGTGACTTCTGTTCATCAGCAGGGGTTGTGTGCTGCTTGGTCCTGAGTGACCCTTTTGGCATAGCTGGTTTTGCGTTTTGATTGAGCATAACACCATGCAGTTGCATGTGGATGATGTTGTAGATGAAGGATGTAGTCCAGTCCAGCAGATACATTGCTCCTTTACTGGCTCATAATAATGTGCATTGAGTTCCTGCCCAAGTGCTCTAAGCTGCTCTACCTCAGAAAGCTTACAATCACGTAAAAAAATCAAAACGGGCTGCTTGGTCATCAGAACTGTATCAGGACTTGGCTAGCATTGTAAGAGATTCACCAGTATATGCCATATCCACAGGATTGCACCAATATACCATACTGCTCCTGCCCTGCTCTGCCCTGCATGCATCATTCTTGGCAACATAATTAGTACATTTCATTTATTTATTTCATATATTTATTTCATTTATTTATTTATTTATTTATTTATTTCATTCTTGGCAATATACGGTAACTCAATCCCAGGTTGAGGGGTCTTCTTGACCTAGTGAGGGTCTATTAGGGGTTGCGAGGGGTGTATGGAGGCCCCACCTCTCATGCCCTTGCCAACGCTTGTAGCTTATGAGCCGTCGAACTCTGGGGAGCGGTGGCCCAGACCTCCCCCCTTTTTGTAGAGTATCTAAACTAGATGCCAAAACTGCCCAGAATGTAAGATAGAAACTGCCAGATAAGTCACTCCTTACCAGTTTCCGTCAGCTGCCTGTGCTGTGTAGCTTTGCCTTGTCTTGACCGCAGCCTTGATTTGCTTCATCTTTCCTCCATGTAGACTATGGGCTGGTTGGTTATTTAAACTGTTTCAGGACCTAGTGAGCGCTTACGTCTACCTTAAAAGAGCAAGTAGGGGCTGCTTGGTCATCAAAATTGAATCAGGAACAAGCTAGCTCCGTGGTAGAATTATTGGCATGCACCATACCCACAGGTTTGCACCAAAATACCACACTTAGAACAACTGCCCTGCCCTGTCCTTCTATGCATGCATCGTTCCTGGCATTGAAGTCTAACTCAGGGGGGGGTGGGGTCTGTTGACGAGGGGGTCAATGAGGGGTGTATAGAGGCCCTTGCCACCCCCGTAACTTCAGACTCGTCTGGGGCTGGGGAGAGCGGACCCAGGACCCCCATTTGTAGAACCTTTTCAGATTAGATGCCAAAAAAAAAGATAGCGAGCCTAATAGGTCACTCCATACCTTTTCTTAGTACCAGCTTGTATGCCTTTGCTTTGCCTGAACCACAGCCTGGTTTTCCTTTATCACTCCTTCAAATAGGTGAACACAGGCTCTGGCAGTTTGGCCTGCAGTTCACCTTCCTGCACCCACACGTACTTGGTGACACTCATGTCACCAGAACTAGTGACACCTCACCATGGCGGCGTCACTCGGTGTCACCTACCTAGCTGCTGGCAGGTGATCAAGCAGCTGCTGCTTTTGACCCCACTTGTACGCTTAGGGCTTTTGAAACACCAAAACCATGCGACTGATCCAACTGAAAAGGGAGATCAGCCATTGAGAGGTGTTCGAAGCCTTCGTTATCCCACCCATCCAGGGGTTCTATCACAGGCAGTGGGTGTATGGGTTGCAGAGACCCAGTCCATTGCCACTGCTGCTGCTGCTGGTGGCGGTGGTAGTAGCAGAATTGGAAATGGAAGGGCAAAATGGAGCAGCAGCAGCAGTAGCAGCAGTAGCAGAGGGGATTGTTTCAGCCTAGTGGGTGAAATTATGGCGCCACAGGCGGAGAGAGATGGGAACTATTTCAGTAGCCCTGTGGTGCTAGTTGCAGATGGTGGTACCCCTTCTGCTGCTACAGCTACTGCTTTTAGGAGTGGCAGCAGCAGTAGCAATGGTGGCAGTGGCAGCAGCAGCAGTAGCAGTAGCGGCACTAGCAGCAGCAATCGGCATCTAGTATATGTCGCAGTGATACATCATGTAAATGTAACAAACCAGTGCAGAACCGCAGTGATTCTAGGGGGAGCAGCAAGGGCTTACCAAGGTCCTTCCACCGAGGTAAACCCCAAGCAACCACATCAACCGCAGCACAAGCAGCAGCAGCAGGGTTTAGGAGGTGGTGTGGGAGCTGCAGGAAGCTTGGCAGGCACTCAGGAGGTCCGGGAATTCAAATATGCCCGGCTGACAGCTGTGGAGATTTACACTAGCAAGGATGGCGGGAAGAGCTTCAAACGACAGGTGGTAAGTGTGCAGACGCGGATATGCTGTGCCCTATCCCTTTCCACCTCGCTGTTCTTGTGACAGCTGGAGATGTGGGGCCTATGGCACCTTTTGTTACGGCATATCGTGAATTGTAATGATAGCATGCTGTGCCGTCATCTGCGTTTGTGGCTTGCTGCGCCCTTGCCCTGCACGAGTTGCTTTGATCAAAATCAAAGTTGAGAATTGGCCGAGAGCAGCACCAGGGCGAACATTTTCACCATTTCACCATTCATCAAGGTTTGGCCAAACAGAGCATGCCTCAGAAAGATGTGTAGTTGGTGGACACTCAAGAAAGGAAGCCTCTGCTGGCTGGCGCCTATGCTCTCAGAAGTACGATTAGGTCCCATGACCCTAAACTAGGTCCCTGGACTAGGTCCCTGAACTAGGTCCCTAAACTAGGTCCCTAAACCCTAAACCTGAAGCAGGCGAGCTAAGGGTCCTTGTCAAGGGAGCCTGTCCAGCATCCGGCGATCATAGAGAGATGTCGGTCAAATCCTAAATTACGGACAAGAGCACCGTGTTATAAGCCACTGCTAAAGCGCTGCTCTGATCAGAATGTATAAAACATTGGCCAGCTGGCAACTTTCGGCGGTGGCATTCAGGTGACGATTCGGTCTCGATTTCGCCTTTTGGATGGTGGTTTAGCTCTTGCATTTATTCGTCCTTTTCAACATACTGCATATTTGCAAGAGCCTATGGCTGCTGCTGGCTGCCTCGCAACATCAATTGCTGTCTTGTACTGCCTTGTACTGCCCTGTGACTAGTTCAGTGACCTGGTTACGTTGGTTTTGGTGCAGGTGAGTGGTGTGTCTGGTGACTTTGTCCCTTCATCTTCTACATGTGGTGGCACTGGCACTCTGCAGCATTTGCCCATTATGGCCCTCAATGCTGAAGGAGAAGTGCTGGTGGGATGGTACAAGGGCCCTCACATGTCACTGATTCATATGGGGGCTTCAAAGCAGAAAGATGATCGGTACGTGATAATGCTGTTACGATTTAAGTTCATCGCATGCTACTTGTTTATAGGACTCCTCCGATTGTTGCAGAATGTGTCGATGTAGCACGATCACTCGGGCAGACATGCTGTTGCCAGCTCTCAAGGACGTCACACATCATTGATGCTTTCAGGGCGTTCAAGAATAGAAGATGAAGCTTCTGGTTGGTGCCGTGCCTGCGTGCTGCGGGGTCTATTGTTCTAGTTGCACATGCAACTACTGGTCATATGATCTCTTTCACATGAAACAGACCCTGAACTTGAGTGTCTGGTTCAGTCCTTGGACAGTAAGAGATGGCCTCACATATTCTTCCTGGCCTGGGACATCTTTTGGCATCTGTTTCCTTATCGAAGGCCGTGTATTCCCAAAGCAATCCTGGAGTTGCACCATCTTGTTATGAACATCATACAATGCCACAACTCGGTTCTGCTGTACAACAAGTAAAGGGAGTTTGGTGTTCAGTTTTTCCTGCCTGTACTTGTGATGTTACAGGTCTGTCCCAGACCTCCTTGCAACCAAAGTAAGCATATACTCTAGGGTTCAAGTGGCTCGCCTGAGCAGCCAGGGTTTAGTGAGAGAGGACCCTGTGACTGCTGCCGGGCCGTTCTACCATCCCTACTATGCTGCACCATTGAAATACAACAGGTGGGCAGTGAGAATGGGGCCAAGCATGCAGCACATAATTGCAATTACAAGGAGTACCAGGGGGATGCCAAGGTGGGGAATGTGTGTGGAAGGGGATAGGAGGAGAGGGGGCGGAGGGGGGATTGTGGGGGAGCAAGGGAGAGAGAAAGTCGTTATCCAAGCGGGTAGGGCAAGGGCAAAACATGGAGGGGAGAGGGGCCCGAGTCGGAAGGTGGGGGAACGAAGGTGTAGGGTTGGGGCGGCAGTGGAGGGGCCAGGGGAGGGGGATGGAGAGGGGTGGAAGGGGAGTGGAGTACCGAATCGGGTAAGGGCGGGCCGAGAGTGCTGGGGGGAGGGGGGCGGGGGGTAAGGGGGGTCTTTAAGCGCGGTAGGAGGGGAGTAATTGTGTAGAGGGAAGGGAGCGGGATTGATTGGGGAAGGGGTACCAAATTGGGCAGGGCATGGGGAGAAATTAAGGGGGAAGGGTGGCGGGGGGCAGGAATCAAAGGGGGGAGCGGACGAGGAGAGGGGCGGGCCGGGAAGAGAAACCGGGGGAGGGGGAACCAAGAGGGCCCGATGGAATAATTCCCTCAAAGGTGCAGGATTGATATGGGTGGGGGGGGGGGGGATACAGCCCGTCTTAATTCGTGATCAACAGCAGGTAGATTATTTCTCTCCCCACCAAATAGTCCTACATCTGCTCCTGCGGATACCACAGCTGCTGCTTGTGATCCTGCTACTGTTGCTGCTGCTGCTGGTGCCAAACAAATATCTCTATACCGCAGCTGCTGCTTGTGATCCTGCTGCTGTTGCTGCTGCTGTTGGTGCCAAACAATACCTCTATAGCATCTCAGGGTTATTATGTAAATATATATTTATACCCCTGAGATACCGCAACTGCTGCTTGTGGTCCTGCTGCTGCTCTCAGGAGTAAAATATCCCTGCGATGATATTTCCTTATAGCATTTCAGGGATATCATTTAAATTAATGAGTTTACCCCTGAGATGCTATATTATCCACCGTCTGCTGCGGTCCTCGCATATAGACCCTGCAAGACCTGCCCTACTTGCTTGCTGTGACATGTAACTGTGCCATATGGATGTCAGCAGGATACCTTTCTTTATCCCATAACTTGGCATATCTGCACACAAAGGGGCGACTTCCTGGTCCGATCTACACTGCCAAGCTTAAAGACCAAAACCTGCTCCACACGATCACGTATGAGGGGTGGGGAGGCAGTTGGATCAAGGAACACCCTGCTTAGGGCTGTGCCCAAAGCTATGCATAATGTGTCCGGTTTCTCTCAACACACTAACAAGCTGGTTGGAGTCATGTGGCGGGAGCTGCACGGCCCGAAAGCTGTGCCGTGATCTATCTCATATGATGTGATCTATCTCATATGATGTGTCCTGCGCCGGGCCCGCACAGTGGACGCAGGAAAGTAAGCAAATCCTCTGTAGTTGGGCTTCGCTTTTGCTCACAAGTAGTGTACCGACAACAAAAGGCCAGGCAGGATGGGTAATGCACAATGTGTCCTGGACAACTTTCTGCTGCAGGCGTTTCTTTGCTGCGGGTCTCTCCATGGCTGTACTTTCCCAAGGACCCAGAGCTGGTAGGGTTTGTCTAGCCTACGTCCAAGCCCTGAGCCCTTATGCGAACAAGCATGATGCTCCGATACCATGTCCCAGGGGAGCCAAGCACCAAGGGAAACCATTACCTGCTGATGCTGTTTGCTTGCCTGTAGCTCAAGTGGACACACAGGTGGGTATGTGCTCATGTGACGGGCGCCCAGGGTTTAGGGTTTAGGGTTTGGGTCTAACACCTAATCCAGAATCCATAGAAATCAAGGTTGCTTAGGTATAAAATGTTTCTTGCTGATGCTGTTTGCTTGCCTGTAGCTCAAATGGAGACACAGGTGGGTATGTGCCCGTCCCTGGGTCTTGGGTTTTAAGCTTTAGGCTTAACACCTAATCCAGAAACGACAGGAACGGAAGTTGCCTAGGTATAGAATGTTCCTTGCTGATGCTGTTAGGCTGCATGTTGAGGAAAGGTATGAGTGAATGGAATGAAAAAAGGTAACATCCTCTGCTTTACCGGCACAGTAGGCCCACAAAGGTCGTCAGCAAACCACTATCTGTGGGCTGGCCTCCTCCTTTTCTCACACCCACACCACTAAGAAACTGGTTGAGGTCATGCTTGGGTGCTGCACGGCCTGGAATGTTGTGCAGTGGTCTCTCTCAACAAGTACTGCATTGCCAGCAAGAGGCCATGCAGGGTGGAGAACTGTATGTTGTTTCCTGGTGAAATTGTGTAGAACTCAACTTTAGACAGGCCGTATGTGCCTGTAACAGACGGTTTGCAGGGTGCCACCGTCCGTTTGCAGATCCATGCAGGTCCCTCCTAAGTCCGCTTTGTTTCAGACAAGTATGGATTGTAACCTTTTTAATGACCAGCGAGGCAAAAGTGAGCAGAAGACCTGTGGTGAAGGTCCTGCGTGAATGGCTTAACGACAACCCTGCTGTGTTTCTCAGCATCTAATAGTACGAGGCCCAGGCATGACCTCAACGACATGCATTGATCAGCAGCACTTCACCTTAGCTTACTTCTAGTCTCATCTCTTCATTCATCATTCACATCAAATATATCAAACATACGAGGGAATCTAAGGTTCTTGTGAAGATGCGAGAGGTCTATTGCCAGAGCCAGAGGGAGGCTCTCAGCTTGTCAGCCCATTACATATCCCTATCTGATGTATTTGTCCTTCAACAACTAAACCTGACTCTCCTGTCCATATAAAACTGCATGAGCAACTGCAGGAACATCACATGGTGATGGAGCCAACAGGGCTGGACAAGCTTCTGCTGTTGCCACACTTTAGATATGGGGTTTGTTTTGTTTGTATGCATGATGATTGCTGAGCTAGGGCTGCTGCCCTTGCGGGAGCGCAGGGATTTTAAGCTGCTTTTACATGCAAGATGGAGGCGCAACCTCAATAACATGTGTTGGCAGCACTTTGAATCAGCTTAGATACATTCCCCTGTCATCTCTTCCCTTGCTATTCATGTTTTACATGTCAAGCTTGCTTTTCCTGCTTTTTCCTAATCCAGGTGATGTATGTTTTTTCTGATGATGGTGGCACCCATTGGTCACAACCACAAGCTGTAGCAGCAGTTGCAGCACGCAAGGCACAGCTGTGTGCTGAGGCACCTGGCGACACTAGAGGCACTAGTGACACAACCGGTGACACTGGTTACACAAGCAGCGACAGCTATGAAACTCGAGATTGGTCCAAGCCAGGACATCATGCAGCTGCTGATGGCGCCAATTCATCTCCCAGTGGTGGTGGTGGTGCTGCTGCTGGTCGTAGTGCTGCTGCTGCTGCTGCTGCTGTTGCTGGTAGTGGTGATGATGGGTTTGAAGCATTGCCTGCCCGGCATTGCATCATAAAGCAATGGCAGCCAACCATCTCTATTGCAGCCGGCACTCCTGAAGAGGTCCTATTAGTAATGCTGGAAACCATTGAGCTTGTGCCCCAGGACAATGGTCATCAGAAGAGAGGGCCAGATTTCACCCAGCAGGAACGGCACCCCTCAGCAGTACCAGCAGCAGCACCAGCAGGAGTAGCAGGAACAGCAGCAAGACAAGCTCCAGCAGCAGCAGCAGCACCAGCAAGAGCAGTAGCAGCAGTAACAGCAGCAAGAAGAGCTTCAGCAGCTGCAACAGCAGCAAGACAAACTTCAGCAGACGCAGCAGCAGCAGGACATGCCTCGGCAGACGCAGCAGCAGCCAGGAGCAGGTCAAGCAGCAGAGGCAGTACATCATCAGGTTTGAGCAGTACAACCATTCAACATGAGGTTCATGATCTGGATGACAGCTGGACAGTGGTCGCTTTAGAAGATGCTGCTGGCTTCTATAGGTAGGTGGAGGGGCAGGGTGTGTGGCTCCACAAACCAGCGGTGGGTGCTGCTTGGTCGAGATGGCTGGCCACTATGAGCTGCTGCTGCTGCTGCTGCTGCTGCTGCTGCTGCTGCTTTACATGTATTACATGTCTTGGTTACACGTATTACACGAATTGAACATCGAGGTACTGATATTCCATGCACACCAGTCACATGACAGCAATTGTCACTAGTTGTCTGGGAACTGCAAACTGCATTATTTCACAGATGCATTAGGCCCCTTCAGCTCATAGTGTGCCCTATCAGCAATAGCTGGCTTCTCTCTTTCATTGATTGAGTCATATACTGATATTGGGTAGGTAAGCAGCGAGATAGATGATTGATGATGCTATGTTGCTTGGCATATGGTTCCATGGTAGCAAAGAGATGGCAGCAAACCTGCATGCATCTGCTTCGTAGGGCCACTTCCTCTTCAGTGTTTTTGACTCTCACTGATAAGGCGCCTTCTTTCTATTCGCTGGCCTTTCCATCACGCCTGTATAGGCCTATCAGGCCTGTATATGCCCGCCTGAATGTCTTCAAACCATGGCACGTCTTATATATAAAAAGGTGGTTTGAAGACATATGTGGTTTGCGATTCTGCTTTTAGTGCTGACAGCGCTGTGCTCTTTAACCCTTTCCGCTCTTCCCCTGCTTTTAGTACCTGTGCCCAACCTTTGACATATGGTACGGCAGCTTAAATCACATGTTCATCAGAGAATGCGGCAGTTCTGCAGGACAGTAGGGTGAGAGTGGAGTGAGAAAACAGAATGTTAACAGAGGTCCTTGGGAAGCAGACTCAATAACGATTTCACCAACCAGCGTCTGCCCCTCTGTGCTCGTTTTATTTGTAGGGTTGGCAGGATGCGCTCTGTAACCAGCACCAACACCGTGATCATTTGAGACAAGATGCAGGAGTGAGAGGGTTGTGTCAGTGTGTTGACATAGACAGCTCCAGTCAGCAACAATCGTCTGGTACAGTCGTTGGGTTCCATGTTGTCTGTTAGGAAGAGACACTTGTATTGCTGTAGTGTCCGGATGTAACCGTGGAGTTACACTGCTTTGTCTGTTATGTTTGCTTTGCTGTGAGAGTATATCATGTGGGACTCTCTGTTGGTTGACTGAGTACACAGTGGAGAGCTTTTGGTGCTTCTGAGGTGTATCGATCGATTGGCTTGTATGTAATCGTTCTGTGGTCATGCGTCCGTAAGCTGCCTGCTTATTGCAACACAGTGGCACCGTAGTGTAGGGGTCAATTGAAGTCTTGTGGTGCTTGCAACGCTTGTTGATTGGCTCTGAAAAGGCTACCGATGGCAAGTACATCTAAACACAGTTGGTGATTGGACTTGGTACCAATACCGTACTGGCAGGAGGGAAGCACTGATGAAACACTGCACCGTGCTCGGCGAGCGGGATGACCGAACAGAAGCTGCGAAGAACCGGCAGGCTGGCAGCCCGAGAGGCGCCTTTTCGTTTGCTCGCTAGTCCTAGCGGGCAGACGAAAGGGTGCCTGTTCGATTGCCCGCTAGTCCTAGCGGGCAGACGAAGGGGTGCTTGTTCGATTGCCCGCTAGTCCTAGCGGGCAGACGAAGGGGTGCCTGTTGGATTGCCCGCTAAATTTAGCGGGCAATCCAAAGGGCGCCCCTTCGTGTGCTCGCGACGCGGCGATATTCTGTACCCTGCTGCTAAGCGCCAAGCAGAGGCCGGTGATCTGTAGAAAGTGTGCATTCTGGCCGGGTCTGGGTTAGGATGAGTGGCGCAGGCGCTTGTCACCGGGCCGGGCTTTAGAGGTGCATGCATCAGTAGAGATGTTGAGAGAACGCAGGTGGTCAGTCATGACCGAGTCCGGTTTGTCATTGCTCACACCACGGACGAAAAGCAACCCAAATCACGGACGAAAAGCAACTCAAATCTCAGTTACTACTCAACGCAAACAAATACCGTGCAAAATCGAGTGTACGGCCATATTGCAGCAAAACCTGCAATCAACTTCACTGCTGCGTAAAACAACCACAACCCGGCACCACCACTTCCACAACCACATGCAACATCCTCAATACGTAACATTCTTCGGCAAATTCCTGTTGATGTTTGTGCGCATTGCCAAGTTCAACCTCCCCCGCCCCTCCCGCTGCTGCACTTTCTGCTGCGCCCTCTTGAGCCCCTGATCCACATCACTCCCACCCCCTCTCGTCTCAATCCCCAACGCCCTATACTTCGCCAGCACCGTGTTCACCAGCACACTCTCCCTCGACTCCACAGGCCTCGGCCGCTGCTTGTAATACTTACTAAACTCCCTGCTTCCTAACACCTTCCCACCCCCATCCCCACTCCCATCCAGCACCAGCTCAAAGCCAGCAGCTGCCAAGACACCCCCTCCAGCACCATCAGCAGCTATAAGCTCCTTCCCTGACGTTCCAACCTCCTGAGCATCCTCTGCCCCGGCCTCCCCATCCTGCTTGGAGTAGTCATAGAACTCTGCATACTCCTCTTCATAATCATCGTAGCTCAGCTTGCATTGGTTGGTATCCACCATGTGCCGCTGTACTGCATGAAGTGACCTGAACTGCTTTGCATTGGTATCATCTCCGGGTGTATATAGTGGTACCTACGCATCAAAGGCGAGAGTAAGGGTCAGGGATACATATACATCGACAGCTTTGGCTCTCTAGCGGTCTCGCCTCTTTGTCTCGATATCTGCTCTCCAAATACTAACAAACTGGATGGAGTTATGCCGCGGGCGCTGCACGGCCCGAAAGCTGTGCAGTGATCTATCTCATATATACATTGACAGGAAGCACAACACATAAGCTAGTTTACAATGTAATCAATGCAAGCCATGTAAAGAGGCACCTGAGAGAAGGACTGCACAAAGGATAGCCACATTAACTGAAAAGATCGCAAAGTTTGTACATCTGCACTTGCATGAATCTGAAATGCTCTCCATTACTTGGGGAGTAAACACTGGTTGTGTCGAGAGAGATCCGCAGGGGGAAGTACAAGTGTTACCCTAAAAACACACTCTCAAGAACCCAATGAAATGCACCCAAGAGAGAGGGAAGAGCAAGAGCAAGGGAAGAAGCAAAAGCAGTGGTCTGGCCAAAAAGCAAGCATGAGAACAAAGTGCCTCGACTCAAAAGTGCCTCGAATAGGAGCCCAGCATCAGAAACACATATCTGCACAAAAATTAGCGAGCAGATAAGAGCGAGGGGCGCGCCAAAGCACATGACAACACCTTTCCCCCCCTCCCAACCTCGCTCCCTTCTCCATCCCAACAAGCTTCGCTGGAACTCTTCCAGCCTTTTCCATAGCAGTGCGCTACCACACTGCTGCCAACATCTTACACCCAACCTCCTCGGACAAGCTCTGCTCAAAACTGTTTACCCCTCCTGGAATACCAACACCCCATTTTCCTGGCATTTTCAAGTTGAACCCTTTCCAGGTATCTGGCAACCCTCCTTACTACTAAGGTTCTGTAGGCACCCACCAGCAGAACCCCCCTGCACTTCCCCTCTTCCCCGCGAAACACCATGTTTCTGTCCCTGCCCCGCGACAGCAGAAACTCTTGCTCTTCCCCTCATCTAAGGAAACAACCCCTGTTTCAGTCCCTGTCCACCCCACAGCAAAACACCTTGCCCTTTCCTCTTTCCCCAACACACCATGTTTCAGTCCCTGTCCAACCCATGAGTAAGTCCCCTTGCCCTCCCCCCCTCCCAAAAAACAACCCCTGCTTTGGCCCCTGTCCAACCCACAGCAGAAAGCCCCTCCCCCCTCCCCCCTTCCTCCACAGCAAACCTTCCTAGACCACGACATTGCCTGCCCAAACCTCCCCATGTAGTGCCCTGCTCACCTTCCCATACTGCAGCTTCTCCCCCAGATACTTCAACATACCCTCCGGGTCCACCAAGAACTCTGCATCTGGCAAGTAAAACCCAAACCTCTTGTACATGTACTCCAAGTTGTCCTGCATGCTGCTGCTGATGTGGTTGTCAAAGAAGCTGCGACACACATCCCACTCCTCCCACTCCCCATCATCATCAGCTCCATCAGCAGCAGCAGCAGCAGCTGCTCCGTCACTACTGCCGGCGGCTACAACATCATCATCATCAGCATCTGATGCTGTCTCCCAGCCGCCATCATCAGCAGCATCGTCTTCTGATGCTGATGAGTCTTGTTCTGCAGCTGCTGCACGCCTAGGTTGTGATCTGTTGGGCAGGGGGGTGATGGTGTAGCCTGCTGGTGAGGGTTTAGCTGCTGCTGCTGTGGACCCTGCTGGCGCTGCATCTGGGAGGATGAGAAGAGGAGGGACAGGCACACAAACATGAAATGCAGTCTCTGAACAACATTGCACTTTACACCAGATTAGCACAAAGAGGCCAGACTCTCCCTCCCACATGTCATACCAATTCTAGGGTCTTCCCCCTTGGAAGTGGCTGGCAAAAAATGTACGGCAGTAAGACACAGAGTCACTAGATCGACTCAAGATCCATTGCAGATGCAAACAAAACTACCGTCATCAGCAAGCACGAGCAATGTTCATAAAAATCAAAGCCCATGAAACTGAGAGTGTATGCACCTTTCCTCTGCATGCATATTATTGCAGCACCTAAGGGTGACCATTGCATAGTACAATTGTCTGAGACAGTCTTACTTAATACGTGCTCACGACTGTCACCAGCAAGTGCCCTATGCAGCTGCACTACAAATAGTTAGTAAGGTGCTCATGAAGAGGGTTCTAACTCGTTGCCCATGCGCAGGTCTCCAACCCTACCCGGCTGACCACGCCAAAGTTCACTGCGGCTGCTGCTTGCATGCCACCTGTAGGCTGCACCTGTTTGCATGCACATGTTGGAGATGTATGCATGCATACGAGCTACCGTGCCAAGGCCGGCTACCCCGCTTACCAGCCTCTAGTTTCTTCAAAGTGATCACAGGAGCAGGGGCAGACTGACCCGACAGCTTGACTAGGTCCTTGTATTTCTTGGAGTTGAAATGCGCACGGTATGTGTTCTCGCTCATGAACTTTCTCTTTGTCAAGGGGTCATACCAGATCTTCTGGTGGGGCGTGCTGGTGGCTGACGTAAGCTGAGCCTTCCGAGCGTCGAACCATTCTCGAGACACAGGAGGCAGCCCAGCCACCTTGCGCTTGAGGTTGTAACGATGAAAGTCGCTTCTGTAATGCTCAGACAGCGACTCCTTGTCTGAAAAGTAAGTACCGCTTGTGCTGCAGTAGAAACCGGTCTGCTCCCTAGCACCGGGCTCAACCCCAGCTGTTGCCATGGGTGTGCGAAATGTCTAGATCTGATCGTCAAGCAAACAGAAAGCGACCAAAGGCGCCAGAAGGCCTCAAAAACGTAGCTCCTCGGCAAAACAGTGAGGGCTATTTCGCTAGCTCAGTTGCGACGCATGCACACGGCGGCGGGCAGGTCTACTCCTTCGAGCCGGATACCTACATTTACACTACATTTAAGCTTTGAACCCGGTAGCATATCGATGCAACTGTACTGTGCTTTTGCTGCTGCTAGACGATGACTGCTTTCGACTGCTCGCACCTGGTGAGTCGAGCCCTGAACCCGGTGCAACCAGTGACGAACCTCTCGAGAGCGCGGTTGCGGGAGTTTTGCATCAAGTAGCAAGTGCAGGCGAGCATCATTCACTGTTCAACGTTACGGGTCTTTGTAAGGATCTCGGTGCTAGCCACACATTTACCAGCTTGTGTATCGCTGGTATCTTGATCTTCTCCAGGAACTTGTGTCCCAGAAACTATATTGCAAGCATTCAGCGGCACACGTGTCTTTATATCACTCCATAAACTCTAGTGCGTCCTAAGATGTCTGGCATAGGCACAGGGGTGGGTGCATCGTGACTGCTGCACTGACATGGAAGTTTCCATCCGTATGGATAGCTCAAACCGTCGTTGTTTACCGTACAGTACGATCTATCCACCACCACCTATTCCCCTGATGGAAAGGTGTTCCAGACAGACTATGCGCAGAAAGCTGTAGACAACAGCAGGTGCGCATACACAGATCTCTCAGAGCGAAGCCTCACGTAAGGGTGGTTATGACGATTTTGTCTCGTCTTCATACCTGCAGCACGGCTCTCGGAATTAGATGCAAAGATGGCGTAGTACTGGTGAGTGGCCAAGTGCGACAACTTAAGCCATTTGGGCAAGCTGCTTTTGACTAAGCCCTTTGATGTGCAGGCTGTGGAGAAACTGGTAGTTTCCAAGCTTCTAGTTGAAAATTCAAACCGCAGAATATTCAATGTGGACCGCCACGCAGGCATGGTAAGCTTGGCAGTCGCCCGAGCTGCAAGGACCTACATAGCCATGCCATGAAGCTGCCAGCAAAGAAGCACAGTATCCCTGGGATGCACTGAACCATTGCAGTTACTCCAGTTTAATCCTGCACTGTGCATCGGCTGTCAAGCAGAGGCCGGGTGGCTGGACGCCAACCACATCTCTTTCAGCCGCAACTTCACTTGCACCATGACGTCTACTAGGAGTGTAGCAGATGTTAGCAAGCTGCATCTGAGCTTCAGGTCACACATCTTGCACAGGGCATCGTTTGAATCCGAACACGCAAGCTACAGCGGCAAGCATCCCATGACCAAGCAGCAGCAATGGATCATGCACACATACCAGACCAGTAGCTGCACCACCCAGCGGTAACCCCTGTTTGTGGTTCAAAGCTGTTACCCACTTTGCATCATCTGCTTCTATCCCCTGCGTTCCTGCAGGCAGTATCTGGGTTGCTACCGGATGGACGGCAGATTGTAGACAGAGCACAAGATGAGGCGGTCAACTACAAATCGTAAGTGTCTGTGAGCAGCAAGGGCTGTGCACTGAACCGTGTCAGCATGTCAGCAGGCAGCAGTTTACCTTTTATGATGTGCCATAGCAAAGGGCCAAGGCCCCTCACGTCAAGCTATTGCGAATACAGCAAGAGGGGAGCAGATTCAGCAGGCAGCGTACTGGATTATTTTAACGGCAGGCACAGAAAATGTTGTGCAGCTTGCCTTTGCCGTTATCAAGATAACATCATGCATACTGGTCCAGCTTCTTTTTTCAAGGCTGCTAGTGTCTCTTCATCTGTATGTTGTGGCATGCACTGCTAAGATGCTGTGATCCATCCTGTCGAGCTTGTGAACCAACCCTCCATCTCATCTTGAGATGAGCACTATTGCAAAGGCCTGCTTCAGCACCACGTCTATGCTTAGTGCTTCGTATACCCTCAGAATGCAGCCTGTCTGGATGTTATCAGCAGATTGTTTCTTGCGGGGACTGCTGCACGAGTGTTAGGGTACCCTCTTCACGTCCGCTGATATTAGGGGCTTCCTGCTATTGCTGCTGTAGGACCTATGGGGAGCCCATCCCTGGCAGTGTGCTGTGTGAGCGTGTGGCCAGTTACATGCACATGTACAACCTGTATTGGTCTGTCCGGTGAGTCAACAGCTGGGCACACATTCAAGACCAGCAGGCCATCACCTTCCAGTGATTGGATGTCTTTGTGCTGAGTAATCATATTTTGATGATGTGGGCATGGATGCACTGCATGGCTTTCAATTAGTGGTGTCTGGTTCTGCTCCTGTGTTGTCTTGCATGCCGCCCAGGGTTCCAAGCTAGGCCTGTTGTCTGGTGTTGGCATATGATCTCAGGAGGTTGCTGTAGCTGCCACTTTGTCCATGCAGAAGATAGAGCTCCTGCTGCTATTGCTTTACTTGGGGCTCTGCTTCAGACACTGTTATGGAACCCACTCTACAGCATATACTCTATTCACTGTATCGGCCTTTTCCTATACCCTTATGCTACTTGAATCTCAGCTGTTCACTGCTGTTCCTGTGCAGGCCCTACGGGTCTGCTGCCTTCATTGCCACCTATGACGCTAATGGTCCTCAGTTGTACCTAGTGGAGCCCTCAGGTGTGGCGCACCGCTACTTTGGCACAGCAGTGGGCAAGGGCAGACAGTCAGTCAAGACTGAGATCGAGCGGTTGAAGTTTGACCAGATGACCTGCAGACAAGCTGTGGTTGAAGCTGCAAAAGTGTGAGTAAGGGTTTGGGAAGGTGGCTGGATGGCTGTTGTAGTTTCTAGGTGTGTTTTGTAGAGCTTGAAAAGCTGTTCCCGAGTGTAGTAGTAAACATGCAGAGTTCTAGGTACTGGCGGTTTAGGCATAGGGTTGCAACATGCCAGGTTTTGGATGGGGGAAAAGGGAGGAGGGACACCTGGTAGGAGCTGACTGCCAAATCCTGCTTGATGTATCTTTCATGAATGGTGAAGGAAGAGATAAGACTGGTGGTTTTAATTGCCCAATTCCTGAGAAGCTGTGGTTAAGGCTGGGAAAGCATGGGTACGGGTTTGGGTCAAAACACTGGACAGGTTGTAGATTGCAATATTGCTCCTAGGCACTTTAGATGGTGAGCTCAAGCCGATTAGAGGCTGCAATGCTTGCAGTTTTCAGTAATCTCAGCAAGTTGGAAAGTGGCCCGGTGCAGGTGTCGGCCATTGTGTTTTTTGGGACCTGCAGTCACAGTATGTCTGCCACTCTGCAATGCATTAGATCGACCAGCTCACAGATCAGTTGTTGCAATAGCTCTACAAGGACTTATCACGTGCAGCCAGGCCTATTTCCCAGGCAAGCAGATTGTTGCCCCGGTCTAGGCTGCCAGCTATCAATGTTTCTTGAAGTTATATCCCATGTGGGATCCTAGGATGTGTAGGGTGGCTTGAAATACTCTGCAGTGCGCTTATGCTATGCTAAATTTGGCTCTTATGGACTGTTGTGTGCTACTCTTGCATGCAGGCTGTACAAGGTGCATGATGAAGATGGCAAGCCCTTCGAGCTGGAGATGAGCTGGATATGTGACGAGAGTGGACGGATTCACCAAAAGGTAAGTAAGAGGGGTGGGAGAAACGGTACAGGGGTACTGGTAAGAGGGTTGCAGAGGAGGAAGGGTACATTTGATTCAGGGGCTAGGGTTAGGAGTCTCTAGAACAGAGGATTGGGATTGCTGAGGATGGGGTATAAGAAGGGATTGCTGAGGATGGGGTATAAGAAGGCACGAATCAGCCAAAGGAGATGGATTGCAGAAGATATGATCAGATTTGGTTGAGGCACAGTGAGAGCTGATGGTATCCGTAGCCATAAGCGCCCTTTTTGTAGTTGTCCTGCCTTGCAGATTTGCACTGTTTATGGCCGCATGATTTCTGTGGTGTCCTTCAAACCTTGTGAAATTTCAGTGACAACGTCTATCTGGCATATGCCCCTAGGCTTGCTTATGCGATGGTCCACATAGACGTCTGGCTTTGCTGTGTTCGTGCTGTATGCAAAAGTGATGGGCTCCTGCCTCTGTGCTGCTACGTGTTGTGCAGGTCCCCGCTGATGTGCAGGCAGCAGCAGAGCAGCAAGCTAAGGCAGCAGTGGAAGACTCAGACATGGAGGATTAAAGGCCTAAGAGGACAGCAGCAGAAGGAAATGGCAAGTTGGTTGTGTTAATAAGAAGGGGCTGCTTGCGTGGTGGCATCTCTGCTCCTCCAGTTCTGCACCGAGATGTTTTGAGAAGTCATTGCTCGAGTCATTGCGTAACTGCTCTGGATGCGATCTTGCCCCTGCTTGCCGCAGAGTTTGAGCGTGCTTGAGATGTGTGCACGCAAGGGCCAATGCAGTGGCAACAGTACATTGACAGAACACTCGGAAGATCGTGCAGGGAGCAAGCCTTTCGGGCATGGATGCTGCCAGCATAACATAGGTGGATCCATATTCAGTTGCATGTGAGTTGAACCCTCCTGGACGGAAGGCAAGGGAAGGGTGGGTCAACGGCCGGACTGAAAGACCCTACGCGGAGGTTCTGGCGAAGGCACTTCTCACCGACCGGGCTACATTTCCAGTGAATAGCACATGACGACTGGCCTTAACTCGGACAGTCCGTATGAGTAGTGTTGTGCGCATACTTACAGCTGCAGGACAACAGGGTTCGCCATAGCCCATTCTGCTCAAACTAGGAGATCTTCCCGCAGGCCACCGGCAAATAAAAAATTAGGCAGGGTTGCAAATTCAAATGAAGGACTAAGACACTGCAATGAGTTATCGCCTCAACACCAAGCAGGGAAAGGCTTGGCGGGATACATATCTTAGAGGCGTAACCATTCGCAAAAAGGACACCAGGAACGGCGTGGAGCTGCTTGCCAAGGTTGCCGGAAAATTGCAGAGGCAGGTTGATGAGCTTGAGCAGTATCGCGCCAAGCTCCAGCTGCGGTATGACCTGGTAGTAGGACTATGCGTTGCCTCTCGATTGGCGCTGGAGTACCTTGAAGTGGTGGAGGAGGATAAGCTGCAACAGTGCGCCAATAACGCGGTACGTGCCAGCCTTAGCTTTCATGATTCTGCGGCCTCTGTCGCAACCTTTTCGCACCTACAATCATTCAATCAGCCTGTGCACCTACATCAGCCTTGTAGGAACTGGTTTGCAGGCACGTTTAGAAGTTATCCTTGCAAGAGCGCAGCCGGTATCTTTGTAAGCATCTACCCCCTTTTGACCCCCTTGCGTGTCTGCATGCAGAGAGCTTCAGGCATTAAGGAGACTCGGGCAGCAGGATGCGCTCTTGAAGCACAAATTAGTGCTGTGCTGAGCCGGGAGCCAATTACCCAGTTGCTGGCAGAGATTAACAGTAGATGGCTGAAAACCTATGCACCGGGGGACCAAGGTTCCCAACTGCATGGCCACCAGCGTGATCCTGTAACGATTCTGACCAGCTTCCTAGGCCCTGACTGCTCAGGTGAGCGTTGCGCTAGGACCTCCTATAAACGCGCTGACACTGTCAGATCAGGAGTAAGAGCAGAGGATGGTGTACCTTTACATGTAGGTACAGTTTACCAGTACTTCAGCAGTAGTAAAAGATGATATGATGTATTTCTATAGGGTATAAAAGCAAGTGGCACACGTGTCACAACCTGTCCTCACCTGCCATCAAATGCAGCTGTCATGATTTCCCGTCCATTCAGCACCTTGCAGCCATGTGGACGACCACACACTCATCCCTGGAACTGTATCATGTCTGTACATGCTTGCGAGGCGGTTATTTAGGAGCCTTGGCCCTTCCATAAAAGTAAAGCCAGGCTCTGCAAGCCGCTCTCACTAATCGTTGGTACACAGGCAAATGCGCTTATTGTTTTGCAGATGATTCTATGGGTGTCTGGGAGGCCTCAGCACTACAGATTCAAGACCTTGCGCTAACACTTGTGCACTGTGCCGCTCCCCCAACCATCATAATCTTTTGCTCCTTGCAGGTATTGCGCATGGCACAGCTCTGGATGGTGGGCCCTTCAGCATCCTGCAGTCCTGCCTGGTAGCGCTGACCCATGATGGCAACTTACGGGAGCTTGTGCGCAAGGCTTCCAGCAACTTCCTTGGCTCCAGCAAGAGCATCGTCAGCACCATGTACCAGGAGTTCACTGTTCTCCTGCAGGCACAGGAACAGACTCAGGAGGCTGCTGCTGCTGCCAACATATGCCAAGCCATAGCAGGTTGTTTCATGCAAAGCACATCCGTGTTTGCAGCGGTGTCCCTGCTTGACCCCATGCTTCCGTACAAGTCAGTCCTGCAGCCAAAGGAAGAAGGGGCTTTGCCTGCAGCAGCCTTCCCTACTGCTGCTCAGCTTGATGCTCTAACAAAAGAGCTGCAGCTGAGTAGGGTGCAGCAAGACCGGCTTATGGAGGGGCTCCATGTGTTGAGCAGGATACAGGAGCCCCTGGATCGGAAGGAGGCTGCCATTTATGCCCGTATTGAACAGCTTCTTAGGCCAAGCAGGGATGGCCGGAGTGCAACGGCAGCAGCAGAAAGGGCAGCAGTAGCAGCAGCACAGGGAGCTGCGGGGGCAGCTGGGGGAGCGCATGGATGTGGAGGGGACAAGGCCAGGGGCAGCATCTTAGCTGCTGCAGCTGCAGTACCCGTGCATGGGCTCCCAGCAGCAGCAGGCGCAGCAGCAGGCGCACGGGTGGAGCCAGGCTGCGCAACTGCGGCACATTGGGTTGACCCACATGGCCTTACAGGCGCTGCATGGGGGCCAGCAGCTTGCTCCACATCTCAGGCCACCTCCAGCTGGTGTGCAGAGTTAGATTTCAGTGCGGTTGATAGGGTTTTGGAGGAGATGGTTGAGGGAGGTGGCAGGGGAGAGGTCACTAGCGCTGCACAAATTGGAGCAGCAGGAGCAGCGGAGCAGACACTGGGAGCAGCTGGCAATCTAGTGCCAAGAGCAGCAGGGGGAGGGCCACCAGCAGCAGGGATCACGAGGGCGGAGGCAGGAGGTTGGGTTGCAGCAGGTGGGAATGGTGCGTGTGTCAAAACGGCAGAAGGGGTGGCTGGAACAGCAGCAGTAGCAGGTTCCGTGGGGCCGGCCGGGATAGCAGCAGGTGGAGTGGACATGTATGCAGTAGCAGGGGTGGGTGCAGACACCGGGGCAGGCAGCTGCAGTGTGCAGAACCCGTTTGACACCCTTGGCAGATCATCTCATGATGAGCTGCTGCGTTTGATTTCTGATCTGAAGTCCGTCATGTACCAGCTGTCCTGGTTGGATACCTGCTGCATTGGCTTCATTGTGGGTCAACTGAGCTGGAAGCAGATGGCGCAGTTCACAGTGGCCATGTACCCACATGGGCCCATGGTGCTGTTCTGGGCAAGGAGGCTCATGACCAGAAACTCCAGGGCATGGGTGGATGCAGTAACAGCAGGAGGAGGAGGAGCAGCAGTGGGAGGAGCAGCAGGGTCAGGGGATGCCCAGGGAGCAGCAACATCAGGGGGTCTTGAGTCGTCAGAAGGAGGAGCAGAAGCAGGTGGGAGGGGTTCCGGCTAGATAGTGCAGTCATGTCTGCAAGGATGTGCCAGGATTGTGCGTGTAATAAATCTGAGGCAGCCATCAGTGTTTGCCATCTTGTGGGCGAACCATACATGCACTTGCTCCCAGCTGCTGGGCGTATGGCTGTGGGTACACTTGGGCATGGCTAGTATTCGTCAAGTCATCAATAGTTTTACCGAGCTGCAGCTTTCTGATAGCTGCAGGTTTGCAACCGACAAGACCAGGGCGAAGGATTGGGTCCGTTTGAGGAGCTTCTTGCATGGGCCCAGCAACATGTTAAAAGGTTGTGGATGGGTTGATGGCAGCTTACCGTCTAGGATGAAATTTGCAAATGGAATTTCCCTGCCTATGCTCCAAAGCGATACATATGTTTTATGTTCTGCCTGGATTGTCTGAAGTTTGTTTTTGGAGGGGGAAGCTGGCCCGCCGTTGGGATGTGTTGTGGATGCGCTTGGTCAATTGTACTGTGTGGGCTGTGGTTGTTGAACCTTGTCAGTTATAGGCTTGATTCATTACGAAGGACGCATTCGTGGCCTGTTGAGCGCGTACAGTATGGCTTTTACCTGCTTCATTGTTTTAAAGTTCGAAGATGCGTTTAACACTGGCTACATTTGTTTTCGAGCTGTTAGAAGTAGAATTAGCCATTTAATTTCCTGTAGGCTAGGCCTTCACTATCCCTGAGGTTTCCGGTGTCTATGGCTCTTGCTTAGTAGCAAGGCACACAATAGCAGGGTTATTTGTATGCTGAGTATTTTGTCAAGGCTAGGCAGGAAAGAAGGTTAAGTTGGGAGGAGGGTTTATATATCAAAAGAAGTGGAACAGCACCTGCCATCGGAGCTCTGATAGCAATCATAGGGGGATGCGTTTGCAAGTCTTGCCTGCTGGGCCTGGTAAGCTACTGTGCTTGTGCATGCAGGTATAGTAGCGCTGCTTGGTTTCAAAGCTGTGAAGCGATCTATCTCGTGTATTAGCACGTGGGCAAGGCGTCAAAGCCACTCACAACTGAATCTGAAGTGTTTGTACTTCACACTGCCTTTCTGTGTTTCTGCTTTCATGAACCAAAGGGAGGCTACTAGTGTAATCTGCAGCTTGGGTTCTTGGTCTGTACTGCGAGACAGCAAGCTGAAGTGCGATATGCACACTGCTACTCGTTACCTTTCCCAGGGCCAGCAGCAGTTGTTGCAGCAGAAGAGGTCCACCTGTCTTGGTGGGAGCCAGCCGCGGCTGTGCTGAACCCGGACGCATCTCTGTACCCATGGCTCCGTTAGTGTAGGGCTTCACAAGAAAAAGATGCTGAACCCTCTTGGCGTGCACGTCGTTGCATCTGGCTTCAAAGCCTATGCTGCATTGATTTGTGTGGCTTAAAATGGTTGTGATATCCATATAGTTGGCCCGCATGGCATGGTGTGACTCCAGTTATCAGGGGTTATGTTGACCTGCTTGTTCTCGATTGACCTTTTGGCGCAGCTTGCTTTGCCCTTTGAGCGATTGTATGGCTGCGGGTCAAGTTACGCCGTTCGCAGGTCCGGAAGTAGGGTGCCTGAGGTATTAGTCATTTCCTGGCAGCATGGGAGTCCTCTTGGGAGCGACCTGGGTCGGAATGATTAGCATGCTGCCAAGCTTGTAGTCACATTGTCGTACTTGCGCGACGTGCTTTTGGATGGTTGACTTTGTGCCCAAATGGTCTGGTACCGTCACTGACCTACCGCGAGGAATTGTTGATGACACAACCCCAAAGAGTGTTGCTGACAGGGTAAGTCCGCATGTTAAGCAGTTAGCCAATTAGAATGCCCCTGGAGCTTGTTGATATATGAAAAATACCATTTGTCTGCCCACTATGCCAGCAGTCCTCCTATCCTTTTTGGCTGGCCGCAAATTGCAGATAGAAATGTCACTTGGTGAAGTGGCAGAAGCAAGGGTGAAACCATTGGATTCCATTAGTTATGTTGTGGATTGTTAATCTGCCATTGACCAGCTTCTGATTGGCAGGGACCATCCAGTGTAAGTGATTAAGTGAGAGATGATCTCTGTACTGTTTTTCGGGGTGGGTGATCTGCCATTTGCATTGTACACAGGCACAGAATGACCAACCAGATGCCTGGTTGTTAGGTTGTCTAAGTGGAAGGTGCTAGCTCTGCTGTCCTTTTTAGGGGGTGTTTGCCTGAATGAAACGATTACGCAATTTTAGCAGCAGCTACGCTTCTTGTGAATTACTGCATGGGCTGTACCTGCTGGTAGCTTCCTTGGCTCATTTTGTAGCAGTTACACTGCTGTTGGCACATTCAATTGAGCGGTACATTTTTCCATGCGCTATAGTCACATACTAAGATATGTGGTACGGCATGCATCACAAACATGAGTGATTATAAGCTTGTACTTATTCTTTAGGCTACTCACTTTTTGGGCTTTCACATGGCTTTTATTGTTCAGTCTGAATGCAACACATGCCATGCAATGTTTTAGGTGTACATGGCACCCAAGGCACCAAGCGCTCGTAGACACTGGGTCGGGAGTTGTGCAAGATGCAGTGTGCTGAAGCAGGCAAATCTGCATTGCAGCTCATTATACCAGCAATTGTGTAGAACCCCATGTCAGTGCTGAATGGGCACGCCTTTTGTGGTACATGAGTGTTCTCATGTTGAAGCGCAAAGTTTGAAAGTGTTTTTGAGAAGGGAAAGAGGTTGATGAATTGGATGGGAATCAACAGGCTGAAATTGGCACGTGCTTTTCAAGTAGCAGTCTTCTGGCAACTGCGCGCCCGGTCCACAGCTAATGTATAGGTTTGTGATGTCCTCTATTGAGTTAGCGTGGCCTGCACGGTTAGGCAAGTATTGACTGGGACTGACAGCCTTCACATGCAGGCCTTACAATGCAAATTGTACATACCTCTATTAGGGCGTAGGATAGTTGTTATGTCTGTGTCATTGTACTTTCTAAGGGTTGTGTTGCCTTATCATACAAGGGTTGTGTTGTACACGATGGAGTGTGTTGAGGTTGGAGGACTTCAAGACATGTTGCCATGTGGTGCTCAGCTTAATGCTCAGTACGTTACCTGCTAAATATAAACAAACAGATGAATGGTGGAAAAGCTGCCTACCTCTGTATTGCAGGCTCATCATGTGTACACCTGGAGTCTGGGCGTCACTAGTATCACTAAGGACAGCTTCCTTTGTACATCTGTGTTTGAAGCGCTGATCATCCATTCACCCACACAGAGGGAACCCATGGAGGTTGATGCTGGAGTGAATCATCTGTGGTTGTCAACTGGGGATTAGCCAGGCTCCATCTGGAGGCTGTGCGATTTGATTGAGGAGGGGGTGGCCTTTCTGTGCAGTTACTCTCAATGGACTGCGGTCCAATGGCAGCTTTTAGGTTGGTCATCAATTCTCAAATGAAGTGAACCAAGGGTGCATAAGGAGCATCTGCGTAGTTGTGCTGGAAATGCGTGCTGTTGCCAGCTACAGACTACCCTGGCCAAGGATGTCAGGCAAGTTGTTATGAGGATGCGTACCTTTCATATAGAGTATGAGCCCTAAGTGAGCCTTCATTGGCTCCCAAGGATATTTCCAACTAGCCCCGCGCTTCCTAGCGACGCCCTTCTAGGCTAGTTGGTACTTTGGTAATCTGAGTAAGTAGTGCCTTGTGCATGGAGAAGATCGTGTGTACTGCTTTGGTGGTCTGGAAGACATTGTCAGTTCCCCTCGCATCATGAAGGATCAATGAGGGATCAATTGGAATCTCCTAGTAGGTGCATTTCTGACTTGGGTTGGGTAAAAGCTTAATGGGACTATGATTGAGTGGTTGCATCAAGTTATAGTTGCTGTGTGGCAGTCGGGGTATGCACCTGTTGAGTGGAAGAGGGCCTTGTCGGTGGCACTTTACAAGGGCAAGGGGGAGCGAAAGCTGACTGATGATTTTTAAGGCATCAGCATTTCGAGCATACCTGGCAAGGTTTACGTGCTAATCATCCTATCAAGGATCAGTTCCCATGTGGATGCACAGCTGTTGGATAGCCAAAGTGCCTTTATGAAGGGTACTGGGCCTCATGGATGCTCTATTCACCATACGGCAAGTCATCTCGAAGTGTATAGAGTTCAATGAGCCTCTTTCATGGCTTTTGTGGATCCGTCTGCCCAAGGCATATGACGGCAGTTCTGAGGGAGTCGCTTTGGCAGATAGTGTGTGTGTATGATGTGCATGCCAAGCTCGTGGACATGTTGGAAGAGCTGCATAAGGATACTCAGGCAGTTGTGATGTGCATGTGGGTGGATCTATGTCTGAGTGGTTTGATGTGCGGGGTGGCAGGAGGCAGGGCTACATGATATCTCCATTGTTGTTCAACATATAAATGGACTTTGTGATGAAGCAGGCTTTGGCCCAGATGCCAGAGGGCTGAGTGGCGTGGAATTGGCATACCATGCTGATGGCAAGCTACAGCGGAAAAAATGGGGCAGGGGCGGAAGTCTAGAGGTGCCATCCAATAGTGTGTTTGGTGGTTCGACCTAGCAGCCTTGCAAGCAGCCAGTACTTCAAATGTGTGCTGTGGTTCGGGTGAAGCCAACTATGTGTGTATGTGGCAGAGCAGGGCCTGTGATGGAGGGATGCATACCCTCAGGTGAGTGCTGCCACAACTACAAACAAGGGGGCGTGAACGAATTCATATCCGATGGTGTGTTTGGTCGTTTCGACCTAGCAGCCCTTTGCGGTTGCCACACCTTAAATTTTTGTTTGTTTGTTTGTTCATAAAAGGTCTTCTTGGAGGTGGGGTGCTTGAAGCTTCAGTAGTAAGGCCTTGCTTTCAAGTAGATTGTTTGGTATCATATGGTGTGTTTGGTCGGTTCGACCTAGCAGCCCTTTGCGGTTGCCACACCTTAAATGTTCGTTATGTTATGTCATACGATCAGAATTATTTCGGAAATTCTGATCCTCCTGGCGGTTGTTCGGTCCACAGTGCTTGATAATCTTAACATAGCAAGTCTAGCGATTCCATGTGAAATTGTACAGGGTAGGCACGGCCGGATATTGCCCGGGAAGTGGAGTCCGTTGCCAGTTGGGGGTACTAGAGTGGGATGCCGGTACCAGCGGTTGGTGAGTGACGGCAGCCGTCTATGCATTACATGTTGAGGTAACCCAAGCACTTGCTAGTACTGGGTGCTCTGGATTGAAGACTGGGCGTACCGGGCGCACTTGCTTAGTGGCCAGGCAGGTGAGTCACCTGACTCACCTCCGGCAGGTCACCTTTGCAACGAGCCGAGCTGAGCGGATGATAGATGTCATTGAAGCCTCAAAATCCTCAGTCAGGCACACGCCGTGGAAGCTGTCAGAAGACGGCCACAGCTAATAAGCGCAGACACTTGAAATGCAGCTTCATCTCTAGTGCAGAGCCAGGTGCTCGCAGGCCATCATCTAAAGCGCCCCGTCCAGTAGTTCACCTTATGATGTATGTTTGAGGTATGAGCTTCCGACTCAACACAAAGCAGGGACGGGCTTGGCGAGACACCTACCTCAAGGGAGTACCGATTAAGAGACAGGACAGAAGGAACGGGACAAGGCTGCTTTTGAAAGTTGCCGAAGGCCTGTCACGACAAGTGGAAGAACTGATAGAGTACCAGGCCAGTTTGCGGCGTCGGTATGAGCTGGTGCTGGGGCTGTGCACAGCCTCCCGCTTGGCAGTGGCGTGCCTTCAAATCATTGGCGACGAGGTAAGACTTCATTTATAGAAGAAGATTTGCAGACCGGGCTGTCTACCTCCGCAACTGTGACCGAACCCCATGAGCAACTAAATGGGTGGCAACATTACATAAGATACCTGTACAGCCACGTATGGCCTTTGAGCTTCCACCAACCGCCTCATCCCCTAATTCTCGATCTTACGACCGGCTGAAGTGAACTAATCCTTTGCATCATGGTGTAGGAGGTGCAGCGTCTTGAGGATCCATATGCAGCTCTTTCCCTGGAACATCAGATCACTGCAGCTTTGAATCAAGCACTAGTCCCGCAGCTTCTAGCAGACACCAGCAGCGCGTGGCTAAGGGCCTGTGCACAGGCACACGCCGCTGCGCAACGAAGGCCAGACCAAGGATGTGACTCTGAGGCGCTCCTCACAAGCTTGCTGAAGGGCGAGTCTTCTCATGGTAAGGAGGTGACTTCTTTCTCCACGTAGAGCAGCTTGCTATGTCACTTGCATGCATGCTTGCAGGCCATTCCAAGAATCCACCTCTGCAGTGTTCACAGCTCCACGGAAAATGCACATTTGCAGCTCTTCTTACGAGCATGCCAAGGGACAAGCGCTTGTGGAGCCTGAACCCCTGCTGTCCCAAGTACCTCAACAACATGCATCAGCAGCACTTCACCTTAGCTTACTTTGCAGTCTCATCTCTTCATTCACAACTCAGTAATATGTTTCAGACAAGTATGAGAGCACCTTGCGCTCTCCATGGACCGCCTGGTGATGGTCTCAGCCTGGTTTCCAAGGCTCAGCTATGCGCCTGTATGCTTCAGAGCACCACATTGAGCTCACCCCTTGACCTTGTCACAGCCAAAATGGACAATGATCTCTATGCTGCCTTGAAATGGTGCCCCTGCCTTGAATTCATTTCCGTATGACATGCAGGGCATGCAGAAGGCCTTCTTGCTTTAAAATCTGGTTTAGGATAGAGAGTAAATTGCCAGTGGGTAGGCCTCGCCATACCTGGGAGAAATGCGTGTGTGCAGATCTGAAGGTGCTTGGTCAAGATGAGGGGAGCTGGGAGGCTTCATGTCAGATTAAGAGTGCTTGGAGGAAGAGGTTGTGGGATCTTACGCACCCTTGGGAAAGCCAACGGTTAGTGAGGTGTAGAAGGCGCACTAAGCAAGCTATTGATAAGCATGTGGAGCGCTATGTGGTGCCTTTCAGTGGCTGGGAGGATGGTGGTTCACCAGTACCTAGGTGGTGGGAGCCACCTCCAGCCCCTACTAGGGTGGTGCTTGATCCTGCTGCCTCCCCGCCACCCATGTGTGATGGAAGTGGAGCAGGTTTTGGGTTTTAGTGGTGGTGTTTGCTTCCCCTTGGTGTGCACGCCGTTGCATCTAGCCTCAGCTTGTGTGTGGCAAATCCACCATCGGTTGTGTGGCTTCGTGATTGTGATCAGGAGCCTTGTGTTTGTGGCCTAGGTTTGTTTGGCCATTGGCATTGCTGGTCTTGCGTTTTGATTGATTGATTGATTGAGTAAATTGCATGCAGGAACCGAGCTTTGCTCAGAGCCAACCTGACCTCCGCTTTATTCTTCTTGGAAAACAGACTCAGCCATAGATGTGACAAGGGTTATGCTGCCATCTCACCTGTACTGGTCAGCTGGCAGAAGCCAGCAGCGCTTGATGTCATCTGGAGTCCCGTCTTTCACCCCTAGCACCCCTGCGTTGTTGCATGTACCGCCTCCCAAGTCCTTTATGCTGCAGCACCAGGCAAGGCTGTGCTCCAGCACGAGGATTAGCACCGCCTCTGCAACTGCTGCCTAGCAATCTTGATTGTGTTGTGCAATCAAGTCCATATGTTGACTCCGTTGCAAGGGACTTCGCAATTTCAGACAGATTGGGCCTTCTTTAACACATGCAATTGGTATCCTCCTCCTTGCAGGTATTGCGCATGGCACAGCTCTGGATGGCGGGCCCCTCAGCATCCTGCAGTCCAGCCTGGTAGCGCTGACCCATGATGGCAACCTGCGAGAGCTTGTGCACAAGGCTTCCAGCAACTTCCTTGGCTCCAGCAAGAGCATCATTACCACCATGCAGCAGGAGCTCACTGGGCTTTTGCAGGCACTGCCTCAAGCTCAGGATGGAACAGAGGGAGGTTATAAGTCAGCGCAAGCAGCAGCAGCAGCTGATGAGGCCAGTCGCGCGATAGCTGCTTGCTTCATGCAAAGCACAGCAATCTTCTCGGGGGTAGCCCTGCGGGATCCGATGCTGCCCTACAAGGCCATCCTGCACCCCAAAGATGAAACAGCGCTACCTGCAGCAGCCTTCCCGTCTAGTGCGCAGCTAGACGCAGTCACGAATGAGCTGGAGCTCACGCAGCAGCAGCGGAAACAGCTTCTTGAGGGCCTCCGTCTGTTCTCACGCATACAGGAGCCACTGGACCAGAGGGAAGCAGCAATATATGCCAGGATTAAGCAGCTAATTACTCAGGTACATCCTGGGCATGAGGCGTCAGTGGGACAGGATGATGGGCTGAGAAAGCGGGCCGGGGGCGGTCCGGGACTAAGAAGCGGCAGCATATTGCAGGTAGCAGCAGCAGGACCGGGTGGTGATGTCCCAGCTGCTGCTCCCACTGCTGCTGCTGCTGCTGCTGGCACCTCAGGGTGGGAAGCAAGAGCAGCAGCACCTGGGTCGCTGACAGCACCTCATTCACAGCAGCCTGGGGTACTGAGCAGCAGCTGTTGTGCAGTGAGGCCCGCCAGTAGCTGCGGGAGCTCCTCCAGAGCAGCACATGGAGTAGCAGGTGCTATATCAGACGGGTCAGTAGGCGATAGGACAATAGAGGCAGAAGGAGCAGGAGGCTGGCTGTCAAGTGGCTCTACAAAGTCTGCCACTGAGCTTCTTAGAGCTGCAAGCGGCGGCTTTGCTAACAGCAAGAGCCAAGAAGGCGAGGGATATGGAGGAGCATTCATGGGAGAAGCAGGGGCTGCTGAAGCTGCTAGTGCTGCTGGACTAAGCGTACGGACAGCACTAGGGGAGCTGTGCATCTCTGAGCATGATGAGCTGCTGCGTTTGGTATCTGATCTGAAGTCCGTCATGTACCAACTGTCCTGGTTGGATACCTGCTGCATTGGTTTCATTGTGGGTCAACTCAGCTGGAAGCAGATGGCGCAGTTCACAGTGGCCATGTACCCACATGGGCCCATGGTGCTGTTCTGGGCAAGGAGGCTCATGACACGAAGCTCAATGGCATGGGTGGATGCAGTAACAGCAGGAGGAGCAGCAGCAGCAGTGGGAGGAGGTGCTTAGCCGGAGAGGTGACAGCTGGGTCAAGGTCTCAGGAGGCCTGAGCGCCATGGGGCCTCGAGGTCATTGCTACAGTGTGCTATGAGGTCCAAAAGGTGTTTGTGTTGAGGGTCCAACTTAGGATCTATGGGTGGTTCATAACCCTTTATCCTGTTGCTTTCACATAGAGTCATTGGTGTGCTGGAATGTGTTGCCACAGCCCACCAGCCTCACAGATGCTCTGTTCACCATGCCCCAGGTCATACCTACGCCTGTAGCGCTTCAGCATCTGTTTCATGGCTTTTGTGGTCCTGTGCAGGGCACATCAGACACCATGGCACTTCTTGCATGTGCAGTGGCCTGTTAAAGGAAGTTAAAAGATTGCAGCTTTGCGGCTCGGCCTATATGCTGGGTTGCGCAGCAATCGTGTACGGTGTATAGAGCAAGCTGATAGAGTTGCTGATGGATCTGCATGCCGACACACATGCTGCTGTTGGGATGGGTGGTGTGGTGTCTGAGTGGTTTAAAGTGCGGGATGGGGTGCGGCAGGGGTGGCTCATTGCCCCCCTTCTGTTCAGCACAACATGGACTTTGTGGTTTGGCAGGCAATGGTTCAGATGCGGGAGAGGTGTGGGGGTGAACCTAGCCTATGCAGCTGATAGAATTGGCAGGCTGCTATTTAGTGCTATGTTTTCTTCATTAGATGATAAGATGAAAAGGGGGCGAGCCTTATGTCAAAGGCTGCTTGTGCTCATTTTAGGGCGCTTGGCAAAGAGGAAGAGAGTTGGGAAGTTTCATGTCAGATAAAGGGTGCTTGGAGGAAGATGTTCGTGGGATTCTGTACACTCATGGGCGGGCCCACAGGAGCTGAGGTGTGAGTGAGGGTGCATGGAGCCAGCTACTGGAGACTGCCATGTGATGCCTTTCAGCAGCTGAGAGGTTGGTGGCTCACCACTACCTTGGTGATGGAAGCCACGCCAGCCCCAACCAGGGTTAAGCTTGACCTTGCTGCCTTCCCTCCACCCATGTGTGATAAACCTGGAGCAGGTTCTGGGTAGTCGGGGGGGGTAGCAGTTGTGATTGTAATCAGAGGTCTTGTATTTATGGCATGGGTTACTTGGCCATTGCATAGTTGGTCTTTTGTTAGTAATTGATTGATTGGTGTATCACAACCATTTCTAACTGCGCTAGATAGTTCGTACGCTACATCCACTGCTGCTGCTTGGTTATGCTTGTGTTGTGACTGCTAGCAGACACAGTGGCAGCTGTGAACTGGCACTTTCACCGGGAGGTCAAATCAATTTACTAATGGGATGCAAGCACAGCTTTTGGGAGCTGCCGTGGCTTAGCACTGTGGCCCAACATTTCTGAGAAGTATGGGACATTGAACGACTGCAGGATCTCTTGGGAAGCTACAAAGCAATTGGCTGGGTATGGGGATGCATGGGATTCAGAAATACAGGGGACAAGGCAACAGGCGCCAAGAAAGTGTGACATGTGGAGCTGTTGTGACAGTGCCAATTGACAGCCAGAAGAAGAGGCCCATCATGGCCTTTAGTGATTATGGCACTTGCACACAAGGTGATGTTTACTTGTATCGTGTAGCTGGTCTGCATTTGCTGTTTGCGCATCAACGATAGAAGGAGCCCTATCTGGAGTGGTTTGTCGGCTGTGCCTTGTTTGCAATGTTGAGAGGGGTCCGTGGGCTGAATGATGGCTGAGATTTGACTTGAATGTGCCCTTCATGTTTCTGGAACTGTATCTCTGGTTGCAATTGTTGTGTCATTTATTTCTGCATATGGCATACTAGACATGATGGACAACAGAGTCTGTGTACCACATTGATTTGTGAACCTTTAGCAGGAGATGTACTATAGCTGGTGTCTGAATTTGCCTGGGTTGGGGAAGCAGGGGGTGAATGGTTGGAACTGCTGCCATCAAGCAGCTATGATGTCTGTGTAATGCTCCCAAGACAGATGATGGGCAATGCTGTGTAGAAAGAGTTGGCAGCGGCAGTTGGTTCTAAGCAGAACTTGAAGCTAGCGCTGCAGTTGCAGCTTGATGTGGCACCACAAAGTTGACGTAACTTGGGATCCCAAAGTCACCTAGGTGACTTTGGCAGGCCTGCCATGCCACTTGACCAATTGATTTGATGAGGTTGCATTGTGTACCAAAACTCTACCGCCTGTGCTTTGCTCGCTGGGCAGTAGATATGTCTGATGGCGGAGGTGTTGTGCTGTTGCTGAGATCCTGGTTCAGTACTGCATCTGTTTAGCATGCTCCTTAAAACTGCTGTATGCTGGAGGATTATGTGGACCATAAGGTTTAAGTCCCCAATTTCTCCTCAGGATTGCAGGGGGGCGACTTCTGATAGGCTTGACACGATCATGGTTACGATTACGATTACAACATGGCCCCTCAAAGGGGGCGCCCGTGCGGAGCCAACCCAGGCTCCATGGGCAGAAAAACTGGAACCTAGGCCAGGAACTGGAACCCAGGCCTGGTCCATCAGAAGTGAATGTCTCAGCAATATCACCTCTTGGTCCAGAAGAAAAGGTATCAAAAATACGACCTTGCCATTCGTCCCCGAATAATGACAAATCAAAGTAGGTTGGCTCCGTACGGGCGCCCCCTTTGAGGGGCCATGATGTAATCGTTGTAATCAAATTTGAAGTAAGGAGGTGGGCTCGTCCCAAACTGCCAAGGCAGCATCGTGTATGTTCAAAATGTTCTTGCACAGTGGTTGAGGACGAGGTACACTTTCTTTTTGAATGCCCAGCATATGATAGAATTCGTGAGAAGTATAATACCGTTTTGTTTGCACAGTTTGGAGGTTGCCAGGAAGCTTCTAGTACAATGAAGCATAATTCAGACAACGTGAGATTGTTCATGGACCAAGAGCCAAGTTTCCAAGTTGCAAAGTTTGTTTATGAATGCATGGATTTTCGGAGGTCGGAGGAATGTGAGGACTATAATCCTTACTTTGATTTGTCATTATTCGGGGATGAATGGCAAGGTCGTATTTTCGATACCTTTTCTTCTGGACCAAGAGGTGATATTGCTGAGACATTCACTTCTGATGGACCAGGTTCCAGTATTTCTGCCCATGGAGCCTAGGTTGGCTCCGTACGGGCGCCCCCTTTGAGGGGCCATGATGTAATCGTAATCGTAATCGTAAGGATTATAGTCCTCACATTCCTCCGACCTCCGATCATGGCAGTCGCTCGTCCAGGTTTCTGTGGCAAGCCAAGTGAGGTGGCTTGTATGGTGCAGACGTATAAATTAGAGCAATCTGCCAGCGTCGAAAATTTTGGGGGGTATTAGTAAACCGGTTGATCGGTTGATGGAAACACCCGTTGAATCAACTTAGAGAGAAACTCCCTCTTCAGTGTAAGCTGTATTGGCAGAAGGTGGGTGTGATGTCAACCGATTGATTGAACGCGTTTACGTCAAAGGTAATTGACGAAAACTCCGTGTATGGAAGGCCCCCTGTGCACAGCAACCCCGTTCATGTCCGGCAACCACGGAAACCCTGGTGACAGTACTGGTGGATTACCAGCACCACCGCTTCTGTAAAGCCATGAAACACTGCTTCTAGAATAGGTGTTTTTCTCTAAGTTGATGGCAACAGGAGGCCTTACAGAATCCCGGCGTTCACGGCAACCGAGCAATGGTGTTTCCAGCACACCCGGTGATTCTGGAACAGGGCACTTTTGTAAAGCCATGTAACACTACTTCCAGGAGATGCATTTTTCCTTAAGTTGAAGGCAACAGGAGGCCTGACAGAATCCCAGCGTTGATGATAACCAGTCAGTGGTGTTGCCAGCATACCCATGATTTCGTCAACATGGTAAGTGAGGATTAAAAGAAACCTTCAATGCATTCAACCACTACTGCAAAACACTGCAGCATGATTGTAACACACTCTCTGTTCTACCTTGGATTCTAAGGGATGATGGGGACCAACAGCTACTGCAAGCGCTTGACTGGCTCCTGCACTGCTGCTGCTCCTACAGACTGTCGGCAGACCTAGTGCACATCATGCTCAGCCCCTGCACCACTTGGAGGTAATTCAAGCTGCCCTATCAGATGCTATTGCTGACCAGTGCTGTAGCTGCTGCTGAACAGCTCTGCACATCAACAGTCCCCTGTGGCAATAGCAGTCTGGAACTCTTTTCAAGATCCAGGACTCAGCAAGACATGGCACAGCATACTTGTAGAGCGGCAGCATCTATCTATGTAGTTTACTTCAACCAAAGTAGGCCAGTGCTTATCCAGCTGCACAGTGTTCTCCTTGCAGCCATGGCCAAGGAGCACTAGGAATTGTTGTGCCTTGTTACTTGTTAAGCAACAATATGCATCGTGCTTCCTCTTGCACAGCACTAATAGGATGTCTCGACAGTACTTCTCTCAGGAGGCTTCACCTTGGTTCGAGTCTTAAAGCCATTTTCGTATGCAGCAGCACCCAAGCATAATGCCTACTTTGTGTTGAGATTTGAACATGCGGGAGCGTTGCTCGCCCATCCTGGCTACTTAGCTGGTTGGTCGAAGGGTGCGCCAACTTGTCAGATGATCGCCGGAGAAAAGTAGCTCAGAAACGCGTAGAGCACGCCCGAGCTTGGTACAGCACCGCATCAGTTGCTGCTTCGGCTGCTTTGAAAGTGGCTAACACTGGATAGCAAGGGCAGCCTGTTCGGCAGCGTTGGGCCACAGGCGGCGGATCACAACTAACCTTTCCAAGCTTACATTGATACATCGTAAGGCACAAAGCATAGTAGGGGCCCGTTCCGCTACTTCCTTCCTATTGTTTGACATCAAGTAATGGTAGCTTTCTTTGAGGTGGGAGCCCAACAAGGCAATCGGTGGCTTGCCTGGAGGCAGTACCAGTGCCGGTACCAGTGACATACTCTAGGTGCCTTCGGAAGCCACAACTCGTCTATAAACTCGTCAAGCGCAAGTGTAAGCTATATGGTCATGGACCTGGCTTCACCGTATGTCCCATCGTCCACAAGGGTATGAAGCAAAGTACCTTAGGGCTTCCCTCAGATGTTACATGTGGTGGAACCGAGCATTGTGAAGACAGCCTAGACAGGCCCCACGAACAGACAGCGACAAGGGGATTTAGCTTAACCAAATAGCACTGCCAATGTTTCATCCATTATATTTAGCTGAGTTGTGAGGTCTGGCGTGTGATACATTTTGGCCATTCGGTTGCATACCATCGGCCAACCCTACCCTGATCCAACAGTCACGCACGTTTAACGCTATACTGGCATCCTCTGATGACTGACAGCATTGACGGTTATTACAGAAGCTGTTGTTAAGGCAATATACCGTAGAGTGGTCCTCTGAAGTGGGGTGCCGTTAGTACGGGGCTGCCACAATCCCTATGTTACCAGAGGGGGTTGGGATTTTTTCAACGCTGGTTGAGTAACAGGTTTGTTGTAAGTACAGCTCTGAAGAAATGGGTTTCTGTAAAGAGAGTATTGCTGTCAACCAGAACCCCTGTTTACAGCAAAGGTAGCTTCTGGAAACGTGTTGAAGCATGCCCCTATTGCCGTAAACACTCACTTCTTCAACACATGTTACGCCAATTTCTGTTATCAGAAGTGGTCAGGGTTAATTCAGCACAGGTTCAGTAACAGGTTTGCTGTAAGTAGGGGACTGAAGAAACTGTGTTTGTGTAAGGAGAGTACTCCTGTCAACCCGAACCCCTGTTTACAGCAATGGGAACTTCTGGGAACGCGTTGAATCATGCCCCTGTTGCTGTGTGTGTGTGTGAATCTTACATTGGCAAACCCATCGGCACGCGTGCGGTGCCACAGTTCACCACAGGGGTGGCAAAGCCACTAACACAAATAGAACCAGGAAAAACTGAACACCATCCACCAGTTTGAACTCCATGATCATGCATGTCCAAGCAGATACAATGATGCAGAATACTGGCCCTGGAAAAGTGCACACACAATTTTATTTTTTGATTTTTTTGGGTTTTTGATTTTTTGGGTACATCCATCAAACAAACAGCAACGCAACAGCATATATCACCAGAACATTGTATACATTTTATGCCAAAAATACTCTCACCCAGATGTGGAGAATCGCAGAGCAGCAGCAGTTCCAGAACTAACACAGACTATTAACCAGTACATAGCCATGCCTAAGAGGTGCCCAGTAACAGGTGGGCGGTTGCCACACCTTAAATGTTTGTTGTTGTTGTTGTAACATGTAAACACTCACTTTTTCGACAAATATTACGTCACCTCCCGATGCCGTCAACCCCTATACACAGCAACGGGTATCGTATGAATCGGTCGACTGGTTGTATCAATGGTGTTTTGTCAACGCACCGTTGATGCAACCGGTCAACACATTGACGGCAACAGGTAGCTTTTTCAACGGTGTTTACTAATACCGCCCAAAATTTCCGACGAGGTGTCTGTGGCAGATTGCTCTAATTAGTATACGTCTGCACCATACAAGCTCTATGTTTGCTACATAGTTTGCTACATAGTATTTGGCAAGAGATGTAAAACAGCAGCATTAGTACTTATGGCAGACCATACACAGCTAGACTGGTGGCCGCTTCTGCCACAGATGAAGACACCGTGTTTGGGGAAAACTAGTGGGGTGTTTCCTGTGGAGGGTGTTTGGAGGTGGGGCCATTGTACCTGATTGTTGCAGTGTGGTGTTTAAGAGGGCAAACCATCGGCTGTACCTCGACCACTCGACCATCGGCTGTACCTCGACCAACCTGAGGGAGTTTAGTGGGCTCTTGGTGGTTTTTGTGCTGAAGGGGAAGGTTGGCAGGGCTGGGATGTCGGAGATGGACTGATGGTACCCTCATTATAAGCGAGTGATGAAGAAGGCGTGTGGCATTGGCTTCAAGTGCGAGAACACAGTTCGGCTCGCTATTCATTGGGAGGCACGGGTGAGATCTGGCGCATGTGTCTGGCTACTTCCCCGTCAAGGCTGTGTGGAAGGACTCAAGGATTAAGATGCGAGTTGTGTTATCATGATGACAAGCCCCGGGTGTAAACTCAAGCCGAGTTTATAAATTCTCAGGTGACCTGGTTTCGAGGCCGCTTTCAAAGCTTGCCCATGAATATCCAGGGTCGTCCTGTACTAGCGAGCTTGCTTCTCCTATGCCACTCAAATCCGGTCTTTTTATATATTAGCAAGTCGAGGGACTTGGTACGGAGGCGACCTGCATGTGATCGACTTAGTAACATCCGAAACTATGAGGACACGAGCAGCTAAAGTAAATAAGAAATGGCATGCCGCTCAGAGCACATCGCCCCTATGTGTCCTAAGCAAGCTCCATGATGGAGTCTGGGGTACGATCTTGAGCAAACTGCTGTGCACCAGCTCCTCGGTGGATGTAGCAAACCTTGTCAGTTCTTGTAAATTCTTCTCCACAATCTGGTCTCAATTCTCTTCAACGCCTGCCCATGCGGAAAAGGTGGCGCAATGGACTTTGAAGTCCTCCAGCCCTGAGTTTGTTATATCTCGAGTGCTGTCTATGGGTGGCAGCGGACTGCTGGGGGTGCTTGCAACATTGCCTGCGGCCCTCTCCTCAGCTTCGAGTCAGGAGGGGCAATCGGCTTGGATACCGAGGTAAGCAGCATTCAGGAGCTGGAAGTTGCTAAGCCGTGCGTCGTTGCTTGGCAAGGGCAACGCCGTGCTTGCTTTCTGTCAGTTGGAGTAGGACATGTACCAATACCCTCTGCTTGCTGTGCAGATGGACTTCTGACATCTACCAGTACCTTGGCAAGCTGGCAAGGCAAGCTGAGAAGAAGCATCACAGTAAGTAGCAGATGGTACCATCCAGCCTTTTGTATCTGCCCCAGTGGAGCGGGCCATCCTATTTTGAAGTCGCCATTGCAAGCACGAATCCATTCTTTTTTGCAGCACTCTTTCGCCACCAATGTACCCTGTATTCTTTTCCACCAATGTACCAACCTAAACTCCTTGCTGTATTCCTGCGGCTTGCAGTGTGCAGCTGGCGGCAGCTTGCAGCAGCAGCCCTTGGCATACCATCTTCTCAGTTGCCAAAGAACAGTACCACCATCTCCAAACAGCTCCGCCATGCTGCTGTCAGATACACCTCAGCACTGCTCGCTGGCGCCAAGCTGACTGCAGAGGGCCTCAGCGAGCCTTTGGCTGCAGCAATCTCTTCAGGGGCTCTGGAAGCTGTGCCACAGCTGTTGGGGTCTGTGCCTGTGGCTGCATGCACGCTGTCGTGTCTGGAACCTGCAATGGATGAAGCTGCATGGAAGGGGTATGTGGAGGCCTACCAGCAGGTGGTGCAGGCAGGGCTGGCAGCAGCCGGGGCACGAGGGAAAGCAGCAGCAGCAGCAGAGGTGCAAGGGGGAGCAGCAGCAGCTGCAGAGGTGCAAGGGGAAGCAGCAGCAGCTGGTGCTACCAAGATGGATGTTTTATCATGGGCTCTACACGCAGCGGCGTCATTTGACCAGGAGGAGATGGTGGGATGGGTGCTGCAGCTGGGGCAAGGGGGTTGGACCGCAGAGAACATGGACGATGCACTGTACGCAGCACTTGCACGAGGGAAGGTGAAGGTGCTGCAGCAGCTGCTCTCTGGCTGTGGAATCATCTGGACTCTTGACGTGCTGTCAGTCCATTTGGATCATGCTGCTCAGAATCGGTATGCAAGCAAAGTCTTGATGCAGCGGGTGCTAGCAGCAGCAGCAGGCTCAGGACAGGGCTGGTCAGTAGAGTACCTTGTTGATGCTTTAACTTATGCTGCTGCACACTCATCAAGGGGTGCTGCAGCAGTGAAGCTGTTGCTGAAGTACCCAGGCATTGTCTGGACCTGTGCAGACTTGCAGCCAGCAGTAGAGGTGCTTACTGAGCGCCAAGACTCTGCTTGGCGGTGCACCTCAGTGCGCGTAGAGGATCTCATCGCAGCAGCTACTGATCAATGGACGGCTGAGCACCTGTCCCTTGCTTTGCGGAACTGCGTCCACAAGCTCAGCAAGGAGAACTTCACCAAGCTGCTGAAGCTGGAGTCTGTGCAGTGGACCGTGCCCAGCCTCCTTACAGCCCTGGAGGAGTCCTTTGGGCTGCAGTACGGAGATGCATATTTCCCTCCCATGCTGGCAATACCTGGTTTGGTGTGGGAGGAGGAGACGTTGGTTGCGGTAGCTCGCGTAGCAATGGAGAAATGGAGCTGGGATGGTTTACGGGCACTGCTGTTGCGGGCAGGGGGCCCACCAGTGCCTCAAGCAGCTGCTTGTGAAGCCATGAGGCTGCTTATGGGGTCAAGGGTTGCTGCGTTGAGGGTTGCTATGACTAAGCTCCAGCAGTATAAAGACAGGGAGTTTGTTATGCGCTCTGTAGACCTCGTGCCCAAGGTGATTTTGTGCATGCAGCACTTGCTGGAGCTGGCTGCAGGGGTATGGACCACAGCTTCTCTGAAGAATGCCTTAGAGATAGCAGCTGCAGCGGGTGAGGCCGTGCTGGTGTCAAGCACCTTGGGGGCACCAAAGGACGGTGAGGAATGGGGCAAGGGTGACGTGGTGCTTGCTTTGTCGGCAGCTGCTCGGGCTAAGCATTGGGGTGTGGTGAGCCAGCTGTTGGCTGCACCTGAGGGGTGGTGGTCCACAGATGAGCTGCAAGTAGTAGAGGGATCGCTTGAGCTTATGGGGGGTAAGAGGGCTGGGGATATGCTGCGGCAGAGGGCGCTGCCATTCTTAGTTGCATGATTGGTGGTGTGAGGCAATCATGAGAGGGCACTTGCAGCTGGGTTCGATTCATGGGCCACTTTTGCTGTCATGTGTGCATAAGTGCTCGTGATTGCAGGCAAGCTTGGACAGGAAATTGAGTATGCCGTTGGAGCCTAGGTTGGCTCCTTGTAGGTGGCGCTGCCCCCACCGGCGCCCCGCTTTGATGAGGCCATTTGGTTATGGTTAGGGATGCATAGAAGCAGCTGTGATCAGTTCTGAATGCAGTGCTTTATGCTGCCTGTTCGAGTGGCGGAGTTGCTGAGTAGAGGACAGTATTAGTCAATTCCTGCCAATTGTATTTTGGGTTGCCCCAAACCTGGGTTTTTGGGAGTGGCCATCTCCTAGGCTTGGCAAATGCTGGTGGTTAGTTGCAGCTCTCCAGCATTTGTAGTATCTGGCACCCTCTTATTGCATGCATGCCTTCTGCCTACATTGTTGGTGCATCCTGTCTGCTAGGTGTCATTTTGGGTGGGCTCAAACCAAGCTCCCAACTACCTGTTGTTTGCGTGCCATATGAGTTCCGCGGGGCATCTGGTTCTCCTAAGGCTCTTTAGCTGGTTGTTTGGCGACGATTAGGTATGGGGTATAGGCTATGCGTGGCCGAAGGGCGAAGGCTCCTTAGATGCCATCTGTGCTGACACTCCGACTCGTCCACCCGTCGGGTGACTGACTTTCGATTGAGCGACGCTGCGTAACAGTAGCAAAGTCCTAGGATTCCAAGATGGTTCAAGTAGTCAGCGAGCAATCCGTGGCCCTGGCAATTACTTCCCCTCCGCCTGACCGTCACCCGGGGCTAGACCATGGCAGTGGTCTACCGGGTAGCAATTACCTTAGCATTCACCTTCACATTTCACCCGTGGCGTGATAGCTACCTACCGCTATCACAATCACAATGCAAACCTCCGGCGGTCGGGATCCGGCACTGCAGGCCTTAACGAGAGGATGCGCACGGTTGGGTCTGCCCGAGGACGTTGCTGTTGAGTTCATGCATTTTCTGGCACTAAACCGCATTACTGAGCCCCTGCAACCCTTGGGCTTGGATTATTCTCCCAGTCCTGGCATGGAAAGGCTCTGGCAATGGATGGTGCTAAACGCTCCGGTAAGCATGCAAGTGATCAGACGTACGTGACGTTCCACAACATGGCCGATACCAATCGCCCCGGCAACATATTCTACTTCGCAGCCTCCAGCACGACTCTAGTGATTTGATTGGAATTGGTCAAACTGCACCAGGTCAATGGTCAAATGCTGCAGTAAGCATACAATCAAGGTTGTAGGTTGTCCTGTGGTCACGCCGCCCACTTCCTCGTTGTTTACATCACAAATTTGTATGGCTTCCGCAGGTGGCACGGCTAGTGTATGATGCCATCGGTGGCGAGGTGCCCTACTCCCTGGAAGAGCAGGAGCAACTTAGTGACAGCCAGAAGCTGCTTAGACAACTCCATGCCCTAAACCTCCTGCGACAGACCGGGTCGGGTCCTACACTCTCATGTTGGCAGGTGTGGGTGTTAGTATGGCTCTCTAGTAACTTCAAAGCATTAGGAGGGCTAACGCTGCTATCGTTGTCTCGTTTTGCAACCGAGGGGGTGTTTCAAGTAGAGGCACGTTAATTGATGCTGGTCACTAGTTAGCTTTGGAATGTCAAGGGGGCTTATGGTGGGGGTTTTGCAACAAGAGAGGGTTCAGTAAGAAGCATGTTCATTAATGTCCATGTAGATTGACGCCAGTTGCATGTCAAAAGGCTCTAATCATGCTCCCGTTTCTTCACGCCGCCGGTAAGATCCAAGGTATCTATGGTTGACACATGTGGTTTTACATTCTGAGCGCAGCTGCCCTCGATGAAGTTGCTGCGAGCTGGTAGCGTAGTCATGCTGTAGACTATGAGAATTGAGCAGGGTATCGTGGAGCGGCTATGATAGGCTAATGGTTTAGCTTGGCACGGCATCTTTACTAAGGAGCTCTTCGCTCCAGAAGTAGGATGCGCCAGCCATCAGCTGCTTCCCTGCTTCCCCTCCCATGTCTACAGAACGGCCTGCAATACTCACAGTATAGGAAGGATCATGTATCCTGTACTGCTTGTGGTTTTCCTCTAATTTCTTCCAACCATTTTCCAGTGTCCAATTCACTGCCCGTTCCCAGCAAGCCAAGCTGCATAGAACTCTAAGGCCATGGCTCTGGCTGTGACCTCTTCTCACACATAGCCTTCTGTGCCACCTGTGAACTCACTTGTCCTCCAGGGGGAAGATAACCCCTTGCTGTCAGGGCTTAAGCTCCTGCGACCGGGCCCTGCATTTGGTGACGATATTCTCAGCTACAGCACTGATGCTACCACAGAAGAGGAGTTGCAACAACTGGGAGAAGCTCTGACTGCTTACCAACTCTCACGCGGGGACAGAGCCTTAGTTCCCATTGCTGGCACTTCTCGGACTCCTAGCAATGGTGTTGGTGGTGCTGATGCTGCCGTGGGAAGCAGTGTTATTCCAACAGCAGGTGCAGGAGCAGGTAGCGTGTCAAATGCAGAGCAGACCTCAGCAGCAGCAGCAGCTGGGGCCGCAGTAGCAGCAGCAGCAGCAGCTGGGGCCGCAGTAGCAGCAGCAGCAGCAGCTGGGGCCGCAGAAGCAGCAGCAGCAGTAGCAGGGGGTGAATCTATCCCCCCTGAGGGGTTTCCATTGGAGGTACAAGATGAGAGCGAGGGGGACCAGGATTGGTTCGCAGCTGCTGGAGTGCCCTTTGATGATGAGACAACATCGCCCCCCATACCGCTGGAATTTAACGTCCTCCTGCTCTTCTGGTACTCCTGGTATCCGGGGAGGCAGCCGTGTCACCTATCACTCAAAAAAGCTGCTGTGACATATAGCTTGCTAGGCAGGCAGCTGAAGTGGCATTTGTCGCAGTCTGTGTTTGGGCTGGGGCGGCCTGAGGGGTTCAAGCTGGTGATGAAAGGGAGGGAGATTCAGGATGAGGAGGAGCTGGGGGATGCAGGGGTGGAGCCTGGCTGCTGCATACGGGTGGTCATGGTGGGGGGAAGTGAGGAGAGCTGGCCAGAGCGGCAAGTCAATATCCAGGTAAGGTAGAATGCGGCGCTGGAGGGAACAAATTCAAACAGTATTATGATGGGGATTTTATAGTGTAAGAGTTTCTATTGAGGGGAACAGCAGAATGGGGGTGGGGGGTAGCAGAATGGGGTAGCAGAATGGGGGTGAGGGAACCACAAAAAGATGGGGAGAAAAGTATTTCTGGGGGAATGCAGAAGCTTGGACTAAATGTGTTGAGGGAAAGTGTAAAGAGCTCTTTTTTTTTAAAGAGCTCTTTTTTTTAAAGAGCTCTTTTTTTTTAAAGAGCTGTTCAGAGCTGCAGGTGATAACAAGGTGCAAGGGGTGGCATGGAACGTTTGCGGTGGGGAGGGGAGGGGAGGGGAAGTATGCAAGGGGGCCTGGGGAGAGGGAAGAGGGGGGCTAAGTGGGAAATGTGGGGAGGAGCATGGGAACAGCAGGATGGGTTGGAGGAACAGAGACTTGCCAGCACTCTCAAAGGATAGCAACACGCAGGGAGCAGGAAAAGAAGGGTGATTGAAGAGCAGCAGTATCATGTGTGACGGGGGAGCGGAAGGGAGAGGGGAGACGTGTATTGTGCGGGGGGCTAGTGGGGATTGTGGGATGGAGAACTGGCTGAAAGAATGCACAAGAGGAAAATAGTGCTGCTTAATTACCGGTTTGCATACTGTCAACGGTCGTTGCGGCAACCTTTATTACTCTAAGTCAGCCACTCAGCCATTTGTCTCCTGCAAATTTTGCTGACACTCAGGTTAAGACGCTGACTGGTAGGGCCATGGACTTCAGAGTGGATAATTTGCTGCTGGCGTTGGAACTGAAGGAGGTGATCCAGGCCTCCGAGGATATCCCAACAGACTATCAGAGGCTTCTGTTCAATGGCCGGCAAATGGATGACGCAAAGTTGCTGGCAAGTCAAGGGGTTATGGAGGGCTCTGTAGTGACTTTAATCCTGAGACTGCGGGCTTGATGTGTGACGGCATGATTGGTGGGCTGTGGGCATGTGGGGCTGGGGTTCTGTGATCTGGCAGCTGGATCATGTGTAAGTATGAGGCGGGTGGCTGATAGATGAGTAACAGAGGCCCTCAGACGGTCTCTTGAACTCTGGGTCAGTGTTTATAGACATGCAAACATGGTGTGTTTGGTCATTTCGACCTAGCAGCCTTTTGCGGTTGCCACACCTTAAATGTTTACCGTTCTACACAGCACGCTTACTAGTCGGCACAGTCTATCTCGGCAAGCATGCTGCTTCACCCCAGCACCCGCAGGTGGTCACCCTAGCAGCTCGACGCGCAACCGTGCAGGAACCGGGTCTGCCTACTCGCTGGTCATTTGGCTGGCCATATGGAGGACAGCAGAACGCCTGCATTTAGCACCAACCCTGTTCTATTGACAGGACGTCGGGCAGTAGTGACACCGGTGCCGACGAGTCCCAACCGGTGCCGACTGCGAGGAAGACTGTGGCCTATAAAGCATCACATGCTGCGCTTAGGGCGTCTATGTGAGCGCCTCCGTCAGTACCACAAGCAGAGCGCCTTGCGGAGGGGCAGCGGGTGCGGAAGGAGTGGATGCTGCGATGGACACTCGCTTCCGACCGGTTTTCCCGAAATAACTTCTGCCAGCAAGCATCTCTGTGCCTGGCTTTCTGCAGGCGTGTTTGTTATGTGGTTCCTGACAGCGCTGCAGGACAGGCGTTTGGATGTCGGCTGTGTGTAAGACAACCACCTGCGGGTGACTACGGGACGGACTGGCCGAAATGACTTTTGCTAGCAAGCATGACTTGGCCTAGCTTTCTGCAGGCGTGCTTTTTACTGACTTCATGACAGCACTGTGCGACGAGAAATTGGCAGTTTGCTGTCTTTGGGCAGAAGAGTGCCTGCGGGCGACCACGGGGCGGACTGGGCGAAAGTATGCTGGCCAGCAAGCAGTGTTTGGCCTAGCTACATGCATGCGTGTTCCTGAAGTGTATTTCGACAGCACTGCAGAACGCTTTTCAGGCTTTCGGCTGTCTGTAACACAACCGCCTGATGCGGATTACCATGTATGAATTCATGTATGGGACGGACTGAGCTAACCAACTCTTACCAAACAAGCAGGGCAGTCTGCAAGCATTCTGCAAACAAGTACTTTATCGGTTTCACAACTGCAATCTCAGATGTGCGGCAGGCTTCACACTGTCTATGCGACAAATGCCTGCGGAGGACGGCAGCAGTGGACTAGTGTCAGCAGCCGAGCCAGCAGGGGGCGAACCTGGTGGAAACAACTGACATGCATCTGCTTAAATCTACAAAACAATGGCGTTAAGAACGGAGCTACAATTGGTTTTTATGTTATGTTATAGTCATAGGTGTTTCAGGTTGGGTCAGACACTCTGGTGACTTGGTATAATGAGGAATTGGTCGAAGCAATTGCCTAGCTGGGTCCGTCCAGTAGCAAATGTGGACAATGTTAACCTGCCAGCTCTGATGTAACTCCTTCATTTGGATGATCATTTCAGGCAATCTGTGGTTTGTTGTGGTTTGTTGTAGGACAGGCATAGTGATGCCTGGACAGACACTTGTCATCAACTCGTTGGTGGCCACGAATGCTGCTGCTGCATCTGATTCATTCGGTATGGAGGCACATCTGAAATGGTGCGAGCAAGTGGCCTGCTTGTTAGTTGAAAAAACCTAAAACCTTAAACCTTTGTTTGAATGTTTGTTTGTTTGGCATCTGCTGAGTGTGTCAATCAAGTTTGACCATCTCGCTGGTCCAATGATGTGCCCCCGCTGTGTTTCCTCGTTCCGACCTAGCTGCCCGTGTCTGCAGCTACAACTTCAAATCTTGCATGTTTGCTTGCTTTGGTAGCCCTCCTGTACAAGGACCAGAGTGTTGGGGTACGAATGTCAGACCAAAAACCTGCCGGCAATACCACCGCATGGCCGAGCGTCCATGGCTTGGGATGCCTTTGACATCCGATTGACACTGGATCCCAAATATGGCAGCGGCCTTGACCAGAAGGCCGTGATGGTCTGACGGTCTATGGGAGCAAATGCAATGCTGCAGACAGCAAGGCGCCAGCAGCCACGGAAAAATGAAATCAGGGATCGCGGGTCATATTCTGGCAAAAGGGGGATTTGAAAGCTCACGATAGTTGCGAGGAGAATGCAACCAGATATTACACACACTGCAGAGAGCAAGGGCATAGGGGGGTTACGAGAGGACAATGATGCGATCGATGATGAGTGGTTACGCACGCAGCAGACAGTCATTACTCATGATGACCAGCTGAACGGCAGGCTTTCACACAGACACCATGCTCCCTCTTGTGACGTTCCACTGCTAAGATACTCAGATACCTGCAGTCCTTGTAGCTGCGAGGAATTGCGTGTGCAGGTGAAAGTGAACTGCTGTTCCAAGTAGTTTCGCGAAACAGAATGTTGAACAGCGGTCTGGTGTAGGGCAGGGACAAGGTTGATGAGCATTGCTCAAAATGTCGGATATGCACCAGTATAGCCCACGGGTATCCGTCCCTGGAATAAGTAGCTGGGTCGAGCCCGCCCGCACAAGTAGTGAAGAGCAAGGCGTGGATGCAGCGGTAGATTTATATAGGAGGTCTGCTTACCGAGAACACCAGGATGAAGACTATTCTCAGCTTATGTGAGTTTGCTCTGGTCATGCGTAAGGACCCACGGTCCTGCATATTAGGCTAGGTTGGCTGGCAAGTGCGTCACATGGTTGTACGGAGTGAACGTTGTACTGCTGCGTCTGCATCTGCATTCTGCACTTGCGAGGCTTGCGTTTTTGCCGAAACGGGACGTCCTTAAAAATTACGCTTAAAGACTTCCCCTTTGCCATGCTGCCGGTTTCTCATGAGTTGCATTTGACCTATATTGATAGGAGCACTCAAGGCCTACTTAGTGCAGCTTGCACAGCTCAAGTTGTGGCAGCTCCTTTTGTTATCAAACGCCTCTTGACTTCCACATATAAACGCCTAAAACCAAATGGATGCACCGTATCCTGGAAGCTGCTGTGGCACACATGATCATGAGACGCCGCATGTAAAAATGCTCTTGATTCCCTTGTTTGCTACAGCGCTGCTGCACTTGAGAAGATTCCTGCAAAGCAGCGACGCCATGCAGCAGTTCTGCCCAAAGCAGGAGGTGGAGGGCTGGCTCCTCTTGGTGAACATGGTGTCAACATCATACAGTAAGTGCAGCAAAGCACCTTGCTTTAGGATCTAGGTTAGAACAGAGAGCAAACAGGTTAGGAGGCTGGACATCGTGGCTCGAGGCTAACATTGCTAGTGCTTGGCATCAAAAGTGGCATTGTTTCATATCCGCATATATAGTTGTCAAACAGATGTTTCTTATACCCCATTTTTGCATTTAGACACTAGGTTCCAACCTTTTAGCCGCCTCCTGGTTGAGAGATCGTGTGCAACAGCTCATGGGTTTAGGGTTTAGGGTTTTGACCTTTAAGGGGTTTAGACCTTTTAGAACCCTAAACCCTAAACCCTAAACCCAACAGCTCATGGCTCATGCTGGCTATGAGACTAGAGCCAGCAACAACCACTGACAAGAGCTGCTGGTGTGCATGGAGTCTGACAGCTACTCCAAGGCCTTGCGGCCCGGAACACATTTTGTGTGCACTTTTGCTGATGTCTCGTGTGTATGCGGTTCTTGTTTACTCCATCCGCAGGGCTGACAAGTTGCGTCCTGATCAGAGCAGCATGTTGCTGTCCAGAGTGTTGCAAGGGGAGGGCACAGTCAGCACTCAGCTGGAGGTGTTCCTCAACAGGCTGCAGGAACGGATGAACAGGTGGGGGGAGGGGGGAGGGGAGAAGGGGGCTGGAGAGCGGGAGGAGGCCGGGGGCAGGGGATGGGGGAGGGAAGGGGATGGGGGCTGGTGGTGGTGGGGATGGGAAGAAGGCAGCAAGTGGATGAACAGGTGGGGGGGGGGGACTCGTGGGGCTAGGTGTTGGGTTTAGGGTTTAGGGTTTAGGTTAAACCCTAAACCCTAAACCTCAAGCAGGCTGGTGGGTGAGAAGCAAGAGGACCAGATGGGGCTGTAGTTCTTACAGTTTCGTCCAACCGTAGGCACTCTTATGCATTACTCATTACTCACGCGCGAAGGAGCATGTTAGTGATAGGTGAAGACTGGAAATCTGTTCAGGCGCACAACCGGGTGTGAGAGGGGATGAATGGGTGGTTGATCCAAGGTGTGCAGTTGCATTAACTGTCAAATATAAATGACTGCAGGTATTGACATTCACACAAAGTAAGACAAGCTGAGAAGTGCTGATCTTAAACTCTTCAACTTTCTTGCCTTCTTGCTTTGTCTATCTTTAGGGCTGGCATCCCGCTGTCTCGTGTGTATATAAGCTTCAAGGACCTGAGTGTCACTGGCAAGGTGCTGGTGGGCAGCAGGGCCAGCAGCGGACTCTTCAACTCAATGCGCAACGTGATTGCGGTAAGCCATGAAACTTGAGGAGCCGTAGCTGCGTCAGTGTCAATATTCCTAGCAGCAACTCCAGTGCGCGTGTGATTGCAGTAAGCAATGAACTTGAAGAGAAATACCCGTAACAAGTTATTGCAAGGGATGTTGCAAGGGATGTTTAAACTGGAGATTGGTGAATAGGTCTTGTGAATGGGCATGCATAGTGTATCTGTTAACGGCGTCCATTTCTAACCAAAGGCAATTACCACCCGCTAGCTGGGTCTTTATATAACATTATTGGCATCTAGCTGGGTGGTAGGGTTTAGGAGAAGGGGGAGTGGAGTGTGGTAATCATATTCTAAAGCTGTTCAGCAGGATAGCTCCACTGATGCACTCTCAGGGGGGTTCCTGCAGGTGCAAGATTGCATCCTAGAGCACGCTTTGTTTCATAAGCATCCTACAATGGTAAAAGCACCTTTGAGGGTTGCCTTGATCTTCCTCTACTCGTGCTAAGGAATGCATTTGCTCCTGTGTTATCATGTTGCAGGAACAGGTGCTGCAGCCCCTCCGCCTGACCCGCAGTGAGCGGCAGGATTACCCCATACTGGCAGGGGTGAGTGGTGTGCTAAAACCTGGGCGCTTCACACTGCTGCTGGGACCTCCAGGGTCTGGTAAAACCACACTGCTGAAGACGCTGGCGGGGTTGACCAAGGGAAACAGGAACACATTAAAGGTGTGGAAACGCAGAGCTGGGGGCGGGGGGGGGGGGGGCTGGCGACATATGATGATAAAAGATGATAACGAGCAGAACATGTAGGATAACAAACGTGGATGTCTGCCTTTAACCCATGTTTCGCGCCATGCTGCAACAGTAGTGCACAGATGGTGATTCAAGGTCTTGCGGGGTAGGTTTGCAATGTTGCAGTGCTGTGCCTCATGGGCGAACTGCCCTTTCAACACAGGTAGGGTGAAGGAGGAGGTCTTTGCATTGATGCTATCATATGTTAGCAAGGGCGTCGAGGTTACATCTGTGCTTTGGCATCCGCTGTACTGTGGATAGTACATCATGTTTTGTCCATACCCAGGCATTTCAGGCTCTTAGGCGTACATGTGGACGATTGTGTTGCTGGAGGTGGAGGGTGAACTGCAATACAATGATTATGCAGTGGATGATTATGTGGATGGTTATGTTGCTGCTCCATGAATGTTTATGATTGTGCTGTTACAGGTGGAGGGTGAGGTGCAGTACAATGGACGGGGCTTTGATGAGTTCATTGTGCAGCGTACTGCTGGGTATGTACAACAAGTGGATGTGCACATTGGAGAGATGACAGTCAGAGAGACACTCAACTATGCTGCACAGTTCCAGGTGGGATTTGCGGGAGAGGAGTGGGAAGGGGAGTGGGTAGGGGAGGGGTATTTATTGGGGTCGATGGGCTTTTTGCATGGCAGCCAAGCTAGCTGCCTGTGTAGCTGACATCCTTCTAGTTTAGGGTTTATGGATTTGGGTTTTAAGCCTAATACCTAAACCCTAAACCTAAACCCCAATAGCTTGAGTTGCTGGGGCTATAGCACTTTTTGCTATTGCATGTTGTGAATGCATCGGTAGTGAAAATAGCTGATACAAAGCAGTAATTATGATTTTGACTGCTGCATGCTATGCCTGGTACTATACTGGTGTAGCCTCTTGCATGCGACATTGCCTGGGGCTGTTATAGTTAGCGCAGGTGGATTTCCCATCTAGAAATGGCGACCGGCGGCGGATTTTGGTGGAAATGACAGACGAAAATTCCCACCCTGTAGTAGTATGGCTCCTTAATACTACGGGTGGCGAAAGCCTAGGGTCCTGTAATGTAAAGAAAAAGATGTTTGGGGATTTTTCCTACCAGGCGGTAGTGTCAGGACAACAATAGTCATATGTAAAGACACCACACTCAAGATGCCTAAGGTCTGTGCTTGTGCTCTGATTGAGCCTGTAAATCTGGGGAGGGGGGTGCTTTATTTGCTCACCAATTGAAACGGCCCAAGGGGTTGGTGTTATATTGTGCCCCTGCTGTGTCGTGTGTCTTCGTAGGATGTTGGCCACAAGTATGAGGACATCCAGCACCTGCGGTGTGCTAACATTGCTTGAGGTAGCAGCTATAGTTGGACCCCACAGCCATTCTTCCTTCGATCGTGAATACCTACGTCAAGTGCATGGGATTACGCGTTTCGGCCATCATCAGATCCACTTGAGCACATGCAATAAAAACACATATATACACCAAAAGAATGGCCACAAACAGAATGAACAAAACGTGTCACCACAGTCACTTGGTGTCTGGGGTTTAGGGTTGAGGGTTTAGGTTACGTGGTTTCATCTGCGCACCCATTCGTGGCGCACAATTAAGGAACTAGGCCTACTTAGTGAGATTAGGGTTTAGAGGTTTCAATTTTGGGTGGGTGCCCCCGGTTGCCATCTCCTGTGTTGTTGTAGGGTGTTGGCCACAAGTACGAGGACATCCAGCACCTACGCAAGCGTATTGAGGAGCTGGGTTTGTCTCCAGACCTCGAGGTAAATGCCTTCCTTACTGCTGCCTCGGTACAAGGGCACAAGGGAGCTAAGCACCACCTGGTCACGGAGTATATGCTCAAGGTAGGTATGGGACTGTGACTAGAGGGATCAGGGTAGGCAGGGGACGGGAAGAGGGATGAAGGAGTACTGAGGAGACGGATTAATTGTGTTACAAGAGAGACCGAAAGTGCTGGGTATTCATGAGAATTATGGTAGAGCTGCTGATGACAGGTTGCTGTCAACACAGCAGGCAATATTGGTGTCCAGGGTAATTTAGTGCGGTTCCGCAGTGGGGGGGAGGGGAGCCCGGGGGGGGGGGGGAGAGGGAG
>OY744511.1:4786132-4949583 GCA_963556185.1 Pseudopediastrum boryanum | reverse complement strand
TGCATCTTGCCCAAGGTGCATGTACTTTTGGCATAAGTGCCGCTGTTTGTCCCTTTGCCTTTTTACTGCAATTGAAGCTTCATAACTTACGTACACTAATGCTGCCATGTTGATATGCTTGTGATACCAAAGCTATGCATGTCGTTGCCACATTGACAGTTTGCACATGCGCAGCGTGCTCTCTGCAATGCGATGGCGCAAACAACATGTAGAAACCCTTGTGTCCATGTTGGCCTTTCTGTATTGAAAGCTCTCAATAAGCGTATTGAAAGCTCTGTAAGCTTATTGCTGCATCCTTGCATGTCTGAGGGATGCATACTGTTTGAACAGGGATGTGCTCTCCCATTGTGTTGAGTGCTGCCATATGTAGCATTGCGGTCTCCAGTAGTGCATTGTAATTTAGCTACCTATTGTGGTAATGATTCTTGGGACTGCCTTATTTGGTGTGAACAGCTACACGTATGTGCATGAGTAAGTATGCCATCTCATTTGCAACAGGTTGTATAAGTAAAGAGAGGGCTGCATTGTCACGAATGTATGCCTGCTTTCTTGATTGTTTGCTGCAAGTTGTCTGAGCGTAACAGTGACCAATGTACCGAAGATGAGCTGCAATTACCAGCCATGTCGTATGTAGCTCTCTGTTCTGCTCAGTACTGCACGCTTGTCGCTCACACTGTGTTGTAGTTAAGCCGTTGTAGTATGTCTGTCACGTATAGATGCACTGGAGACTGGTCCTGCTGTTACTTGGAGTGGGTTGTCTGCTGTCATGAGTTGTTGGAGTGATTATCGGTAGTAAGATGGATATTTTGATTGAATGGCTGGTTGGACCACTAGGTGACACTGAAGTTTCATATTACGCCATGAACATGAGAAGTATGGATACTGTGGAAGGGCCGGCAGCTGTCGAGAGCTATGGGGAGAGACTCAGGGCTGAGTGTCCAAGCACTATGGCTGATTGGAAGGATGAAGAGTCAGGATGCATGGGAGGTTTGCACGTTTGAAACATGAAAGTGAATGATGCACGCACTTGTTATGGAATGCTGGCACGTATGCAAGTGTTCATGATGCAGCGGATCTTTCATTAAGATAGTGTAGCATATGAGTGCTTCATCGGTTGTGACCCATGTCACAGATGGTGTCTTGAGTTGATGCTTTAGTGCTGGAATGCAATGACCCAGAGGCCGGCAGTGCTGCAGGGAGCATCTGCATATGGTAAATCTGGCAGCTGTTGTTTCAGCCTGTAAAGTTTAAGCATTTTAGGGTTGATCAGTATGCACCTGGAACCGGTTGTATCCTCTCTTCGCCTACACTATGGGAACAGTCCGCCCTAGATTTCGCCTAGAATCAGTCTAGATCTCGCCTAGGCGTCTAGGCACAGCCTCCTACACTGCCTAAAATCTAGACACAGCCCCTAGACTGCCCAGGTAATTCTAGGCGCCGTCTAGACCCAATCTAGGTCCACTCTAGGCATGGAAGCAGTTCCACTGGGACATTGCCTAAGCTTTCGTAGGCTGCTAGTTCTGTCTGCTCGTTCTCACCGCAATGAACACTTTAAATTGCAAGTATGCTTACATTAGTAAACAGAACATCTTTCACCCCAAATCCTGGCAAGTAGATCGCTAGCTGTGGATCTTCCACGCAAGGTGCCCTGTACTGGCTAAAATTTGCAACATATCTAGATGATAAAACCACATGCATATGCTGTATGATACAGCAGTCAGTACCAAGTGCATTTACACTGGGCATATATGCAAAGGCCATCTGCACATAATTCATAACACCTGCAGCAGCAGCAGCAGCAGCATAACCTTACTATCCAGCGGGCAGAAGCAGCAGAGACTAGTACAGAAGCAGCACCGCTTGCAGCAGGAAGCTGGCAAAACATTGGGCCAACAGGAGGAGAAGGAACCATGTGACAGCTAGGAGCAGCTGCATCGGCAGCTAGCTGCTCACCTGCAACATTGGACGGATGGGCACAAGCAGAAGAAGATCAGCGACAACAGTAGCGGCAATAGCAGCAGGGGAAGACACATAACCAGCAGACTATTGAGCAGCAGGGGCAACACCAGCAGAAAAGGAGCCAGCAGCAGCAGCCAGCAGCACCAGTAATGGAAGAAGGCCACACTGCAGCAGCAGCAAACCAAAGGAGCAGGAGGGGAAGCAGCATGAAGGGACTAATGACAAGAAGCAGCACGAGGAGCAGTTACGCCAGCAGTCATTTTAGGAACTACACCCCCATACAACATACACGGGAAGCTGAGCACCTAAAATTAACCTCAAACAACAAGCTTTATGATATGTCTGCAGCAGGACATGTTGGCATGCCACTGTCCTCTGCTGTAGTTGTTTGGTATGGTATCCAAAGCAAGGCACCACTTTCAGCAGCGCTTCCAAAGACAACCCCTGTGATCCCAACACAGCATGTATTTGTTGAAAGACCACTGCACAGCCTTCTGGGCCAACACAGCATATATTTGGGGCTGGCAGTAGCAAAAGAAGCAATAGGGCGCAGCAGCTGAAGGAGCAGCAGCAGAACTAGGAGCAGTAGGTGCCAGATATTATGAGAAACATCATATCACTGATAACAGCAAAGCAGCAGCAGACACTGCTGCTGTGTTGCTGATGCGATTCTCGTAACCTTTGTGCTGCAGGTGCCATTCCTGGTACCATAACTGGTAGTGGACCTACCTTACACATCGCTAACACATGTGTTAGGTACATCTCATTTGTTGTAATACACACATGCATGCTAAGCCGCAACGGCATGGTCGCTTCACTGCATGAATCAGGGCATTTGCCAATCAAGACACTACGCATCCTTGTGATCACAACAGATCCCATACAAGCAGTGCAGAACCGAAGGAGCCAGGATTGCACAGCCAAGCAGAGAAGGTTTGAAGTGTTATAACTTAAAAGCAGATTGCCATGTTGAATCTCCTAAGCGGCCCAAACTGCGCTAGTCAGAAGCTTCTTGTGCCAACGTCACTCCCGCAACTGGCATATATTGCAAGAAAATGAAGGATAGCAAGATGAGTTCTAGGGAAGACTGGAGTACCAGGGGTAAGCAAGGTGAGCAACCAGCTCCCAGCCTACCTGCTGCTGCCAGCACCCATGCAACCCCAATTAGCCATGGGCTCAGGTAGGTACCACACGTAGTCTGTGCCAATCCATGGTATCCATCCAGCTCCGTAGGCCCGTTAGAACGCTGGTGTTAAATACCATAGGAGGTCATGGGGCCATATGGCTTATGCTTAGGCTGTCTCTGCTGGCTCAGAGTGGGAAAATGCATCCAGTGGCCCAGCCTAAGTTGCCACCACGCAGATGATACGAGAGTCCTTTTCATGATAAACCCATCATAAACTCAGATGTGTGCTTAAATGAAAGGACAGCTATCTGGCTAGAAGTAGCTCGGCCATCACTCGACACATGTGGAACGGTCAAGTGTCTGGCGGCCACGGAGAGACCTCGAGCTTTTGAGTGAGGACATTAGGCTCTGCTGTGGAAGAAAGAACCGCTCATTTGGTGTCCTGGCACTAAGAATGAAGAAGACAAGAAGAGTGCCGAAGCCACGGTTTCAAAGCGAGTGACTCCAGGTGGGCTCCGCCAGCCTTCACATGCTTGCCCAATCAATTGCATCCAAGGAGTTATGCTGTGAACTTCATGCATTTCCCCATTCTACATGGTTTCATACCCTGCTGTATGAGACACGTTGTATACATCAGTGCCTGCACCAGACGGTGACAACCACAACCTCCGAGGCCGCAAGCGGATCAAAATGATGCTGTTTTGAGCGAAAGTGTAGGCTGTGTTTTGCGAATGCTCGCCCAGAGCTGGCGTACATTCTTGCCACTATGTGTGTTGTCGAACCCTACCGCCCAGCATGCTATCAGCCCCCAAGCATCCATTTCAGTGGATTGCCGTCGAACGCGCACAGAAGTGCAGCTCAGACTATCACTAGACCCGATTCGTCTGTCCTGGAGCGTCCACGTCATGCATGCTCTTCTGGTTTCCTGGACATCACAGCGACTCGGCAGCCAGCCAGCCAGCCAGCCATATGGAGAAACCCAGGCCAAGCAGTTTGTACCTTACGTTTGAAGAGCTGATCGTCTTCTGCACTAATGTATCGGATCTGTGCATGTTCCGCTAACTGACGGCTTGCCAAGGCAGCAAGTAGATTTTTTGGGGCTTTCCTTTGGCTGGCCAGAGCTGGTTGAAGGCTCCACCAGTTTCCACCAAAAGGTATACCCCAGTCTGGCTGATATCCTTAACTTCGTACCTGATACAAATCAGCATTTTTCCGCCCTGACCAGATGCTTATCTCACATACCAGAACAGCATTGCATACCTTGTTGAGCAGGGCTGACATGTTGACGAAAGGAAGCACACATTGCTTACATAAAGATCACCAGCAGCATGGCATGGATACCTGTCTTGGGACCTGTCGTAGCATGTCGGTCCAGAGGAGCAGTGACTTGCGGCCGTGGTGAACTCAGCAGAATGACTGCAAAAGTCAATGCAGCAGGAGTTTTATCACTTATCAACTTTGCCTGGCCTCTTGTCGATGGTGCACGGTGCAGCAGGAATTGTCCCATTTGCCTGGACCCAAACCTGCTGCCTGGACGTTAGGGGCAGTGTGGCATGCCGTTGCATCTGGACTGAACAGCAGATATGTGGCAGTGTTGGCCATATGCAGCCATCCCTCAGTGCATGAACTTTTTGCTTGATGTTTGGTTGTGACCATTGCTTTCTTGTGTATTTTTCATGCAGATCACTGGTACAGAAAGGGTGCATGGTGCCACCTCCTCAGCTTTTGCTGCCGTCAGGTCTGCAGGATTTGGCAAAGACCTTCAGACTTTCTCTGAAAGGATTCCTGGTGTGGACAGGCTGGAGCTACCTGCAAGCAGTCAGACATTCCTCCGGCCCTCAGCTAAGGGCTGCCATGCACAACAGCAGCAGCAGCGCCAGGGTTCCGCATATAAGGGGCATGCTGTCCTCTCATTCAGATCAAGTATGCATGCGGTACAAAATGTAATGCAAGCGTCTGCGTTTCCTATTTGCAGTAACCCCAGCATATGGGCTTGGGCTGCATTGCAGTGTGTAGATCAGACATGCACCTTAAGGGGGCACCTGTCGTATTTGCTATGGCAACCTACAAGTTGCCATAGCAAAATGCAGTAAGCCCGCAAACCAAGCTGTAATTCGGCATGCATGTATCAGTGATTGGACAGGTTTGCATTTGTGCTTTTGTAGAGGCCCACCAATGTTGCAGTCTAATCCTCAGGGGACATGCCATAAGAGATTGTGGTACAGGTATGACTTCCGTTAGGGCTGTGGCACTTTGTGCTTTTACACGGAGTCATGGTAACAGCCAAGGGAACGGTTGGTCAATAGCGCTCCTTGTGCGCATTGTCTCCTACTACTTGCATGTATTCAAGGTTGACACAGGCAGGTGGGGTTGTCACTTCATGAGCTGGTGGTATGGTTATTGTACAGCTTGTCTTAACTCGCTTGCAGAAGTGGTTTTCTGCAATAGCTGTTGACTCTGGGAACTATATGTTGTGTGCTTTTGACCTTGGTGGTGTAATTGGCCGTGTGGACTCCATTGTCTTTTGCATCCATCCGATGCTGCGTTTGGTCGTTATGAGCTAGCAGCCCTTTTGCGGCTGCCGCACCTAATTTTTGTTTGTTTGTTAATGATGTCCGTGCTATTGTTCATGAGTGATTCTGCTCTGTGAACACCTCTTGGTTCTGGCAGAAGATTTTTGCTTGGGGGTGATCCTGGTAGGTCACCTTCCACGGTTCTACTGGTCGCTTTGTGCTATCTATTTATCTATAGACTATTAGTGGTCATTATCGTCCCAATGCAGATAAGAACTCATGATGCCAAACGATTGGGGTGCTCGCTAGAGATTGATACTGTTTGCTGCTTGCCTTCTTACTTGTTACAGTTTTGCCATTCAATTTTGTGGGCATGGCATTTATCAATGTGTGCTTCCATGCTGGCAGGGGTTGAGTGCCACAGGTTGGCACTCTTTGCCTTCTGGCAGGCAGGGACATTGTGCTACTGGCAATGGTAGGGTTGCTTGCTGGGTAGCTCTAAGTACTGCTGTCGTGTGTGGGTGTGAGTCTCAGGACCAATCAAATGAACTGTGAGGTCATTGTGCCAAAACAGATTAATCTGGAGGTTCCTAGAACCGCAGGCGGCTAGGACCCCTAGACCTTGACAGCCTAGATTTACCTGGATCTGCCTAGAATGCAGGCGCCTAGACCGCCCTAGACCCCCCTGTGTCCGCCTAGAATGCCCCTAGGCCCCTAGGCAATCTAGCAAATATAGGCAGGTTCTAGGCGAGTCTAGGGTGATTCTAGGCCGAATCTAGGGCGGACTGTTCCCATAGTGCTACCCGCGTAGTCAACATGCATCGCAACCGTATTTAGCAACATCATTGTTAGAGCCGCTGTTGAGCAGGAAAAGGGAACGTCGACCTTCCCGAGTAAGCCCATGAAGGTGCTTCGGGATCAGGAAAGTCCGCTGCAGCCGGCTCCGGTTGAAGGCCTGCACATACCGGTAGTGCACAATCGGACTCTCGGCCCCAGTATCCGGCTATGTGCAGCCAGTCAGCTCATTACCTCCTCAGGTTTATGATCATACCAAATCGAAGTGAGCCGTGCAAAAACCCGGGTGCGATCTTGGATCTTCGTTGGATGGGACACGAACGTGATGACGGACTCAAATAAGTCAGTTTATACACCGCTCCGATCTTTTGATCGGATCATATAAGATGCAGTGCAGCACTCTCCATGTGTGCAGACCCTTGCACATGGATGCCTGCAGCACCCTCCATGCCTGCACATGCTTATGAAACCTAGCACAATGAAAGCGGCCTGCAGCACCTTGAACATGCCTGATGCCCTCAGCAGCTTGATGAACGAACATGGATGCCTGCAGCACCCTCCATGCCTCCACATCATTGCACATGCATGCATGCATGCAGCACCCTCCACATCCATGCCTGGGCCCCTTTGCACAATGCCTCCAGCACTCTGCAAGCCAAGACTTGCCTTGTCAGTCTCATCTATCAATCACCATCCATGTTTAGATGTATAAAAATTTGTACATTTTGCCTGTGACAGCAGCTTCATGTCGATGTTTCCTTCGGCTACAGTCCCTACAAAACCCTCCACACCAAATTCCCACACACACTCAGAAAGGAAGCCAAGACAAGTATCAATGAACAACAACAAACATTTAAGGTGTGGCAACCGCAAAGGGCTGCTAGGTCGAAACGACCAAACACACCATCGGATGGATCCAAACACAATGGCTTCCAGACCACCAACCAAGCAGTACTGATACCGAAACATGTATCCAGGCAAGACAGAGCCCATGATCAAGAACACCACCCACTCCTCCATCGGTTGCAATGGCATGGCAAACAATGACGATTACCACGGGCTGGAGATGTACAAGAACCATGCAAAGGACTCAACCACAGAGGGATATATGCAACCAGACCCAACCACCATGGAATGTGGCCACCATGGAATGTGGCCGAATCAATCCCTCAAAGTTAAGGCAACGCTCCTATCGACACAGAGCCCATGATCAAGAACATGGAGGTCCGTCTGCACACATCACGGCCACTGCATATATCCACCAAGTGCGGCAAGTTTATGGCAGTACGGAACCATAGGACTGACTAGTAACCAACTTCTAGCCACCTCGCTTCAACAGATAGAACTTCCTTTTGCTCCACATATTCATCACAAATGTAACGGTATGGGACGTTACATGAGACCCGTTGCCATCGTTGCCATCGGTAGTGGGCCAAATAGCACCGAATTGCTGCCAAGACAGCCCCACTACCCGCTCCTTTCCAGGAGTTCCAAGCAACCCCTGACCCCCTGCAAACAAGAGTCATGGTCTCAAAACCATTACAGCCCAAAGCCAACCTGGGCCAGAACATTCAGTTTGCCTACTTCCTTACCAATACCCCACACTGGTGTGTGCACAGACATAAGCAATGTGGGCCAGCAGATTCATGTCATCAAACTCAGTAACGCCCAAACTATGGCATCAAACAGGTTGTCCCCTCTGGCACCTGGGCCCTAGAGCACACTCACTTGGCCCACCCTCATACCCACACACCACTGAGAATGGGGTGTGTGTAAACAAATAACAATGTGCCAGCATATTCCTGTCAACCTTCCCTAGACCACTGACTATGGCACCACGCAGAATGTCCCCTCCAACACCCTCACCACCGCGAGTGAAGGCTTCTCCAAGCCCACTGGCAGCGGTTGCAGCATCTCCCACCTGCCCTGCCCCTCAGCAATGTATGCCAACACATCTGAGCTCAGCTTGTTACGCCCTGCCACATTCTCAGCGATCAAAGCACCTCCCACTACAACAACCTTCCCCTGGAAGTTCACAGCTGTAGCAAAAATCCTTTGCAAACTGTAGTTCTCAGGTAGGGCAGCAGGGCAAGGCTGCCAGCGCCACATGCGGAGGTCTAAGAGGTGCGGGGTGAATGCCTGACAGGACCCTTCTGCTGCCGTCTCCACCCCAGTACATTCCCCAGCAAGTGCAAGCACAGTGTGGTCGTCCACAGCAGCAGCAGAGAATGGGAGGACGCAGTTGCTAGGGTTGAACATCCATGCCCCTTGCCGGGTGTCATAGCTGCAGACCGCATCTGTAATGGAGTAACCACCATCTGCCCCACCTAACGTAAGGAGTGAGTTAGCTCCTTCCATGCTGACAGTGGTATGTCTGCAAATAGGTACAGGCAGCTTTGCTCCATGAAACCAAGCTCCAATTCGTGGGTCATACACGTGTGTTTTGTCTTGCACTGTTTCAGCCAAGGCATCCTCGCCCCCGATAAGGTATACATTGCCTTGGAGGGAGCTGAGAGTGGGCAAGGTAGCTGGGTAAGGAAACCCAGTATTGGGCGGCCTGATGGGTGTGAAGGAGTGTGTGGATGGGTTGAAGATGTAAGGGGTATACGACAGTTGGCCTTCTTCCCAGACACGTTCAGCATAAGTGTGTCCAGACCCCCATTCCGGCATCATCATTATCACATCCATATCTGCAGGGCAACGAAAGTGCCAGTGTGACATAAGAGTAGAGTAGGTGATAAGCTCCTCAATTCCCGGCCTACACTGGCTATGTCAGTGTGCCTGCCTCGAATCCCTCCTCGCCTTGGCACAATTCCACTAACGGCGGACACCGCTCAGTCACCTCACACTCACTAGAGTGTTAAACAGGGTATTACCCGTTCTCCTATCTCTACCTCATGGGTTCTAGGGTCACAGACTCTAAGCCTCATCGACGAAGCGACTCATTCGCTTTGGCGTCGCGATTGCTCTTCCAGCTTAGCATATGACATGGGAAATAGTACATGTAATGGATAAGAAGTACTGTCATGTTACAGCCAGCGTGGTGAACGGGCACCGCACAAGGGGCAACCTTGGATATGAAAGTTGGCAAAAAAAACATTAGTGCGCATAACTTGGTGCTTCCATGTCCAGGTAGGTCCCTCAAAGGGTGCTGCAGGACCGGTCTGCCTCTGGTGGCTACATGTGTACTTGAACAACAAACATCTCCATCCCAAAACCTCAGTCTCCCCTGGTTTGCAGCCCTGCATATGCTCTGTTTGTTTTTGAAAGGCAGTAATGAGTAGTGGCCTTGTGCCGTCATATATTCTGCCTGTGCACCTGCCTGCTGAAGTGTATTCGTAGGGCATGGTAGCAGACAGCCATGAGCCATCTCTGCGCTCAACATTACACCATTTCATCATCTCCTCAGGCCACTCGTCCTTCTCCAACTCAGCCCAGCCTCGTAGTGGACCTTCTGAGTCATAAACATAGAGATGGTTGACGTCATCCCACACCTTCTGACGTGATCCACTGGCACCTTCCTGCCGGAAGTCCTGTATGTCTCCTGCGTGGAAGCTTGACAGGTAAAGCAGGCTCGAGGTCTTGGGCTGTGGGAGGCGGACGCCCAAGAAGTCCAGCTGGTGGGATAGTGCTCGCAGCAAGCGCGGGTCCTTAGGCTGCGTGTAAGCATCTCCCAATCGGATAACACTAACCACCTCCCGGGCAACATCTGCGCTGCAGTTCAGGCGGATGCAATCATGCTTGCACTGGACAGCCATGGCAACCATGTTTGACAAGTGGGACCCGTCATACAAGAGGAGAGAGTCCACCGGAAGAGTGGCTCTGTAATTGTCTGTCTGTAGGTATATCCACTGCGCAGATACATCCCGAAGGCCTTCTTGCATGACCTCATCCATGGTTAGGGCATATAACTTCAGAGGTTGCACTCAGACGCTGTAATGGACAATGTGCGCCTGACCTGAGCTCGCGAACCCACAGGTAAGTACAAGACGCGGTCAAGCGGTGTCAGAAGTGACATGCCCAACAAAACCATCTACCAGATGGAGCTTCAAATCTGGTCAAATCTGAGTGCACAGCGTAAGTTAATATACTCAGCTCCTTACCACTTTTCATCACAAAGCTTCCGACTTAATCTTCGAGTGACTCACGGGTGACACCGGCTGACGCCACAAGCCCACTCTATTCACTGTTAAACACAGGGGTGAAACGCCTGAAACGCCTTCCAGCCCAAGGGTGAAACGCCTTCTTTTTCACAATGTACGGTGTGTATTGCTTCTCTCCTCGCTTATGCTTAGTATTTTCTTGTTGCGCCTTGACTTTTCTGGGTAGCAGCTGACACGACATTGGCACTATGCGATGTGAAACGCTGCAAGCGCGATCTCCAACGATAGAGTATCAGAGGCGCATTAGAGTATACAGATACGTACAGCGAAGCGTTTAGGGTCCCGATATGCTCGTCTGTCTCCGAACGTGGCTTAACTCCCGATGTACATCGCAATGCCGTGCAATGCTCCATCGACTTGTACCTGAGCTCTTGCAATGCTCGGCACTGGCTGCCCCACACTTTATCTGATAAATTAACGCAATTATTTCCATAATGAGCAACCTCTATGTATTCTGCTTGAAGTTTGCGAGCTGGACGTTGCTGATCCATCGACTGATTGCACCCTCGGCAGTAGCTGACGGTGCCATTGACCCCGTAGGTCCGCGAAGCTAGAAAAAGGGAAACTAGATAGTCAATTTAAACCGTACTAGTAAGATAGTCATTAGCGGGAACCCTCAGCAGTGAAAGTACCACAGAATTACTGCTTGAAATTAAGCAATGAAGTGAGTGAAGCAAGAAAATGTTCAAACAAGAATTAATCAGGCAACACTACAAGGAAAACACCTCAACACAAACTTTGTAGCTTGCATATAGCACAAAAAACCATGGAAATCAATATGTAAGCATTACTCCTGTACAGGCTGTTGATAATTGTAAGCTCACGGAATGCATGTGGTGGGACAAAGCTCATAATACTAGACTAATGTTTACAAGCCAATCACCAGCACAAAGGGTAAGCAAGCAACAGGAATGCAGCAGCAGGGGGAGGTGCTGTGAAATGCAGGAGGGGTAGAAGCAGCAGTGGGAGGTGCTGTGCACTGCATAAGGGGTAGAAGCAGTACACAGTAGGGGGAGGTGCTTTGAACTGCATGAGGGATAGACGCAGTAGGGAGAGGTGTTGTTGACTGGAGAAAAGGTAGATGCAGCAGTGGGAGGTGCTGTGAACTGCAAGAGGGATAGAAGCAGCAGAGAAAGGTGTTGTTGAGTGCAGGAAGGGATAGAAGCAGCAGGGGGAGCTGCTGTGAACTGCATGAGGGGTAGAAGCAGTAGGGAGAGGTGTTGTTAACTGGAGAAAGGGCAAATGCAGGAGTGGGAGGTGCTGTGAACTGCAGGAGGGCTAGAAGCAGTAGAGAGATGTGCTGTGAACTGCAGCAGGGGTAGAAGCAGTAGGGAGAGGGGTTGTTGACAGGACAAAGGGTAGAAGCAGCAGTGGGAGGTGCTGTGAACTGCAAGAGGGATAGAGGCAGCAGGGGGAGGTGCTGTGAACTGGAGAAGTGGTAGAAGCAGCAGGGGGAGGTGCTGTGAAATGCAGGAGGGGTAGAAGCAGCAGTGGGAGGACCTGTGCACTGCAGAAGGGGTAGGAGCAGTAGGGGGAGGTGCTTTGAACTGCAGGAGGGATAGAAGCAGTAGGGAGAGGTGTTGGTCACTGGAGAAGGGCAGAAGCAGGAGTGGGAGGTGCTGTGAACTGCAGGAGGGCAAGAAGCAGTAGAGAGATGTGCTGTGAACTGCAGGAGGGGTAGAAGCAGTAGGGAGAGGGGTTGTTAACAGGACAAAGGATAGAAGCAGCAGTCAGAGGTGCTGTGAACTGCAAGAGGGATAGAGGCAGCAGGGGGAGGTGCCGTGAACTGGAGAAGTGGTAGAAGCAGCAGGGGGAGGTGCTGTGAAATGCAGGAGGGGTAGAAGCAGCAGTGGGAAGAGCTGTGCACTGCAGAAGGGGCAGGAGCAGTAGGGGTAGGTGCTTTGAACTGCAGGAGGGATAGAAGCAGTAGGGGGAGGTGTTGTCGAGTGGAGAAAGGGTAGAAGCAGCAGTGGGAGGTGATGTGCACTGCAGAAGGGGTAGAATCAGTAGGGGGAGGTGCTTTGAACTGCAAGAGGGATAGAAGCAGCAGGGGGAGGTGCTGTGAACTGCAGGAGGGATAGAAGCAGCAGAGAAAGGTGTTCATGACTGGAATAGGGGTAGAAGCAGTAGGGAGAGATGTTGTTGACTGGAGAAAGGGCAGAAGCAGGAGTGGGAGGTGCTGTGAGCTGCAGGAGGGATAGAAGCAGTAGAGAGACGTGCTGTGAACTGCAGGAGGGATAGAAGCAGCAGAGAAAGGTGTTGTTGACTGGAATAGGGGTAGAAGCAGCAGGGGGAGGTGCTGTGAGCTGCAGGAGGAGTAGAAGCAGTAGGGTTAGGTGCTGTGAACTGCAGGAGGGATAGACGCAGTAGGGAGAGGTGTTGTTGAGTGGAGAAAGCTTACAAGCAACAGGGGGAGGTGCTGTGAACTGCAGGAGGGATAGAAGCAGCAGGGGGACCTGCTGTGAACTGCTTGAGGGGTAGAAGCAGTAGGGAGAGGTGTTGTTGACTGGAGAAAGGGCAGAAGCAGGAGTGGGAGGTGCTGTGAGCTGCAGGAGGGATAGAAGCAGTAAAGAGACGTGCTGTGAACTGCAGGAGGGATAGAAGCAGCAGAGAAAGGTGTTGTTGACTTGAATAGGGGTAGAAGCAGCAGGGGGAGGTCCTGTGAACTGCAGGAGGGGTAGAAGCCGTAGGGAGAGGTGCTGTGAACTGCAGGAGGGATAGACGCAGTAGGGAGAGGTGTTGTTGAGTGGAGAAAGCTTACAAGCAGCAGGGGGAGGTGCTGTGAACTGCAGGAGGGATAGAAGCAGCAGGGGGAGCTGCTGTGAACTGCTTCAGGGGTAGAAGCAGTAGGGAGAGATGTTGTTGACTGGAGAAAGGGCAGAAGCAGGAGTGGGAGGTGCTGTGAGCTGCAGGAGGGATAGAAGCAGTAGAGAGACGTGCTGTGAACTGCAGGAGGGATAGAAGCAGCAGATAAAGGTGTTGTTGACTGGAATAGGGGTAGAAGCAGCAGGGGGAGGTGCTGTGAGCTGCAGGAGGAGTAGAAGCAGTAGGGAGAGGTGCTGTGAACTGCAGGAGGGATAGACGCAGTAGGGAGAGGTGTTGTTGAGTGGAGAAAGCTTACAAGCAACAGGGGGAGGTGCTGTGAACTGCAGGAGGGAAAGAAGCAGCAGGGGGAGCTGCTGTGAACTGCTTGAGGGGTAGAAGCAGTAGGGAGAGGTGTTGTTGACTGGAGAAAGGGCAGAAGCAGGAGTGGGAGGTGCTGTGAGCTGCAGGAGGGATAGAAGCAGTAGAGAGACGTGCTGTGAACTGCAGGAGGGATAGAAGCAGCAGAGAAAGGTGTTGTTGACTGGAATAGGGGTAGAAGCAGCAGGGGGAGGTGCTGTGAACTGCAGGAGGGGTAGAAGCAGTAGGGGGAGGTGCTTTGAACTGCAGGAGGGATAGAAGCAGCAGTGGGAAGAGCTGTGCACTGCAGAAGGGGCAGGAGCAGTAGGGGTAGGTGCTTTGAACTGCAGGAGGGATAGAAGCAGTAGGGGGAGGTGTTGTCGAGTGGAGAAAGGGTAGAAGCAGCAGTGGGAGGTGATGTGCACTGCAGAAGGGGTAGAATCAGTAGGGGGAGGTGCTTTGAACTGCAAGAGGGATAGAAGCAGCAGGGGGAGGTGCTGTGAACTGCAGGAGGGATAGAAGCAGCAGAGAAAGGTGTTCATGACTGGAATAGGGGTAGAAGCAGCAGGGGGAGGTGCTGTGAGCTGCAGAAGGGGTAGAAGCAGTAGGGGGAGGTGCTTTGAACAGCAAGAGGGATAGAAGCAGCAGGGGGAGGTGCTGTGAACTGCAGGAGGGATAGAAGCAGCTGGGGGAGGTGCTGTGAACTGTAGAAGGGGTAGAAGCAGCAGTGGGAGGTGTTGTTGACTGGAGAAGGGATACAAGCAGCAGGGGGAGGTGTTGTTGACTGGAGAAGGGATAGAAGCAGCAGGGGGAGGTGCTGTGAACTGCAAGAGGGATAGAAGCAGCAGTGGGGGGTGCTGTGAACTGCAGGAGGGGCAGAAGCAGCAGTGGGAGGTGCTGTGAACTGCAGGAGGGGTAGAAGCAGCAGGGGGAGGTGCTGTGAACTGGAGAAAGTGGTAGAAGCAGCAGGGGGAGGTGCTTTGAACTGCAGGAGGGATAGAAACAGTAGGGAGAGGTGTTGTTGAGTGGAGAAAGGGTAGAAGCAGCAGTGGGAGGTGCTGTGCATTGCAGAAGGGGTAGAAGCAGTAGGGGGAGGTGCTTTGAACTGCAGGAGGGATAGAAGCAGTAGGGAGAGGTGTTTTTGACTGGAGAAAGGGTAGAAGCAGCAGTGGGAGGTGCTGTGAGCTGCAAGAGGGATAGAAGCAGCAGTGGGAGGTGTTGTTGACTGCAAGAGGGATAGAAGCAGCAGGAGGAGGTGCTGTGAACTGCAGGAGGGATAGAAGCAGCAGGGGGAGGTGCTGTGAACTGTAGAAGGGATAGAAGCAGCAGTGGGAGGTGTTGTTGACTGCAAGAGGGATAGAAGCAGCAGGAGGAGGTGCTGTGAACTGCAGGAGGGATAGAAGCAGCAGGGGGAGGTGCTGTGAACTGTAGAAGGGGTAGAAGCAGCAGTGGGAGGTGTTGTTGACGGGAGAAGGGATACAAGCAGCAGGGGGAGGTGTTGTTGACTGGAGAAGGGATAGAAGCAGCAGGGGGAGGTGCTGTTCACTGCAGAAAAGATAGAAGCAGCAGGGGGACGTGGTGTTTACTGCAAGAGGGGTAGAAGCAGGAGGGGGAGGTGCTGCTGACAGTAGGAGCAGCACGGGGAGGTGCTGTCCACCACAGAAGGGATAGAAGCAGCAGGGGGACATGGTGTTCACTGCAGGAGGGATAGGAGCATGAGGGGGATGGGGATGCTGGGTAAAACACGGGGGTAAGTGGCAGCTTTAGAAGGTGTTGTTGGAAGGACAAGTGATTGGGACAGCTCTAGCATGTAGATGTAGGAGCAAAGCAGCTGCACGTGGAAGGTTGTAGGAGGAGGTGTGAATAAAAGCAATTCAACACATATGCAGACCGTCTGCTTATGTTAGGCAGACTAGTTGATGTCTCTGTGTTAGCTGTGAGCCCATCGCAGAAGGAGATGCCAACAGAGGAGCCAGCTAACTGACCTCCTGAGCAGGTGAAGGTGTCTAATACTCCCACCTCTCCTCTTCCAGAAAGCAAACAAAGCTGCAACAGAAGCTGCAGGTGGCTCTTGAAATAGCATGGTACTTCTGTGTTAAAGCTCTTGGTGTAGTGCTTGCAGCTGCGCTTGCTGCTATATGTTTCTTTGAGGTAAAGCTCTTGGTGCAATCGAGGGCAACGCCCTTGTCGATGCTTCTGCTTTTGACCAGTTCTGTAAGGATGCCTCTGCGGTATGAATCTGTCTAGTTTGGCACGTAGCGCATAGTCTGGTTCCGTATAGCAGGCCCCCAAGGGCATGGCTACTGTTTGAGCGGGCACCCATAGCATGTCTGTTGCTGCATGCATTCAAAATTATCAACGCACAAGGCTGTCGGTTTAGCAGGACTTATTGCGCATAGTATTGGTAGCATCCGTCAATTGTGAAATGCTTGAGCGCAGATGCCAGAAGAGATTGAGGCGAGTTGGTGTGGTGGCACTGGGATGTGAACCGGAGGGCTTGTCATACAAGCGACCGTCCGAGCAAGGAAGCGTCCGTAAGCATGCAGAAATGTATATGGCGTGCAATAGAAGCCCTCGAAGCTGCCATTCAAGGCCCGCGAGCTCAAAATCCCACTGGGAGTGGCCGTATCAGTCTGAAACGCCTAACTCGTGCGGTGCGCGGGAGTGAGGCGTCTCACGAAACGCCAGAACCGCACGAGTTAGGCGTTTCACCCCTATACTTATAAGTATGTCATATTGGCCGGGTCAATATACATGGAGTCATAAGCTGCAGTGCCTGCTTTCTGGCAAATTTTAGCCTAAGTTTGGCCAGCGTGCATACGTCCCTACTCCTTTATAGCCAACTCAGCAATCAACTGTGATGGTGGGCTGCAGGCAGGCAGAAGCTCATTAACCAGCAGCGCAGCTGTCCTGGCTCATTTTCTCCTCTCATTAGATCAAAGTTCATCAGGATCTATAGATGGCTTGCTATGGTCTCTGGTGTTCCATCCAAATGGAATTTTACCAGTTCAATTACCAGTTCAATTTTTGGTTGGTCCTTGCTGACCCCAGAGTGATCAGCGATATGCACAACTGAATTATTATCACATTTCATGATATGCCATAGCAATAAGTGCCATATGCCCCGCACCTCAAGCTGTCACAAAGAACAGCGAGGTGGAACAGAATACGGGTAAGCTTCGGCATGTATGACAACATATGCCTAGACACTCATGAGGTCCAGCAGCTAGGTCAAAATCAAAATGCACAACTGAAGTTTCAACACTAAGAACGGCTAGACCAGATGGTTGGATGGTTCATCATGCAGATTGGCATGGCAATCAGTGAAAATCTTGCAATGACGACAAGCTTCAGGACCCTCCCCTCTCACAGTTCCCCTCATCAGAGAGAGAGAGAGAGAGAGAACTACGCAGAGAAGGGGGGGCAGTTCCCCTCATCACTTGTATGTCAGCCCCTTCGAATATCACTCCGATCTTCTCCCAACTTTAAGCTGCCATATAGAATGCCTGCAGCAGCCTCTATGCCTACACACCATTGCACAATGCCTGTGGCAGCAGCCCTCCATGCCAGAATATCATTCACCATACACAATGCGGATTACCAGATTACCAACTAGCCCAGAAGGTTGTTGCTGGAGAAACACATAAACCAGATCCAGACATATACAACTCATGCTATATAGGGATCTTGCTTTATCTATTATAATTTGTTCCACCCAGAAATTAAACCAATCATGACAACATACATCTTGGGCTTAATGTTTCATGTGTAGCCTCCATGCCCGAGTTCTTTAGCCCCCGTCTACAATCACCGGCGCCTCACGCCACACCCATTGCACACCGTCTGAAAAGCAGCCAGCAAAACTACTCACATGGAGGTCAGTCTTCACACAGCACGCCCACCCCACACATCCAGCACAACCCATCGGTCCCACTTTTCTCAAACCAACCTGCCCTGGAAATGCTCGGCTTCAGTTGCTGCGCAAAATCCTCTGTCCAGGATTCACACATATGTTAACTTAGCTTTCCTCTCCATTTACAATGTACCCCACAATGCAAACAAAGCGCAGCCGAATGTGTTGCAGAACCTACAAGAAGTACAACGTTATCTGGGCCGGGTAAGAAATTACCAAACACCAAGCTGGAGGACAGCATCGCCCATAAACATTATGCAACCCAGAACACATCAAATGGCCTTTCTTGAGTTTGCATAGAAGCAAGAGAACTACAGTAGAAGAACAGATTAGCGCAGCCCATATGGCCATGTACATGTACAGGAAGCACCTAGCCACAGCCCAATCCCAGTGTGGTTCAATGGAGTTTTACTTGGACAAATAGTAAGAATTCCCCACCACCCATTCTCTTGCAAGACACCCAAACAACTCCTGCAGCCATATTCCCAGCCTACAGACTAGTTGCCTAAATAGTAAGTCCATGGTCCATGCTAACCCGACACAGCCCACAGCCAACATTGGGCGGCACACTCAGCAGGCGTACTTCCTTACTAGTCCTTGAAATTCACCAATGCCCACACTATGGCACCACGCAAATTGCCCCCTCTGGCACCCTCACCACCGCTAGAGTGAAGGCTTCTCCAAGCCCACTGGCAGCGGCTGCAGCATCTCCCACCTGCCCTGCCCCTCAGCACTATACGCCAACACATCTGAACTTAACTCCTTGAACTGTCCTCCGCCATCATCATCCATCATCGCAGCGCCCACTATAACCACCTTCCCCTGAAAGGTTATGGCTGGAGGAAAAAACTGTTGCAAGCTGTAGCTCTCAGGTAATGTAACAGGGCAAGGCTGCCAGAGCCACATGCAAATGTCTATGAGATGCGGGGTAAGTGGCGGACATCACCTAACAGCTGCTTCCTCCGCCCCCCTCCATTCCCCAGCGAGTGCAAGCACTGTGTGTTCATACACAGCAGCAGCAGCAACTCCAAGACCAGGGTATGGGAGGATGCAGTTGCTAGGGTTGCACATCACCAGAACACCCAATGTTGCAGAACGTCAGAAAAGCAGCCAGGACAGATTTGTACTCACACGGAGGTCAGCCTCCACACAGCACAGCCACCCCACATTTGCACCACAAGCTAGGGTTGCCCTCTCTATGAAACGGACCTGCCAACACTGCTCTTAAGCTGCTGTGCAAAACCCTGAGCTTCTGTGTCCAGCATTCACACATTAGTTAGCTGAGCTTTCCTTTCCATCTATAAAACCCCCACAAATCAGACAAAACGCACGGCATGTGCTGCAGGACTCACTACAAAGCAATTTTGAAGGTTATGAAATCATCACGCACATACCAAGCTTGAGGACAACATTTGCCATCGAGTGAATCATATATGTACCCAGAACACTGACATGAAATGACCTTCCTTCAACTTGCATAAAAGCAAGGCAACGGACAAAAACAGTAGAAGGCATGTCAATGGAGCCTCCATTGATGGCCATGTACACGTGCAGAAAGCACCTAGCCATGTTATTATTACATTTCATGATATGCCATAGCCATAACCCAATCCCAGATCCTTGGAAGGACAACATTGACCCCTTGTTAGCCATTCGCTTGCAACATTGCCAAGCAACTTATCCTCCCTGTAAAAGTTGTGCGCAACTCATGGTCCACACCCCCGCAGAGCCAACCTTGGCCAGTACATTCACTACGCTTACACCCTACAGCATACTGGCACACCGCAAATTCCGTGTTGTTATTTTTGACTGATGTGCCAGCATATTTTTTCCAACCTCAGCAACGCTCACATTACGGCAGGACACAGCTTGTTCCCTCCGGTACCCTGACCACCGCAAGTGAAGCCCTCCCTAAGCCCATTGGCAGCGGTTGGGCAGCATCTCCCACCTGCCCTGCCCCTCAGCACTGTACGCCAACACATCTGAGCTTAGCGTTTCCATGAACTGCACTATGCCACCTACTACAACCACCTTTCCCTGAAAAGTGACAGCTGTAGCAAGCTCCCGGCGCAAGCTGTAGCTCTCAGGTAACGCAGCAGGGCAAGGCTGCCACTGCCACATGCGAATGTCTAGCAGAGGTGGGGTGAGTAGGGGTGGGCCCTCTGCCGGATTGATTGTGAGGGACCTCCCTGCTAGTGCAAGCACGGTATGGTCATCCACAGCAGCAGCTGATACCCCATCAGTACGGAGCGGGAGGTTGCAGTTGCTAGGGTTTACCGTCCACGCCCGCTGCCGTGGGTCATAGCTACATATGGCATTTGTTGTGCCAGTGACTCTACTCTTTCCCCCCAAAGCAAGCAGCAGGTTGGCATTACCCATGCTCACGGCGGTGTGCATGGACACAGACATGGGGAGCTCTGGCCCAGAGAACCAAGCATCAACCCGGTGGTCATACACATACATGTCACCTTGCACAGCGTCGTCCTCACCAACAACAAGGTACATGTTGCCTTGCAAGAAGCTAAGAGTAGGGTGCATCAGCGGGTGCTCTTCGTCTGTTGCTGGCGGTCTGATGGGTTTGAAGCTTTGGGTGACGGGATTTATTTATGTAAAGGGTATATGCCAGTTCGCCTCGATTCCATATCTCACCATCGTAGAGGTTACGCGGCCCCCACTCCGGCATCATCATGGTCAGATCTGTGCCTGTATAGCAGCAGTGAGCAGTTTTGCTTAGGGGGCTCTTCTGACGCTGTTCTGCATTTGACTTTAAAGCTTCATTCGACTGCAAATGCAAAGACAAAGGAAACTGCCAAACATAGGACTTTTGTGTGGCACATCTGTTGAAAGTTGGCTTTAAAAAGTAAAACTTACAACTAAAGGCAGATTCTGATCAGTGTGTGCTGGCCCTTGACTGATATCTGCCGCTGGAGGACATGTGTACGCAGCGTCTTGACCATGATAAAGCGACAGTCAGGACTGCTTGCAACAATGTGGAAGTACATGCCGGTTTTGATAGTCTAGCAACGATCATACAGCACTACGGATGGTGACATATCCATCATATCCCCACAGGTGGTGTCACACCCTCAATCCTCTCTCACCTGCTGAAGTATACTCATAGGGCAGGGTAGCAGACAGCCAAGAACCATCACTTCTTTCTGCTGTATGCCAATCTGTCATCTCTTCAGGCCACTTGCTCTTTTCCTTTACGATCTGAGCCCATCCCCCAGCTGGACCCCTCGAGTCGTACATGTAGACCTTGTTGACGTCCTCCCATACTTCAAACTCCGTTCTCCGGTCCGCGTCAGGGTCCGCCTGAAAATCCTCTATGTTCCTGGCACGGAAGCTGGAGATGTACAGTAGGGTTGGGGTATCCGATTCAGGCTGCGGGAGGCGGACTCCTAGGAAGTCAAGCTGATGAGCCACTGCCCGGAGCAAGCGCGACTCGCTAGGCTGGATGTAAGCATCTGCCAACCGGACAACACTGACCACCTCCCGGGCAACATCTGCGCTGCAGTTTAGCCGGATGCTGCTGCGATTGCACTGCACTGCCATTGCAACCATGGTAGCTAGATGAGAGCCCTCATACAGGAGAGGAGCGTCGACGGGGAGTGTGGCTCTGTAATCGTCTGCTTCCAGGCATATCCACTTCTGCTCTGACACCTCCCCTGGTGCTCCTTGCATGACTTCGTCCATGTCAGAGTGGGTTACCGTATGGCGTCAGCACATAAAGCAGTTGTATACCTGCAGCTTCGATCAGTATTTCGACGGCTCAGATAGACGGCCGCAACTGTGTGTGTGTGTGTGTGTGTGTGTGTGTGTGTGTGTGTGTGTGTGTGTGTGTGTGTGTGTGTGTGTGTGTGTGTGTGTGTGTGTGTGTGTGTGTGTGTGTGTGTGTGTGTGTGTGTGTGTGTGTGTGTGTGTGTGTGTGTGTGTGTGTGTGTGTGTGTGTGTGTGTGTGTGTGTGTGTGTGTGTGTGTGTGTGTGTGTGTGTGTGTGTGTGTGTGTGTGTGTGTGTGTGTGTGTGTGTGTGTGTGTGTGTGTGTGTGTGTGTGTGTGTGTGTGTGTGTGTGTGTGTGTGTGTGTGTGTGTGTGTGTGTGTGTGTGTGTGTGTGTGTGTGTGTGTGAATCTTACATTGGCAAACCCATCGGCACGCGTGCGGTGCCACAGTTCACCACAGGGTTGGCAAAGCCACTAACACAGATAGAACCAAGAAAAACTGAACACCATCCACCAGTTGGAACTCCATGATCATGCATGTCCAAGCAGATACAATGATGCAGAATACTGGCCCTGGAAAAGTGCACACACAATTTTTATTTTTTAATTTTTTTTGGGTTTTTGATTTTTTGGGGTACATCCAGCAACTGACGCGAATCAGGCCGCAAGCAAACAACACGTACTCGTCGACCCGAAATGAACCAGTAAGAGCAATGGTCCTTGGGCAATGGTCCCGCAATTTGTGTCTGCAGGACATGCGCCCTTTGATATAGACGTTTTCTTTAAGTCGACTAAAACAGGACGTTTCGAAGGTGGAACTTGAGTGACCATCAAGTGACGACCAGGGTGTTGCGAAATGAACGTGCCGGTGGCGGGGTGCCTCGGCTGACTCGACAAGTGAGAGGCCGGAGGTGTAACTTTTCGGGGTGACCCGCCCATCATGGCACAGCACATGCATGCCCAATTTGCACGGCGGTTACGGCTATGCATTTGTCTGATGATTTGCTATGTTTTGCTCTCAAGGAGTGTATGGCCAATTCTGACTTGGTGAAAAGTTGATCATGGGCTGCGCTGAAAATGCCCATTTTGAGGAGGCAAACGTGCGAATTTGGGCCTGAAAATTTCCGAAAAATGTGTATAAGTCCCTGGACTTCTGATGTGTGCTGGGACCCTTGCCCACCAGCTGCAAGTGGTTTGAAGGCAATCAGACAAGTGAGCTAGGACTTATGCTCCATCAACCATCCCCAAAGGGGCCAACTTCGAAGGGCAGGTAGCAGCCACCCAGCAAAGCAATGCCCATAGGGACCAGTGGGTGTTAACAAGCATGCAAGGGCCTGCACCAAGGATGGGCCCTGCCCTGAAGGGAGTGCCCTCTTAACTAGGACAGGAGCTGAAAGTTGGGGTCAAGCCATAGGGTGATGGTGCAAAAAAAGCACTTGTGAGAATGCTTAAACCCCAAGCACCCAAGCTTGGCCCTGCAACAGCTGACCACACCAGTGCATTCATCACAGCCTGCACCACTGCACAATATGTTTCCAGCACCATACTCCACATTGTCAAGACAGGCTGGAAAAAATTGCTGTGACAAAGGGGTCACGCCGAAAGCATTTGGTACAAAAGAGACCTAGAATGGAGCAGCCTATCAGCATGCCTCAACCCCACAGCATGTAATGAAACAAGACTTGCCTCCGCTGCAGCCTTATCCCCTTGCCACTGCAATCCAGGGTTTAAGCACCACAGTGGGATGTAGCAAAACACCCAGGGTTTGGTTGGCACAGCAACTAGGTGAAGTGCACAGGTGCCCATCTTGCACTCCAAACAAACATGTGCAAACAACACCCAAGCAGCCAGGCCCCCACATGCTGCTGTACTAGAGAGGGAGCCTCACCAAAGCCACCTGACTGCCACTCATGAGAATAAAGACTGGAACCATGGGAGCTAAGGCTAGCTGGCACATTCATTATGCAACACCCTGACCGTCACACTTGCCGTGATTTCCAGAATTCGAGCCAAAGCCTTCTACTGTTGCCAAAGGTGCCATCACAAAGCAAATGTGGCTTATATTCGTCATCCACCTATTGCTCCCAAAGGTATAGTCCACAGTTCATGTCGCTCGCTCTCTGAGCAATCCAACCGATAAGTGATCAAACCTTTCTTTCTAAGGCCGATGCCAGAAACAAACTCCGACAACCAAGTTCCTTTATAAACTTCAATCTGACAGATCAAAGGCAATCCCCACTGAATCGCCCACATGCTTGTCTCAGTTGCTTCCCTGCATGCCCTCAGGTCTATTTTTATGTGTTGAGTAAATGCATAATGCCCCAAGGTCTATGAGTGGCCCCCTGACAAACAAACAGTAACCAGTGCTGTTGTACCACGCAAACCCCCGGGAACATATTTATCTAACGATTCACAAGCGATCAAAAATCTAACACAGCACTTATTTGACTTCCCTTTCAAAACGCTCGGCCAGCGCCATCCATGGCCTCTCAGCAAGTGCCACGATTCCTGAACCCATGCCAATATTTCCTATCTCCCCTTTTATCCGCATGTGCAGAAGGGTTTGTCTCAACAAACAAACCAAGCAAACAAAAATTTAAGGTGCCGCAACCGCAAAGGGCTGCTAGGTCGAAACGACCAAACACACCATCGGATGGGTCCAAAAACAATGGATTCCACACCACCAATCAAGAGGAATACCCAAGCATACATCCAAACTACGCAGACTGCAAACAGTGTGCATAAAACAAATCACCAGGAGGACACTACTTGACAGTTCTGTGTTTGGGGCACTGGACCATCCAGTTAGCCCTGTTAAGCCATCCTCGTCATGCTCACACACATCTGAGTCTGAATGGAGCTCGCTTTACACCCAATACACCTACATCAACAGCAACATCAGTACACCAACATCAACACAGCACAACCAACCGCAATGACAATCAAGGCTGCAGCATCGGATTGACCTGGGCTCCTTGTCCCCCAACAGGGCCAACATAGTAAGCCCAATGAAGCCATTGAAGCATAACCACCTTGAGGCAAGCCCCTCCCGCGCTCCATAAAGGCCAAGCATTGTGATTGTTGTAAGTTCTAGTGTCAGGGCTACATGGATGGAGCATCCGGCAAGTTTTGGCAGTACGGGGCCATGCATAGGGCTCACTAGTAACCGACTTCTAGCCACCTCGCCTCAATAAAGTTGCTTCATAAAGGCCAAGCACAGTGCAAACATGTACACTTATGCATGTTGGTGGCAAATAAATCGCTCGGCTTTAGAATCTCCCCCGCACCTCTGTATCTGCACAGATACCGCCGGCTTCTTGTTAGGGTCCTCCAGTAGTCATAACCTAGGGGCCAGCATATTCAATTGTCACGCAGCCCAGAGCCAACCTGGGCCAGCACACTCACTAGGCCTACTCTCAAATTCCTACACCACCACCCTGGTACGTGCGTAATTTCATAACCAATGTGCCACTACGCTCTTGTCAAACTCGCCCCTGGCCACATTGTGGTACCACACAGCTTGTCCCCTCTGGCACCCTCACCACCGCAAGGGAAGGCCTCTCCAAGCCCACTGGCAGCGGCTGCAGCATCTCCCACCTGCCCTGCCCCTCAGCACTGTACGCCAACACATCTGAACTTAGCTGCGTGGACTGTCCTGCGCCACCATCATCTATCATCACACCACCTACAACAACCACCTTCCCCTGAAAGATGACAGCTGTAGCGAACTCCCGGCGCAAGTTGTAGCTCTCAGGTAGTGCAGCGGGGCAAGGCCGCCACTGCCACATGCCGATGTCTAGGAGGTGCGGGGTGAGCCGAGGTGGACCGTCTGCTTCATTGATTTTGCGACACCTCCCGCCTAGTGCAAGCACAGTATGGTCATCCACAGCAGCAGCTGATACCCCATAAGCACGGAGTGGGAGGGTGGGGTTTAGCATCCACCCCCGCTGCCGTGGGTCACAGCTACATACGGCATCCGTGGTGCCAATGCCTGTAGCAGCTCCCCCCAAAGTCAGCAGCAGGTTTGCACTATCCATGCTCACAGCGGTGTGGCAGTATAGTTCCATAGGGAGTTTTGGGCCAGAGAACCAGGCGTCAATGCGGTGGTCGTACACATGCACTTTATCTTGCATAGGGTGGAGAGGTCCGCCATCACCCCCCACAAGGTACACATTGCCTTGCAAGGAAGTAAGGGTAGGGCTCCGAAGGGGCTCTTCAAAGTCTGTTGGTGGTGGTCTGATTTGTTTGAAGGAATGTGTGAAAGGGTTCATCACATAAGGGGTATATGCCAGTTCACCTTGGTCCCAGCCTTCACCATCGTAGAGGTTACTGTCGCCCCATTCGGGCATCATCATTATCAGGTCCGTGCCTGTAGAGAAGCAGCAACAGCAGATATGCTTAGGACTGCGACACTTTCTTAGTTAGCAATGGTCAACAACGAGCAGACATTGATCAGTGGGGGGTGTATGTAAAAAGGTGTGCCATATGCCCCTTCAAACAACTTTGATATTGTGTGATGTATGGAGTTGCATGGAGACTTCCCTTGCCATACACACTGTTGCATCCAGCCTCAGCAGACCTATCAACAAATCCACTGTTGGGTGTATGGCTCTTTGGCAGGAGTCCCTGTGTTCTATGGCCTGGGTTTGCGATTGGCACAGCTGGTCTTGCGTGCAAGATTGTCAGACCCCTCATGCGCACATGCCCACAAAATGAGCTGTTGGACGTGAGCATGCACAAACATGATCATTATTGTCTGAGAGTCTGAGGGATGCAAGGTGCTATGCACTAAGGTTTGGCAACTGCAAAGGTAAGAATAGCAAACAAAAGGGCTTCCTGTGTGGGCATCGTCGAAGGCTTCCCATGGGCTTATGAAGGTAGGTTTTGACCAGCAAATGCTGGCCCTTCACTGATGGCCACTAACGGAGGTAATGTCGCGGCATAGGTTGCGCTGAAGCATGACCACGACAGATTACCAAACAAGGCTGATTGTAACTTGTAGTGATTACATATCAAATGTGACACCTTGACTATGGTTGAATAGTGCTATGGATGGTGACAACTCTCGTTGGCATCCCACCGTTGGTGCCACCCTCCTAAACTCTCTCACCTGCTGAAGTGTATTCGTATGCCAGGGTAGCAGACAGCCAAGAGCCATCCATCCGTTCTACAATATGCCAATCTGTCATCTCTTCAGGCCACTTGGTCCTATCCTTCACGATCTGAGCCCATGCCCCCGCTGGGCCCCTCGAATCATACACGTAGACCTTGTTGACATCTTCCCAGACCTCCTCTTCTGCTCTCACGTCCGGCTGAGGATCCACCTGAAACTCAGCGATGTCCCTGGCATGGAAGCTTGAGAGGTACAGCAGGGTTGAAGCACTTGAATCAGGCTGCGGGAGGCGGACTCCTAGGAAGTCTAGCTGATGGGCTACTGCTCGGAGCAAGCGCGGGTCGATGGGCTGGATGTAAGCATCTCCTAATCGAATGACACTGACCACCTCGCGGGCAACATCTGTGCTGCAGTTTAGCCGGATGCTGCCGCGGTTGCATTGCACTGCTAATGCCACCATAGTAGCTAGATGGGAGCCTTCATACAGGAGAAGAGCGTCTACGGGGAGTGTAGCTCTGTAATCGTCTGCTTCCAGGTATATCCATTTCTGCTCCGACACCTCCCCTGGTGCTCCTTGCATGACTTCGTCCATGGCAGCGTGGGGTACTCTTTGGCTAGTCACAGTAAGCAGTCAGACGCCTATGGCTTCGATCAGTGTCCCGACGGCTCAAATAGAGCTGAGGCAGAATCAGAGCGGCAAGGCGACCACTACCGCGTCAACCCGCAATGAACCAGCAAGAGCCGTGCCGTGGCCTTGGAACTTAGTGCTACAGCCCCCATCTGCAGGACGTGCATCATCATCCCATTGTTTTTAAGTCGATTTAGCACGGGACATTTCAAAAATGGAACTTGAGTGACATCCGGTGACGACCGTCACACTTGCTGCATTCCCAGCAGCCTCCTGCTGTTGCCAAAAGTGAAAACACTTAAGCGGATATGGTACTGATACTTAGTTTGAAAACTGCATCCCGAACATGCAGTGTCCATTCGTATCCTTCCCTGAGCAACCCAATACATCTCTTTCGATCTAAGCCGCATCAAACTCTTCTTTGCCAAGTGGTGTTCTACGAACGCCAAACGCCGTAGACAAACTCATATACTACGCACCAAGCTCCTTCATCTGCTTCCATCTGGCACTGTACTCAAAAGCAAGCTAATGTCCAGTTGCTTGTCCCCTTGCATCTTCTTCAGCGCACGCGTTCAGCTAGGTGTCTTCATATTGACACACAAACAGTGAGCAGAACCATTGGGACGTATACCTCTGACGCATCAAAAAAAGAAAAGCACTTATACCACAACATTGCCCACCCCTTCCTCAAGCTTCCTTCCAAAATGCTCATGCCTGCATGCCCAAGGCTTCTCAGCAACTGTCACTAATTTCAACCCACTACTCATCAAACCCTTTCTCTGCATCCCACTTCCCACATCCCTGACCCACTTCTGTGCATGCACAAACGTGTTTGTCTCAAACCAGTGATAAGCACGAGGACTCGACCCCAGATGATACCCACCGGCACTGCTGTGCTGTGCTTGGGATGCATCCAGCCAGCCCTATTGGGCCACCCCTGTTAAGCCCACATCTTGGTCCAATGGGAGCTATACACCCAGTACACCAACATCAACAGCAACACCAGTACATCAACATGATCAAGATTACTAGATTACCAGATTACCAACTAGCCCAGAAGGGCATCCCATTTGGAGCCAATGAAGGCTCATAGGGCTCAGATCAACATTCCAGCACTTCCAGCCAACATTGGCAAAAACCTGGCAGCATGTCAAAACCCTGGGCTTCTGGTCCCCCAATCGCCCCTGTCACATAACTAGAACTTGAGCCTGATCCACATTGCATCAAGTTTGTCCTGCAAGGGCCAAGCGAGGTGAATACATGTACTTCTGGGTATGCTGGTGGCAAATCGCTCACCATTTAAACATCCTCCGCACCCCAAGCACTAACTGCGTGCACGTATAGCCCCTCCTTATTGAGGTCCTCCAATAGACATAACCAGTGGCCAAGCATACTCAACACCCCGCGCAGACAAGAGCAAACCTGGGCCCTGGAGCACGCACTCGCTTGGCCCACCCTCATACCCGCACACCACTGACGCTGGTGCGTGTGTAAAAACATAACCATTGTGCCAGCATATTCCTGTGAACTTCACCCCTGGCCACACTATGGCACCACGCAAATTGCCCCCTCTGGCACCCTCACCACCGCAAGTGAAGGCCTCTCCAAGCCCACTGGTAGTGGTTGCAGCATCTCCCACCTGCCCTGCCCCTCAGCACTGTAAGCCAACACATCTGAACTTAACACGCTGTAATCTTGCTCCACCTCGTTATCAATCAACAGACCACCAACTACAACCACCTTCCCCTGAAAGGTGACAGCTGTAGCAGACTCTCTACTCAAGTTGTAGCCCTCAGGTAGTGGAGCAGGGCAAGGCCGCCACTGCCACATGCGAATGTCTAGGAGGTGCGGGGCGAATAGCGATGGAACCTCTGCCTCATTGGTTGTTGGGGACCTCCCTGCTAGTGCAAGCACAGTATGGTCATCCACAGCAGCAGCTGAGATCCCAAAAGCACTAAGTGGGAGGGTGCAACTGCTCGAATTTAGCGTCCACACCGGCTCCCGTGGGTCATAGCTGCACACGGCATTTGTAGCGTCATGGCCTGTAGTATTTCCGCCCAAAGTAAGCAGCAGATTTGCCCCGTACATGCTAACAGCGGTGTGCATGTACAGAGGCATTGGGAGCCTTGGCCCAGAAAACCAGGCGTCAATCCGTGGGTGATAAGCATACACTGCATCCTGTACACCCCGGGTGCCGTCACCTCCAACAAGGTACATAGTGCCTTGCAAGGAGCTAAGAGTGGGGTTAACAAGGGGCTGTTCAAAGCCTGTTGGTGGTGGTCTGATGGGCTTCAAGGTCTGCGTTATAGGATTCATTAGGTAAGGGGTATACCGGTATGCCAGTTCACCTCGGCCCCAGGCTTCATCATTGTAGGACTGAGACAGCCCCCATTCCGGCATCATCATGATCAGATCCGTGCCTGCAGAGCAGCGGCAGCAGCAGATGTGCTTAGAATGCTTTTGCAACGACCTCGGTGCATACACCAGATGCTTTTGCAACGCCCTGGGTGCATACACCAAACTGGGGCAGTGGAGAATGCATGCAAAAGGATGTGCCACACCCCCTTCCTAAGGTTTTAGATGATTAGGTCAGATAGAGCTTGAGAACCCCCTTGCTACACAGGGCGTTGCATCTTGCCTCATTACTACATTTCATGATATGCCATACCAAAAAGTGCCATAGGCCCCACACCTCAAGCTGTCACGAAAAAAGCGAGGTGGAGCATAATACGGGTTATCTTCGGCATGTATGACAACATACGCCTAGACAAAAGGTCCAGCAGCTAGGTCAAAATCACCCAAAACCTCAACTGCCCCAATGGGGGTGAGAGCCTCCCGCCTACTTAGAATAACAAGGAGGGCTTGTAAGCCCGGGTGCAAGCAATAGTTGGTAACAACTCCCATTAATTATACCTCACGCCACATCAGAAGGGTGAGCATAAGCATTCCTAACCTTCCAAGCAGCTGAAACATATTCAGCCTCAGCTAGCCGATTTGATCACGAGCTGTGGATCTGGGCCTGGGGTTGCCATGGGCATAGCTGGGCTTGCATTAATCATAATCCTTTATGTACAAACGCATTAGAACTGAATCCCACTAGAAGCCTCTTAGTTGCGTCAAGATTTGAGAGCTGCAAAGTGCTACGTATACATACGTACGTACTATAAAAGGGTCTGCAAAAGCAACCAGCATATCCTAAGGACTAGGACGAGCACAAGGTTGTGTCACATGCCTAAAACTCCCTCACCTACTGAAGTGTATTCGTAGGGCAGGGTAGCAGACAGCCAAGAACCATCGCCCCGAAAGACATTAGCCCAATCTGTTATATCTTCAGGACCAGCCAATGCTGCACTCCCCAACAGGACTTGGCAGACTAAGCAAAGCATCTACAGCCTTTCTTCAGGCCACCAGCCTCAGCATCGCAGCGGACGGAGCAACTGGAGATAAGGAAGTGCTCACCCAGCACAGGATCCTCAGCAGCTGCAGCTCTGCTGCCACCACGCCAAAGACTGGCTCCTTAACAAAGCCCAACTACCTCCCCCTGCGAACAAGGAGGCAGCACACAACCTCAGTAAGCCAGGTAACTCAAGGGAACAATGCAGCCCTATGCCTGTTTGATCATGGTTGCAGCAATACCTTTTACCAGCACCTGCTGGAAGCATGTGTGCTGTACTCAAATGCAAGTATGCTTCTAATGGCATTACAATACTGCTCAAAACCAAAGGGGGGTACTAATTGCAATCAGAGACAGCAGGATGACAATCAGCTAAAGGCATGTACAGCAAGCACCAGAATGCAGCTGACTCCTACAAAAGATGCAGACCTGAGGTCAAGTAGCAATAGATTAGCAGTAGCCAGGAGTCCCTGGCATTATGTGAAGATAGCTCGAGCACGACATGACAAGCGGAGCACCCAAATGGCAGCTGGGCGAGCACAGCGAATGCACTGCTACTCCATGCGGTTCAAGGACACTGCCATACTAGAATACGAAAGAGTGGTTATACGGCTGCAGCTCACACCAACTAACACTGAAGCGGAGCCGCTGAGGGTTGACCTTCCTGCTGCTTCAAAACCAGCGAAGGGCATGTCAATGTGCAGATCATGACATGCTCGGATCCAAAACGGCCTATATCTCTACAGCTCTACACGAGCCCGTACAAGATTTACACATTTCACAGCGATCTTGAATGCAGCCTGCCCCAATACCAAACCCAAACTGAGGTTAAAGGCCACAACCGAAGGAGCTACTGCCAAATCCCGCAGGATACTAACCCTCCTAGCAATACCACTTACAAGCAGCTGCTGCAAATGGCACTGCACCAGAACCGAGTTGTTGCATGCTGCCAGGAACCATGCCATGCTGCCCCAAAGACTGTGTGGGTGTACTGTCCTACTCACCTGCTGGTGATGCCCAGACTGGAGGACCGGCTGATTCCCTCATGGGTGAACAACACATTCTCAATCATCCAGGACCCAGTGGACACCCATCTGTATGCAGCTGTTCCTGCAGGCCAAGGGCTGATGCCAGCAAACAAGCTCCGTGTAACGCCCGAACAATGGGCCTGGCTCCCTGCAGACTATTTCCTGGAACATTTTGGAATCTCAGCCCTAGCAAGCTCGCATGAGCGGAAATTATATGTAAAACGCCTGCCCAAAGCCGCACGACACGCACTAAGACCGCTTGAGCCAGCACGAGCTCTACCCTCTGACGCCATGACACTGCTCAGGCAGCACACATATGCACGACGCTCACTACCCGCCCAGATCGGCCAGCAAATAGGTGATGCTTACGGCAAAGAAGGTGCAGAGAGAGCAGAGCAGCAAGAACAGCAGCACAAGATCTCTGGTAAGGGTCCGGTGCAGAAACCCGGGGTTATTGGCAGTACAGAGCACACCATGGCAGTACTCCGCCCTGTCCCTCCCCTTCTGCCAAGCATGCAAGGCGGAGGCAAGATCCCCAGGACTACACAGAAGCGCTGTTCGAATGCCCCTTACACAGTCAAGCGCAGACCAAAACCGGAGCATGGCAGCAGACGAATCGATGATATGCTTGGAGCAGCAGTCCCTGGACTGGCCCTTGGCAGCACCAGCACTAAGGCATCGACCAAACAGAACCCACCCGCGCCACATGCCCACCAGCCAGAACATGTCGCAGGACCCCTGCATACCTCGAGATACGATCGCCAGTACCATGTGAACCCCCTCTTTGAACCTGATGGTGAGAGACAAGATGCTATAATGAGTGAAAATGAGGACGAAGAGGCTATGATGATTGACAGTGAGGAAGAAGATGTTATAATGATCGATCACGAAGAGCCCAGCGGAACGTGCGATGAAACTTTGATGCGCAACCGGGATCACTTAGATGCGCAGCCTCAGGTTCCCTCCTCAAACACACTGTGGGTCACACCAGAAACAGTAGGACTGTACTGCCAAGTCCAAGATCGCGGGAACTGTGCACTGCACGCACTAAATGCAATGGCAGGCAGAGCAATCATCACTCCAAATGAAGCCCAAGCACTACTCCGACACCCACAAGTCCCCAGACCAGCAGACGGCGAGAGGCCTGACTGCAATGCCGACGGATGGTTCAGATGGGAGGCTATTAACAAGCTGCTATACTACACAACAACCATAGACCTAACCCTTCTTGTCCTGGAGAACCCCCAAAACCGCCCACAACAGTCTGTCAGTACTACCTCAGCAAAGGCACGGGTACTCGCCCTAGCACCGCAAGGCTGCAATGCACTGTTCCTGCACCAGCCAGGACACTTCATATGCTGGAAACGCAGCCCTATCAACGGCAAATGGTACAGCCTGGACTCAATCCCCTACGCAACATCACACAAGATAAAGGAACTGACTGAAACAGACTGGGCAGCATTTGATGGCACAATCAGCACGACCATAGCGGCTGACACCTACCTCCACCACTCCACTGGCTTATTACTGTACAGACATAGACACACACGTGCCCCCGACAACAGAAGTCACATGGACTATGTAGACCTAGAAGGAATTGAGCTCACCAAAGCAGGCCCCACTGCGCGCCCTGCTGCTGCATGGATCGCAGAGGATACAGAACGAGCCCACGCTCGGGACCAGAGAATAGCACAGGCCCGAGCCCGAGCAAGACAATTTAAACAGCTCCCAAAGAGCACGCGCCAGAACCATGCACAGAGCAACAAAGCACCACAGATAGCCCAGGCCGATTTGAAGCACTCCCACCCCCACAACAAACCTACCAAAGCCCAAAAACAGGCAGACACACGCCACCATCACAGTCTTTGGAGGCCAGCAACCCCACTGAGGATTAGAGTGTGCCGTCAAATTGCCAGTCACTGTGGGCTACACGCCTTAGAAGCCATGGTAGGACATGCCATTGCCACTCCACCAGAGGTCACCAAATACCTTCAAGCGACCTGGCCTGCAGGGGAGGACAAACAAGAACAGCAAGGAGGTCATTATTCCAGAACGGGTAACTACTCTGACCTTGCATTACAACGTATCCTCTATTGGTTCTGGTGCAGAAGGGTCTGCGAAGGCACTGAATCTCTGGAGATGCAAGTGGTAACTGGCCATGCCCAGCTGCAAAAGGGCAGTTCCAGTGAAGCAATCATAGGACTGCTACACCAGGCAGAGGCTTTCATGATAAACTATGCAATTGATCCATTCGCTGGGCAAAATGGCAGCAGACACTGGCAAGTTGTGCGAAAGGGAAGGACTGACAATGGCCCTACACCCGACTGGTATTTAGTTGACTCCCTCGACCAGGCTGCCCATACAGCCCAGGTGAAAATCATGACCGAGGCCGACTGGAAGAATATCCATGGCACTCTGTACATAATCAAACAATGCACAGAAAGCAGAATGCTAGATTCCTGTGAATTCACAGACGAGGAACTACTAGCACATCAACAGAGACTGGAAGGGGAGGAAGCACGAGCAGCTCGTGTCCCTATGAGAAACCACAACACACTCCCTCACCTGAACACACGGCAGGGTCCAGCACAACGTGCAGGCATGATTCAGACTACCATCAATAAAGTGGATGAACATGCACCAATGAACCCCAGGGAGCCCAGGCAGCCCAGCAAGCCACAAAACATCCAGGCACCAAAGACAGCCAACCCAAATGCCCACAGCTCCAGTACACCGGACATAGGCAACTATTTCCACAAGCTAGCACAGCCCACAACACACATTCAGGAGGTCATGCACCAACCCCTACACGGCACAACATACTACTCAGTCCCTACTACGGACGATGGCACCCGTCCGACCCCACCAGCCCCCAAAATAGGTTGCATGAACAAAGACCCAAATGACCCGCTGCAAGCGCTCCCTGAGTCCTCCCCGATGAAGCAACAACTACTGCCCCCTCCCAAGCACAAAGGGCCTGACAAAGCCCCACAAGCTGCTAGCACCACAACTGAGGCCCTCAATATGCACAACATCTGCCATTACCTGATTAGACCAGCTCCAAAAGACGCCCATGATCAGATCCCCTTGCAACGCCACCAGTCGCAAGACTGCATACAGGCAGTCACTGGCGGCCCTCCCCCAGATCCACCCCCATCACTCTCAATGCCGCATCACGCCCAGGAATTCAGACCCCATCATCAAGACGATGCCCTAATACCTCCATCATCCTATACCGAACAAACAAAACCAGTCCCAAGCATTGTAGAGCCATCTGCACCACATGACAGTAGACAACATGCCTCGCAGTCAGCCCAACGGCCTGCACCCGAGCAGTTGTATCCCCCACAACAACCTGGCCTGGCGCAAAAGTCTCATCCTCTAGACCCAGCCCACGCCACCCCCACGCTTAACGACGAAGACAAACCCCCCACCTACCTGCAGGTAACAAAAAGCCCAGCTACATCACCCGGAATACAGGGCCCGGTCCCAGCGCACGCAGTCAAGTTCACAATAATGACCTTAAACATCAGGGGCCTCGGTACAGGCACAGCTGATGTATTGGAGCTCCTGCACAAGCACAAACCAGAGGTACTGATCATTACGGAAACAAAAGCCACCAAGACAAGCAGAAAGTCAATAAGCAAGCGACTGGGAGGTCAAGGGTACTACCAGTACTACAGCAGCAAGAACAATAGCGAGGATGAACCACAAGCAGGAGTGCTCATCCTCTTGCACAAAAAGTTCCCTGACTTGGGCATGGTTGTGCCTATTACAACCCCAGACAGCTTACAAGGATACATCAAAGCGGTCCAGATTCGTGTGCCAAGCTCTAGTCCGCTAGACGTGGTGGGGGTCTACATGCCCACAGGACAGCCACAAGACAAGCAAACAAGAGATGAAATCTATAAAACATTGGCAACTCTTAGTGGAGAAGCAAATAGCACAGACGATCCGCACTACATCCTAATTGGTGGCGACTTCAATGCCACACTTGCCAATACCGACAGGCGCAGCAATTGCTGTATCCACACAGACCGGCAACACAGGCACATGATCACAGAAAGCAAGCTCCACCCATTAGAACCCCCCACTGCCTCCCAAGCCAGACAATTCACATGGCGCCAAGGAGCAGGTGAAGAGCCAGCAAGCAGAATTGATGACTTCTTCACCAATGACAAACAACTTACAACAGGAGCTCAATGCACTGTGATTGACATGGGCGGTAGCACCACTGATCATGATGTATTACAAGTGGACATCCCATACCAGGCCCTCAACATGATCCCCCCTCCTGATAGACCCCCTGCCATTCCCGACACCAAAAAGCTTAAGCTCCCCCTAACGCTGGACGAGGCCAATACCCTGCGAGACATCATTGAAATGCAACACGGCGAAGATATACAAAAGCTCTGCGAACGGTTGGAACAGATTTTGCAGCAAGACGTCCACCCCCACTGGGCAAGCATATCGGCCAAAAGTCCTCGGCAGCCGGCCCCCATACCGTCGATTGAAGGCCTCCAGTCCCAACAAGAAATCCAGGCTCTGATTGATGCTCTTGGACACCAAATAATCGACTTACTCACTGGGGTAAGAGACACTGCCTTGAACAGTGGACCCACAGTTCAACACAATCCGGCCGGACATCATATGTACCCTCGGGGCACTGCCAAAGCAAGGAAGCGCATAAAGGCAAATACCAAGCAAGTGGCCACAGCAATCAGGCACCAAGATGCCACCCTGATCGTGGAACCCATGCTTGAAGAAAAGTGGGAAACCTTGCAGGAGGCCAGCCCCTTACAAGCACCAGAAGAAGGATTAAAGCAGCTTAAGCGAGACCTCGGTAAGGAACTCCGCACAATAGACCGAGAGCATGCTAAACTGTGCCAGCAGGAGCACCTCAGGAAAATGCAGGCGCTATACGATGACAAGCAAAAAATAGGGAACAAGATCATCACAGGCCAATACAAAGGACGGAATTCTGCAGCTCTGCACGCCATACACACAGAAGAGGGGCTGATCACCGACCCACAGGCCATTGTGGAAATCATAGAAAAGTACTATACCAAAAAGATGGTCTCTGCAACTGGAATAAAAACTGGGAAATACATGCCAAGTGAGGCCCCTCGCCAGTACCCGTGGGCACAGGAGGGTGCGACTGATTGTTTCCAATTGGGAACAGCCATTACTACAGGAGCTGCACCCCACAATTGGCTCCACTCTCACATACAAGATGCCCAGGCCTACCAGGCATGTGTCAAGACCTTATCACACGGAAAAGCCCCCGGCCCTGATGGGGTAACTAATGAAATGCTACAGCTTCTCCCCCCAGTAGGTCAGCGCATGCTCCATGCCTTCATCCAACTCATGTGGGCATCAAGCTGCACTCCAAAGTCATGGAAACACAGCACCACAGCCCTTCTGTGGAAAGAAAAGGGCACCGTCTTGGAGCTCAAGTATTACCGCCGCATCGGCTTGGAACTTACCATTTACAAGCTCTGGACACGGATGATAACATGGGCCATGTCAGACCATGCTGAGCGCAACAACATCCTCACTTACACCCAGGGAGGCTTCAGAAACAAAAGGACCACCTCAGACCAGCTGGAACTGATGACCATGATCCTTGAGGATGCCAAACTCACTCAGCAAGACATATACCTCGCAATGATAGACTACACAGAGGCTTTTGACACCATTGACCATGACAGACTTCTGCACATACTGTATGACCTGGGCTTCCCCACAGATGCCATAGATGTAGTACAAAACCTCTACACTAATGCGACAACCGCCATAAAAAACCCCCATGGCAGCACCAGCTCCATCCCTATGGAGAGAGGCACCACCCAAGGTGACAGTCTATCACCCTTCCTCTTTATCGTATATCTTGAACCCCTCCTAAGGTGGTTAAGAGTAGGAGTCAATGGTTACATACCTGGGGTATACAAACAAAGCATGGCCGTAGACCGCCTCAAAGCACATATCCCAGACAGCACATACGCGGATGACCTCAATCTGGTGACGCATACAGCCCCTAGACTACAGAAGCAGCTGGACAAAGTAACTAACTACTCCATATGGGGCAACCTAATTGTGAATATATCCAAGACTCTCATCACTGGCGCCAGATATCACACCAACCCCAAAGACCCTTATGACAGCAGCAGCCTAAAGCGCATCCTCTCGTCTGTGACGGTGCAAGGACAGCCTGTCACGTTCCATGACCCCCGAAAGCCTTTCAGGTACCTAGGAGTCCACTTTACCATGCATATGGACTGGAGCCACCAACTTCAAGTCACAATACAAGCACTCAAGAGCATGCTCAAAGGCATCAAAGCATCCAATGCCAAGGTCTATCAAAAGATGCGCACAATCAAGAGCTGTATTAGGAGCAAAGTCAGATACACGTTCTGTGTAGCACCATATAGTGACAAGGACATACATAACATTGACTCTCTGATCAGCAGAGCCTGCAAAAGTGCCCATGGCCTACCCCTCTACCTTGCCCGAGCCTTTGTCCATGAGGATATAGATAAAGGTGGACTGGGATGCCCTTCCATGCAAGTTGAATACAAGGAAGTGGCCCTCCAACGACTGGTGGCAGCCCTGAATGATCATGGACCTCTAGGAGAAATCAGCCGCGCCAGGATGGACCAGGACCATCACTGCCTGGATCACATGACAGCAAAACTACACCCAGTACTGGCAAAGCACAGCCTCAGGCTGCGCCAACAAATCGCATGTGCAGACCTAAGACTGACCATCATGCGGCATGGACAGCCGATGTACTGCCTGCCAGAACCCGCGGAGCTCCTGGGCCAAATCACAAGCGTGCAAAATCAACTCCAAAACTCAGTCCCCCCGCTACTCAGACGAGACATACAAAGGCTGTGCAAAGTAGGCATAACCAGCCTGCAACACCTGCTGACACCCACAGGTCGCCAACTCATGCCCCTAAAAGCATTACAGCGTAAGCTTGGCAAGAAGCTGACAACCACAGAGCAAGCAGCACATAAGAGGGTGTGCCATATGCTGCGACAAGCGCCAGGAATCTCAACCCAGGACTGCAAGTGCAGCATGACACAAGGAACCAATACACACTCACACACAGTCCACCCAGACCACGTACGCACCCTCCAAGCACTCGAGGTCGTTGACACAGCAGATGCTAGGGGCGCACCCCTATGGAGCCTGGCAGCAATCCAACAGCAGCCTCACCTAACCCGGGACACAATCAGCGAGCTCCAGACCTACATACAAAACATGCAATGTCGCAACAAATGTGCCCCCACATCCATCCGCAGGCAGCTCGAGGATGCCCCTCAACAAATCAGGACTAATGCACGGGCTGCCACCGGGTACATGACCTACCAAAAACTCACCGCCATACAACCCCTGACCACCGCCCAAGAAAGACAACTTGAACAACTCTACATAAGATATGCTGCCGATGTTGATCAGATTGATGCGATTGTTGGAGTAGCTAAGGCAGCTCAACACCGCAAAATAAAGGGCCAGAGGGTAAGGACAGCTCAGCAAGACCAAGTAGTAGTTCGGTGGAAGCCCACACTCATGCAAGGATGGGTAGCAGAAATTGCTCAGAACATTTTAAAATACAGGATAGCTCATGCAAGGGCTGCAACAACAGAGGAAATCATGGACGATACACAGAATAGCGTGGTTGAATGCTGCAGCAGACTCCCTGAATGTAAACGACCCAGCCTGCATGATACTACAGCTATTGTCTGTGACACCTGCCACAGGGCCTACCATATTGAGTGTCTCCCACCAGAGGCAAAAAGCCATGCTCAGAACGCCCTTGAAGACAACCAACACTGGCACTGCAATGAATGTACACATCACCAATGGACAGAAGACTCCTTGCCAAAGGAGGTCAGACACCTATTGATAACATGGGAGGATAGCTCTGAAGACAAAGAGACCCTCATGACCAGCCCGGGCTGGGAAGATGCATGGGCTGTTTACACCAGCAGATGTGGTGAAGAACCGCATGCCCCTGTAGGAGAGACACAAACCCATGCCTCCCAAAACCAGCTGGCTAAAGCACAGCAACAACTGCCTTCTCTGCAACAACAGGGTGATTACTACCCCAACCACTCCACGCGATACAACATTACCATTGGTCAAGAATGTAGGCACAAACTCCATGTTTACACAGAGGCTATCAACCCCCACACAGACATCGAACCCACAGGCCAGCATGAAGTGTATATCCGCACCATTCTGATGCGGTGCAATGAAAGGAATGAAGAACACGAGCTGGCTTGCATCTACACCCCGGACGGGCGGTGTAGGTTTACCCTTACTGTGGAACGGGCTGCCATACTCTATCAGCAGTACAAGCGAGTACAGGAAGCAAAACCCAAGCTAGTTAAAAGGCTGCAAGGAGGCAGCTTTGCAAAAGAGCTCTATGCCCTTATGTGCCGATACAAGGATGGAGCAACCATTGACAGTAAAACCCACAGCAAAATCAAGCTTGCAAACCACTGGGCAACACCAGAAGAAATTTACAGAGTGATACAGCGCCACACGCAGACCTCCCACGAGAGATTTGCAAGTCCCCTCAATTGAAGCCCTGAGTTTGCCAATTATTATAGCATACACAAGAGAGATCAACTATTTGGAGCACGATGGAACACCTACCGCTACAAGTGGACCGAAGCAGGCGTGCACAACCCAGAGTATGAAGACCAAGATCTAAACAAGAACATAGCCACAGCAGTAGCAGCCACACAGTATACAAGCGAACCAGTCTTTGGTATCCACATACTGCCTGCATGGACTGACAGCAACAAAACCGCTTATATGAGGTGGATGGAGCTCTACCCAGAAAATTGCAGACACATTCTACAAATTCCTAGGAAACACTTCCGCTTTGAACGCCCCACGGAGTGGTGCATGGGTGAGCGCTTTGCCAAAAACCCAAGGTGGGACGTGAATATTGTAGTCACAGGCAACCAGGCAGGGTTCAAAAAACATTTCCCGCATTGGGATAAGGAGTACATGGACAAATTCATGGAAGACTTACAACAAGCAGTCAATGAAACCCTACCACTTGATAAGCATATCAATCAGATCCAAGACTTCTGCCCACAAACTGTGCATGCCACAAACCACCCACCTACAAAGTCAGAACTCAAGATACTTGGGTACCCTGGAGAGACAGCAATACAGCAAACGCAAATGTGATCAAAGCACCCACCAGGATGAGAGGGGAAACCCCCCCAAACCAAAGACAGCCAAAGCAGACCTGATCAATACCCTCCGAACAGCCCTGGCCCCAGCCCCACCTTTGAAATATGACTGGGCTCAGTTCACATACACCGATGGCAGCTGCCTACCAGATGACACCCCTTGGCCAGCAGGAAGCCCAGGGCTGGGCTCAGGGGTCTACATCCCTGCAACAGAGACAGACACTGAGAGGAAGCTCTACATAAATCCCAGAAGTCAAGGGGAAGGCAACCAAAACACAATCAATCGAGCAGAGTTAGTAGGCATTCTGTTCGCAGTCCAGGCAGGCTCACATCTCATTGCCACAGACAGCATGACCTCCATGCATCAAATACGCAAACAACTCCTGCGTCCACAAGACCTGGAACAGCACAAACATCAAGACCTCATCAAAGCAATAGATACACTTGTCCGCGCCAGCACCGAACCCATCCACCTTTACAAGGTCCCTGCCCACCAAGGTGTAGTGGGCAATGAACATGCAGATGAAATAGCCAAAGCTGCTGCTAAAGGCCGCGCACCAGCTGATGAGCTTCATCAATATGATGTGCCGAGCAATTCAAGGACTGACCTGTACTGGCCTGTGGAAACCGTAGAGCCAAACCAGCCAAATAGCCCCACTGCTGATGCACCAGCAGAAGAAGATGAGGAGGAGGGAGTCATAGTCTGCAAAGAGGGTAAACACAACAGGTGGATGACTAGGGCCGACGCCGAACGAGCAGTACGAAATGACATCACAGGGAAGACATACATCCTCAATGATGTTGCATCTCCACCTACCTCATCCGAGGCCAAGGAGCCCGTGATCTCCAAACGCCCACTTGAGGACCTCAAGGGGGATCTTAAGAAGTTGAGCCACAAGCGCTGCCGCCTTGGACAAGATAATCGCAATACGATATATTTCGAAGCCTGGGCAAGGACATCCGGTGACAGGGATGAGCATGCAAGTAGCCGCTATATGACGAACGGGACCACCAAGCTTGGAGTAAGAAAGACCGTTCTCAAATACCGTAGTGGCACACTATACAACCGTAAACGTGCCTACTGGTTCAAACACGCCGACAATAGCAACTGCCTGCTGTGCGGACAACAGGATGGCTGCCACCACACAGCCTCGGGATGCCCCGCACTCAGTAGGCTCTATACCCACAGGCACAACGCAATAGGTCGGTTGATTCTTAAAGCTATCATGAGGGGCAGAAAGGGAGGGTACGTGGTGATGATGGACCTCGGAAGTGACACACACTGTAGTGCTGAGGGACTAGTGACGCAGCCCCACCGGATCCCAGAAACAGCCTTGCCAGCTAGCATGCCCGTGGACGTAAAGGGACTCGTACGAAGGCAGACTATACCAGACGCCCTGCTATTCAAGCCCGCCGCTAATGGGCAGAACGCCGAGTACTGGATCGTGGAGCTGAAGTTCTGTAGGGATACCGACAAGGAAGGGAAACTGGTGCAAGCCGTGGAGCAACACAAAGGGCTATGCAGTGCTATTCAACAAGCGGATCGTAATGCAACCGTCCACTACATCCCCCTGGTCATAGGCGTAGCTGGCAGCATCTACAAGGAGCTTAGCAGCCACCTGGTCGCTCTCGGCGTGAATGGACAGGACGTTAAGGCAACGATTAGGGCAATTCACCTCAAAACAACAAACCTGCTCCACTGGATATACACAACCAAACAAAAGAAAGAACACAGTAAAGAGAAAAAAGCCACATGGAAGCGCAAACGCAAATAACACTGGTGGGTGGGCGAGATGCCCGCCCAACTCTTTGTATGTCCCATGGTAGAGGCCACGAGGCCAGGTCTCCTGACCTCAGTTGCCTCTCCCTTAACTTATGCAGGCTGGGACTCTGGCAGAGGCTCCGCCTCAGCCTCAGTTACTCAACTAGCCTGGCGTAGCTCTTCTTCTTCTTATCTTCAGGCCACTTGGTCTTCTCCTTCACGATCTGAGCCCAGCCCCGCGCTGGACCCCTAGAGTCGTACACGTAGACCTTATTAACATCTTCCCAGATCTCCTCCTCTGTTCTCTCGTCCAGGTGAGTATTCACCTGGAGTTCCTCTAAGTACCTGGCATGGAGATGTACAGTAGGGTCGAGGCATTTGCATCAGGCTGCGGGAGGCGGACTCCTAAGAAGTCAAGCTGATGTGACACTGCTCAGAGCAAGCGCGGGTCGCTGGGCTGGATGTAAGCATCTCCTAATCGGATGACTCTGATCACCTCCCGGGCGACATCGGCGCTGCAGTTTAGGCGGATGCTGCTGCGGTTGCACTGCACTGCTAATGCCACCATAGTAGAAAGATGAGAGCCCTCATACAGGAGAAGAGCGTCCACGGGGAGTAAAGCTCTGTAATCGTCGGCTTCCAGGCGTATCCATTTCTGCTCCGACACCTCCAATTGCATGATTGCTCCTTGCATGATTTCGTCCATGGCAGTTTTGTGGTACCTTTTGGAGATATCCCAGTAGGCAATTATGCACATGCGGCTTCCATGTGCGTTCCAAAAACGTTCAGACAGAAAGGACCAGAGGCAGAATCAGAACCGCAAAGCGAAAAACAGTTGCCATGAGCCGGTAAGCCCTAGGTTCTTGGTAGCACCTCGGCCATTTGCACGATGCCCCCTCCATATCAAATTGTGGGCTTTTAAGCTATTGTAGAGGCAGGGCGTTCAGTGCCACTGGAGTGACATCAAAGTGACGACGGCCGCACGCTCACGACGCCCCGCAGCCTCTCGTCAGGCCTGCCGTTGCCAAAACTGCTTACACCCAAGCGTTAAAGGGCCATATCTCAATAGAAGCTTCTCCTGAGTGCCTAATGTACATTATTGTCCCTCCCTCCGTGAGCCATCCAATCGTCACTTTTTAACTGGCATGAGGTCAAACAAAAACAAACAAAAATTTAAGGTGCGGTGCGGTCAACACCCCTTTTTGCCAAGGCCAATGCCAGAGACACTCTCAGACGCTCACCAAGCTTCTTTACCCATTTGACATCATACATGGACGGAAGCAAGCCAGTGGGACGAGCAATTGGGCACTTCACTGCCAAGTGAGGCTCATTAGATAGCAAAACAAACAAACAAACATTTAAGCAACGAACTGCCCAGTTGCTTGTCCCACTGGCTTGCTTCCGTCCATGTATTATTATTACATTTCATGATATGCCATAGCAATAAGTGCCATAGGCCCCGCACCTCAAGCTGTCACAAAGAGCAGCGAGGTGGAACAGAATACGGGTAAACTTCGACATGTATGACAATATATGCATGCCTAAACATGAGGTCCAGCAGCTAGGTCAAAATCACCCAAAACCTCCACTGCCCCAATGGGGGTAAGAGCCTCCCTCCTACTTGAGAAAGCAAGGAGGGCTTGTAAGCCCGGGTGCAAGCAATAGTTGGTAACAAACCCCATTGGTTGGACCTCACGCCACATCAGAAGGGTGAGCATAAGCATTCCTAATCTTCCAAGCAGCTGCAACATATTTAATTACCAATTACCAATTACCAAATGGCCCCGTCAAAGCGGGGCGCCGGTGGGGGCAGCGCCACCCACAAGGAGCCAACTTAGGCTCCAACGGCATACTCAATTTCCTGTCCAAGCTCAAACAATGGCTGCCACCAGCCCACCCTAAATCCCTTGCTAGCCAATGTATGTCAGGCCAGCCCATTTCGACTTACCATGCGCTGACCAGTTGACCCAGTCAACAGCAAGCCAAACAGTTTTATGCCTTGCTCATTTAGCTATACACTTAAATGCATGCTTGAAAGGGCCATATACTAAGCCAGACTCCTCATCGACGTCTACACCCCAGAACTCTTCATTAAGCATGCTATGCAGCTTCTCCTCATCAGATTTGCCATCCAATATCTGACATTTTGCAGCAACATCAGGGTCAGAAGTCAGCTTCTCCCACAGCTTTTGCCTTTGTGCCTTTGGGGACTCTTTATGTATGCCCTCAGCCAAATGTCTCCTTCAAAATGAACGAACAGTAGCTAGTGCTGCGCCCAAGCAACTAACCCCCACGGACCATGCTGACTCACAAAGAATAGAAAGGCAAAAATGCCACAACATCGCCCATCCACATTTTCCTCAACCTTCGTTGCAAACTGCTGCATGCTTGGAAGGAAACCAATAAGATATGGAAATGAAACATGAGACTGGAACGGTAAGCTGAAGTCCGGCTCCATATCTGCCTGCGCAAGCGGTCTCCCACTGTTACTGAACCCACTCCTCCTTTTTCTTCCTTTCTCTTTCATACTAAACCGACCATGCCATCCAGCAGAAGTGTATGTCTCAGACCAATGATACCAAGGGGGACTTTACTTTATATATGGTGGTCGATAGTTCTGGGGTTTGGGCACTGAACGAATCAAGCTACCCCCTTTTCCAGCCCCCAAACAAGACAAGACAATACAATAGCCGGAACACAACATAACATAACAAACATTTAAGGTGTGGCAACCGCCAAGGGCTGCTAGGTCGAACCGACCAAACACACCATCGGATGGATCCAAAACACAATGGGTTCCATACCACCAAGCAAATGGATACCAGGCAGGTATTCACTCATCTAGAGGACTTCAACCAGTTCATCCTCAGAATTATCACCAGCCCCCAGCGGAAGCTGGGGGATTGAAACCCCATCCAACAAGCACAGGGCAGAGATCCCAGCCCCCAAACAAGACAAGACAATACAATAGCCGGAAGCTGGGGGATTGAAACCCCATCCAACAAGCACAGGGCAGAGAACTCTTGGGATGTCTAGTCCTGGCATTGCAGCTAAGACACCCCTACTGTTCAGATTGCTGCACTGGGCAGCATGTCCACACACCCCATGTTTTATGCACAAAGCACCACAACCACAATCAGCAGCACACTTCATACACTAGGATATAGCAGCATAGCCCAGAAATCCCACCTGCACCAACTGCGCCAATCAAAATCAACACCCTACTGCTCCCCCCCCCCCTGCTCCAATCTATTTTCATCTTGACCGCAAGGAGAGTTCTCCAACACCCCGACAAGTTACCCAGAAGCTGCCGCTACGGCAGCCAGACACACGACCCTGTAAATCATACCCATCAAGACCCCCCCTTCTCTTGGGACTCAAGGGCGCTACTGCCATTGGAGCTACCCCTGTTGTGCCCAGATTTGGCTCTGAACCTTTACACCCAGTACACCAACAGCAAAACAGCACTACTAGCAATGGAGAAAGCCTGCAGCCTTGCAAAGCCCTGGGCCCCTTGTTCCCCAATGGCCCAACATGATAGGCTCCGACAACCAGCTTACAGACTCCAAAATGGCCCCATTAAAGTGGGACGGCAGCGTAGCCGGCAGCGCCACCCACACGGGATATAACTTAGGCTCCAACGGCACACCCAAATATCATGTTGAAAAGTCTATCTCACACTGGCTGCCACCAGCCCATCCTGAAACACTGCTAGCCAATGTAACTATGTCGGACCAGCCCAGTTCACCTTGCCGTGTGCTGACCAGTTGACCCAGTCACAACAAGCCAAGCAGTTACCCGTATGTCCATGTACACCCCCATTATTGTTGAGCTCCTCCAGCAGCTGCTCAAATGCCCTCACCTGAGCATCAGATTACTGCTATCACCCCCTCTCCCAGGCGGCATGCATACACACAAGGAACACCGAATTGCAACGAAAGAGATGCGCCACATAGTGATGCCATCCCACATAATGATGATTCAATTCCCGTCTTGAAGCATGTATTGCCCCTCCCCTTTACAAAATCACTCTTCTGCTTCACCTCCCCCCACCCCTTTTCAAACCCACCCTGCTCCCTCCAGCCTACCTAGCCTCCCTTAGTCCTTCCTAGATCCCACCTGCCTGACCGCGGTCCCCTTTTAGCTTTCCCCTCCCTCCAGCCACACACGACGCCCTCCCTCTCACCCCAGCCCCTTGCACCCCTTCTATCCTCATTCGCTCTTCTTCTTGAGTTCTTCCAGCAGTTGCTCAAGCACCTTGACCTGAACATCGCTGGGTTTGTCCTCCCGCTTGGCCACCTTGTCCTCAGCAGTCAAGTCCTCAAACACGTGGCTGCATCAAACGACGACACAAAAACAACATAACTCAATAAACTCATATAAAAAAATATTTCATATATGTTGTTAGCTTAATGTGATAATCTTATTATATTTGGATATTTTTTAAGGTGTGGGGACCGCAAGAGGGCTGCTAGGACAACAAACAGGATCAACATGAACCCGTCAAAAAAAAATTCACCTCAACAATCATGGAGGGTGCCTTTAGGCTCATCATCAGCAATGAGGATACATCTTGACGGTGCTACTCAACATAGTACTCCACATGGCTGACACTGTAGGTGTAGCACGAAGTAGCACTGCAACCTGGCCAGGGACCGAACCTTGGCCTGTTTAGGGTATTAGCAGCACATACCATTCCGCAGGTGTTTAAGTTGACCTCAGCATCGCAATAGAAGCATTTCCCACCCCCTCACAGCCTGTCCCCTCATGAAATGTCTCCTCTAAGGCCGCATTCACTACTCTTGAAAGTACCAATTCCCTACTACACCATGCCCCAGCTAGTGGTAACTGACATGTGCAGCCCAAGCAGTGCCAACCCCAGGAAAAGCTCCTTCCCTTACAGACATCTGTTGGCATGGCAAACCCTAGACACCGGGGAGCCCCCATCCCATACAATGCAAAATTGCACTCACACTAACAAACTGGTTGGAGTCATGTGGTGGGTCCTGCATGGCCCAAAAGATGTACAGTGATCTATCTCATATACTTTGCATAGCATGTGCTGAAGCCTTCTTTGACACCCGAACTGCTGAAATTCCAGTAATCCAAATCGAAGCTCATCACTTTTAGATCCGGGCCCTGCACAAGTTTATGCTACCAGCACAAACCCAGCAAACAGTGATGCCAACCTGCCCTAAAAGACCTTGCTTCTATCACATGCAAGGACATGCCCTTCACCACAGGGCCCCAGCCAGTTCCCCCATCCCTGGGCGGGCCTTGGCCCAACCCCTTTTCTCAAGCCACAGAACCCCCCTACCCTCCTGCCCCCCTGCCCCCCTGCGGCCCCCGCCGGCGCCCAACCCCCAACCCCCATTACCACCTCTCCCCCCCCCCTTCCTCCGCTTTCTGCACCCACCTGTAGACCTCCCTCCTAATGAATGGTCCCTTACACCCTAGACTCCCTCCTACCACTCCTGCCCCCTCCCCCCCCCCCCCGCACATACCCCTGCCCCCCCCCCTCTCCACCCCCACCTGTAGACCTCCCTCCTCGTGACTGGGTCCCACGTGGGCTGCCCCAACCTGTGGCTCTTCACAAAAGATGCAGGCAACCGCCGCTCTGCCTTGACCACATAAATGGCCCAGCGCCTCCTCCAATGACGTTCTGCATCCTGTTGTGCCGTCTGGTAGGTGTTCACAATCATAGCTGCAACAGCAAACAGCAAAGGTCGCAGCCACTCAAACTGAGAACTTGCTATCTACATAAACCCTCCATGGAGATCCAATGAAGGCCATGTGCCGCCCAACGAGTACTCCCTGCTCAGTGTATGCCTTTTAGGCTGCCCCAATGTCGGTCGCTAGGTACCATGAGCTGGTCCAGACCCCCCCCCCCCACCACCCCGGACGACTAGACCCCCCCCCCTCGGGTGCAGTTAGACGCCAAGAATGTTACTTGGAGAGCCAGATAAGGACGCACCTGTCCCCATGTGCCCTCTTTCAAAGCACATCTCATCGTCAGTAGCTACTATCACAATATTTCCCAGAATACTTTATTATTTTGATATACTACCGTACCGTATTATTCATTTTTTATATTTAATTTTTAGTACATACATACATCATGCCATTCACAACCCTTATCATCTCCTGCCAGCCTTACCAATCAGCAGGTTGAGCAGCAGAATCACACTGGTAGCCACATACAGGAGATAGTAGATGGTACAGAACACCTCACTGCTCCGGTACCCTAGGTCGCAGGTATAAGCATACTCGGAAAGGCCTAAACCCAAGCTCATCTGAATGAGGAAGATCATGCCTGCACCAATGTTTTTGAACGTGAGGACGACGTCCGAGGTTCCGTCTTCCACCCTGTAACACAGCAGCAGCCCCAACAACAGAATCAATCGAAGAAGAAGAGCTACGCCGAGCTGGTTGGGCGACTGCAGGGGGCACAACCAACGCTGCAACAGAGTCAATCGTAAACAGTTGCTCCATGGTAGCCTTGCTGCAGCTTGCATTCGTAAAGTCTTAAGTGCCACAGCTTTAACATTGACCCCAATCTTATGGCCCAGATCATATACAATCGGCCTTATAGCATGTGATTGCATCTTCCATGTAATACAGCAACGGCTGCAGCAGCTGTAGCAGACTTCTGGCCCAATGAGCAGCATCGAACATGATACTGCATGAACTCAAAACCGCATGAGCCCCTGGAACCCTCCTTTGAAGCTTCTAGATGATTGCTCAGTCCAGCCCTCTGAACAGCTAGCCATTGACAGGTGCCATGTTGACTAGCCCCCTGCCTCCTTGCTCCAACCCTCTGCTTTTACAAACACACCCTATAATGGTCCTGCTCCACTTATAAACACGCCAATCCCCAAATCACTTTCAAAATCCCTACTTGATCATTTGTGCGGGTATCTGGTGCTACCTCCCCTTCCAGTTTCTGCCCTACAGACCATTACTTGCACCCTGCTGCTGCTTAGCATCAGAGTGTAGCACTAGTCTGTAATATAAAGGCATATGTTGTCATACATGCCAAAGATAACTCGCACTCAGTTCCACCTCGCTGTTCTTTGTGACAGCTTGAGGTGCGAGGCCTATCGCACTTTTTTGCTATGGCATATCATGAAAAGTAGTTGGCGCCAGCACTACTGCTTCGGGCCTGTTTACATCTTCTCAGGCATGGGAGCTGCCCTAGAGTACAACCACTGTCATCAGCTTATTCATTATTCCGCCCATCATTCCGCCCACCAATAGCCAGCATGCTCCGATAACCCCACTTACGCTGTCTGCGACTCCCTAGGTGTGTTAGTCATCATTAGGGTTCCATGTTGCATGGTGTAAAGGGCCATTGTAAACCCTAGGTTCCACAGAGCATAGAGCAGCACAAACTTGCACACGTCCTTCAGGCTCCGCTCAAGGATGACCGTGAGCTTGCCAGTAGATCGCATCCCCCTGAGGACAGAACAGCAGAGAAAACAATAAATAATTAAACAAATAAATAAAACAAAATAAAACAAAACAAAACTTTAAACTAAAATCAAATAATGAGTGAGCTTGCCAGTACATCGCATCCCCCTGGGGTATAAACAGCTCTGGGGGGTATAAACAGGAGCAGAGCACTTAAAGAGTGACCCGCAGGAAGTACGTGGTCAAGAGCAGCAAGAGTGATACCTCGTCATCTGCACCTGGAGATGAACTCACAGATGACCACGGTGATGTGTCTAGTGAGACATGTGACTCACTGCACAGTGCCAAGCTGTTCCAGTGGAAGGAGTGGTACATGCTCTTTGCTTTTCATGCGCCATGCCATTCTGTCAAGAACCCTGTCTTTCGCCCCTAGCTTGCACCCCTGCGATTTTGCCTGTACACCTCCAAAGGAGTGCCAAGACAACAGTCTGAACAGCACAGCATCCTAGGGCCCCGCAAACCAACACACCAGTTTGAGCATGGCATAGACCAGGCCATATGTTAATCCCCGGTCCTTGGCTTTGCCCGCAGAGTACCTGACAACCTTTTGCACCACCCAGGCCCCAGGTGTTGAGTAACGCATGATGCCCCAAGGACCCTCCGGACCGTAGCAAAGAGCCCCAAAGCTCACCTTTTGCACCACCCAGGCCCCAGACTGACACAGGCAGGTAGCTCACCTAACCCAACATAATCCCACCTAGACGGGGACAATCTGTTGGGCTTGATGATACATTGAAAACCCCTCCTCCCTATATGTTTACCCACAGTTGGGACTACTGTACGTTGCAAGGTACCATAAAAAAGACACTCATTTGCCTAGTGCAGCCCGGGCTGCAAAGTGCTGGCCCCTCCTTCCTGGCACATTCTATCCCCTTTCTCTGTCCCACCATCCCCCCCCCCTCCACTGCACTCTTCTCATATACCCACCCTTCCTCAAACCCTCTATCCCTTTTCTCTGTCCCACCGCTTTCCCCCTGCCGATGACTGTTAGGTTCTCTCTTACACACCTCCGCAGCCCAAGTAGATTTCCTCCCAGCCTTCCCTCAGCCCCTCCCCTCCCTTCACACACAGCCGTCGTCCACCCCTCATTCCTCTCCCCTCCCTGCCTCTCATGGCCTGCCCCTGCCCCCCACCTTAAGAAGTACGCCGCCCCCCATGCCCCCTCTCCCCACCCCGCCTCCTCCTTCCCCACCAGAAGAAGTACATGACCCCATGCCCCCCGCCCCCAACACATCCGCCCCTCCCCATCTGAAGTAGTACCCCCCCACCCCCCCGTCCGCCCCAGACTCCCCCCATCCGCCCTTCCCCACCTGAAGAAGTACCCCCACCCACGCCGTCCGCCCCCCACTCCCCCCATCCAACCCCTCCCCACCTGATAGCTTACACCCCCACCCCCCCCCCATCCGCCCCACACTCCCCCCATCCACCCCTCCCCACCTGATAGCTTACACCCCCCCCTTCCGCCCCCCCCCTCCCCCCCAACCTGAAGAAGTACACCCCCCCCCCCCTCCCCACCTGAAGAAGTACACCACTGCCAACCATCCTGTCAACCCCATCATTGATACGATAATATCATCAAAGGCCCGCACACTGTAGGATGAGGGGCCTGTGTTTGCCCCAAAGAAATGATAACTGCTGATCCAAGTAATGAAATGGATGAAGGTGACGAAGAGGTGCAAGTGCCATACAAAGAGCCAGGGGTCTGCCATAAGGCGGTGGAGGCCCTCCATCGTTGTTTCTAATAGGGCACGGAAGCGGGACTTGTGCGGTTCATCTGCAAAATAAAAAGGAGTAGCGGAGTGGGGAGGGAGGAGGGTGAGGGGAAAAAGGGGTAAGATATCATTTGATAGTGGGTAAATACATCAGAAGCTCTTCTTGGGCCGCAACCAGCCCCACTCACTACACCTAAGCATATTTCATATATTAGGGGTTTGGACCTCAATCCAAGATCCCACTATCACAACCTGGGTGCTGCAGCCTGGACAATAGAAAACCCCAAACAAATCCACCCCTCTTATATCCCACCCACTATCAAAACCCTCTGCCGCCGTTGTAATCCCCCTGATCACATGCTCCCCCTCCTTAAACTCACAGTTCCCCTGTGGTATGCCATAAGGTACGCTCATGCCGAGCTCCTTTTGCAGCGTCTGCTCCTAGGAGTTTGCTGCAGCTGGAGGTGCTGTAAAGAAATACCTCTGCCCTGGCGCGGCCCCCATCCCCCCCCCCTCAACTCAACATTCTCTCACCTGCGGGGAAGATGGATATGGCCTCCAGGTCCCGTTCCTTCGGCTCTGTCGGCTCCTTCCCACCAGCTTCCTGGCCACCCCCACCAGTGCCGCCCCCGCCCCCGTCTGCGGCACCCGCCCCGCTCCCTGCACCCCCCTCCCAAGAAGCCACTCCAACAGTCTCTGTGCTCCTAGCCGTATTCGGCAGGTCTAACGCAATGTCCCCTCTATTGCCCCCCCTCCTTGTATGGGTGTTTGTAGGTGGGAGGTCGCCGCCACCGCCGCTGCGTGGCCGCGTCCGCTGTCTTTCTAAAGCTTGGACAACATTGCCTGGTGGGAGAGGGGCCTGCAACACAAGAGAAGGCACCTGAGCCCATCAGAACTTGATTGGGATTGACTAGTACTAGTTTGAGGGATCACATTGGAACTCCCATCAAAACTCTGAAGATGAATCTGGTTGGGTTTAACTAGTACTACATGAGGGATCACATTGAAACTCCCATCAAAACTCTGAAGATGAACGTGGTTGGGATTAACTAGTACTAGATTCAGGGATCACTTCGCACTCCAAGTGCAGTAGAGATGTGCACGCAAATGATCAGCAAACCTGGCAGCCCATATACTACTTTATGATACTGATACACATACAGCACAACACTCATTAGCAAGTGGAACTGTAGAAGCAAAACGGACATCAAAATGTTGATTTAATGCTAGTATTGCCCCTAGCACTGAGCAACTGCACCTGCTAGAACATTGGAAGGCATCAACATGTAAGGCAATGTGATGCCCCTGCAGGTGGCCTGATAGGATGTTCCTGTTACCCAATGAACACCCCTTCCAATTGCATTGCACATTACTGTCAACCCATGCCCTGATCGTTTTAATCAAGAACTAGTAACAGCAACACCACCCCAAGGACAACATAGGCTGTAATCACAGCTTGTACACCATACCACCCCCATGCAGACCCCCCCCCCTTACCAAAGGCACCTCCCCTTCTGTTGGTGTTGCCCGAGACATCGCCACAAAGGGTGACTGGCCCCCTGCAGGCCCCCAGCCCTCCCCACCCTCAACCCCACCCATAGTCCCAAAGCTCCGGCTCCTAGAGTATATCCGCGGCAAGACCGCATCCTGACCCAAACCCCCTGCTAGAGTCGGCGCAGCCTGAATCTCCGATGACGGCGTCGTCGACAGGGCCCCAACCCCGGCCCGGGGGGTAGTGTGTCCTCCTTCCATCCCAAAACTCCCGGACACCTGCCCCCAACTTCCGCTAGATGGCATCACCTCGTGGCTGCCCCATTGCGCCCCCCTCCCGCCGCTAACGCTCCCCACCCCGCCCAGCATTCCCCCATACGACTGCCCCGACCGGATCGGGCTACCCCCTGAGGGCGCACTAAGTACTGCCGAACCCCCTTGAGGAGGCGTCCCACCTAATGGTGTCCCTGTTGCTGGCGGTGGATGTTCTCTCCAGCTGTTCGATGGCGTTAATCTCCTACTCACATTGCCGCTGCCGCCACCACCAGCCCCGGAACCCACCCCGCCTGCTGCTGCTGCTGCCGTCACCGCTGCTGCCGAAGTCCTCACGTCTGCAAACGACTTTGCCCTGTTCATACCAGCCAACCCAACACTAACCAAATCTGGTTCTTCATCGTCTGAAGCCCCTTCTACAGAGCTATTATATGACTGCGCCCGATTAACAGCTATTTCACTCCCCTCCCCGCTTTCGATCCCTTCAGCCACTCCACGGCTGCCTGGTGGGCGCTTGACCCAGCTACTGCCTAGCTCCCTTCCACTGCTGCTGCTGCTGCTGTTGACGCCAGGCATTTCAATGCAGGCATCTTCAAACGTGACATGCTGTCCTCCATTCCCCATGGATCTCATGCCACTGCTATGCCCTGCTTCAGCCCCCATCGCATCCCCCCTCTGCTGCTGCTGCCGAGGACTCAAACCCCGTCCTCCCACCCTCTCCACCCCTTCCCCTACAGGCCCACCCGCCCCAGAATGCCGCAAAGGAGGGGGCCCTGCCCACCCGCCCTCCCCACCACCACCCCCAGACCCCTGCTGGATGCTAAACCTCGTCCTCCCTGACCATGACCGATCCCCTTCCGATAGCCCCGCTGAATGCGCCGTAGCGAAACTTGCAGTCGGACTTGCTGCTGCACTGGAATAGGCCCCAGAGCCTTGAGCCCCTATCCCTGCGGTGAGAGAGGGGAGCTGCCCAAGTCTGCTAGAGGAGTAGGGCTTACTGCTCTGTGCTGCTGCTGCTTGTTTGAGGTTTAAGGGGTGCTCCTGACCAGGCTGTGGGGTGGGTGAGGGGGTGTAGGGAAGTGGGGACTTGTTGTTGTTGACCATAGACAAGGGCCGGTCCGGCCTGCAGAAGGGTCAAGGAAGAAGGTCAATCAATCAATCAAAACGCAAAACCAGCTATGCCAAAAGGTCACTCAAGACCAAGCAGCACGCGACCCCTGATGAACTGGAGTCACACAACCCCATGCCGGCCGACCATCTGGCCACCCCTCATACAGGCAAACCACAGGCCACATAAAACAATGTAGCATAGAGTTGAAGCCAGATGCAATGAAGAAGGTGTCAGCTATTAAGTCAGTTTTCTCCTTCAGCGTCTTTAACGCCCGCAGCACATGCAAGCCTTTTTGTGACAACTTCGCCCATCCACAGAGTTACCCTACCAACAGTGCAGGAGCTGTGCTTGAAAGGGGCAGTAAAAAGCTTTGCAAAATGTGGCAAATTCTTCACGGGTAGCTAACGTCCACGCAATAACCCCTAGCAGCTAACCTTAATCCTGCAAGTACAAGAACACCTCTCGCCTTCTTCACAACTATGCAAAGAAACATAATAACCACATATCCAGTCACGCTCACTTGCCCATGCAACCCCATCCCACCAACCCTCCAGCCCCCGTAGGACTGTCAGGAACTCCCCCCAATCTCCTCCCACATCCATTACCATTACCCATACCTCACTTTTCCTCTCAATCCTTACCCTGTTCCACCTGGCCATGTCTGTAACAGCTTGAGGTGCAGGGCCTATGGTACTTCTCACAAAATGTAATAAAAGCACCAGTCCTACCCCGGTACCCAGTCCCCTAAACCCCAGATAACACCAGTCCCCTAAACCCTAAACCCTAAACAACACAAGTCCCCTAAACCCTAAACCCTAAATAACACCAGCCCTACCCTGGTACCCGGTCCCTTACTTACGTATGCCGCAGGTCAAAAGACACACTGGTCCCCCCCAGCACTCCACCCCTAGGGGACTTGCTTGGCGTCTCAGGATCTGTCCTGCTGGTATGGGATAGCCCCGAGGACAATCCCATGCGTGCAGACAGCCGAGCAAAGAAGTTGCGGCGAGGGTCTTGATCCCCAGGGCACTCCCCTACACGACAATAGCACAGCAGCACGGGCTGGATTTCAAGATGGAGTGAACGCAAGGCTGGTGTCTAGCGGTTAGCCTCGAGAGGAACAAGAGATGAGCTACGGGGCTCATTGCTTTGATCGGGCAATTTTTTCGGGCATCTTGCATTACTCAACACAACAGCACGGCAGCATAGACATGAGAAGTGGGTGAGCCAACCTGGCGGATACGCCCTTCAGTCCACTAAACTACTGTTGAAAGGATTTTAACCAATCAATCAATCAAAACGCAAGACCAGCTATGCCAGCGGCCAAACAAACCCAGGCGACAAACACAAGGCCCCTGTTGTAACGACACAAATAAAGTGACACATAGTAAACACAGATCATTTCTCAGTTACCACCGTGAGGGACATATGGTCTATCACACCAGAACCAGTGCAGAAGTAGCTAAGGCTGTGTATACTCAGATGCTACATTTCATTATATGCCATAGCAAAAAGTGCCATAGGCCCCGCACCTCAAGCTGTCTAAGCATATGTTGTCACAGAGTACAAGTTATCATTGGCATGTATGACAACATATGCTTAGACATGAGGTCCAGCAGCTAGATCAAGGACACCCAGATAGTAAGGGGCAACTGAGACATGAGATGTGAGACTGCCAGGCTGGTCCGTAGCGGCTAGGGGCATGATGCGCAATAGTTGAGCACGCGACAGTTGTCCAATAATTGTCCAATAGTTGTCCAACCGCAATTGCAAACCGCACACCATCTGGGGTAGGGCTCCTCCTTTTGCTCACAAGTAGTGCACCGCCGGCAAGAGGCCAGGCAGGGTGGTCCAATAATGATAGTTGTCCAATAGCTTGACAACCCGTATCCTGTTCCACCTCGCTGTTTCTGTGACAGCTTGAGGTGCGGGACCTATGGCAGTTTCTGCTATGGCATATCATTAAATGGAATTATCATAGGCGAAGCGCTCACCTGGTACATGGTAGAGGTCTGGCACGTCCTCATCAGTTGTGGTCATAGTCAGCCTCCTGTGATATGCCTCCCTGCTCCATCCCGACCAATCCACCACCTCTATGACCAGCATCATGAGGGCAAGCACAATGCCAACAAACTCCTGGCTAGCACGGGCATGGCGGTTCCATTGCTCAGGATTGCTGTGCAACCACACCAGAATGGTTTGAGATACCTCCAGAAGGATGTAGCCAATGAAGTGGAAGATGAACTGCAAAGTGTACAGAAACAAGAGCAGCAGCAGCAGCAGCAGCAGAATGGCACAGTCAGCTGATTGATGCAGTAAATCAAAACAGTAGTGCACAGCAGCAGAAGCAGCAGCAGCGGAAGATGAGCATTGCCTAACATTTGGTTGCATTGCTCTTGGTTGCTGTTTCGCCCATCCCGGTACTAGGATGCTCTATATCCACGCAAGATGGACCGAAGCAGGGCCAGGCCCTCGGTGCTAAGTCCTGGCACCGTAGCACAATGTCAATGCCTCCTCCAGTAACGTCTGCAACAGCAGCTCCAGGAGCATCCCCAAATCCGCATTGCCCTACCTCCACACTTCCACACATGTCTAATGCTCATTACTCCAACCTCATTCCTATTTAACCAAGCATTGCTTTACCTATGAAGCTGAACCTCATCAGCATAAATCCAGACCCCACAACATACCTGCCACTTGGCAAAAGCCTCCCACTTGAACCTCAGGATGGTCTGCAGCAGCGGCTCCCGTAGCATCTCCAAATGGCCTTTCCGCAGCACTGCCTCTAATGCGTTGGGCACATACTCCGCCTCGTCCTGCACGGTGTCAATCTCACGTAGGGACAAATTGTAGCTAGTGATCTGCAAGCATGGAGTAAAAGAAATGACGAACTGTTGATCAGCAGACCCATAAGGCTCTATGCACGGCATAGTTAATCTACTTGGCAGCAACGTGAGCACCTGCTGTTCCACTTCTTCTTCTCCATGCAGGATTAATCATAATTGCTGCTTAAGATGAGATGTTCTTTCAGTTTCCCCTCCACCCTTCCAAAAGGTACACAAGGCAATGGCAGCTTTCACAACAAGGGTGACGGAGGGGGCCTAGGAGGGTAAGTGATGGTTGAAGGGTGTGTCCGGGGGTTGTTTGTCCCCCATTTCTACATCTCCCCCCACCCACCCCCCGCCCCAAACCCCTCAGCAGATGGCAAACCCCATCAGCATATGGCACACCATTTCCACACACACACACACTCCACACCACTTCTCCCCCTTCACCACCCAGACCCCCCCCCCCCTCAAACCCCCCTCCCACCGCCCCGAACCCCTCAGCAGATGGCAAACCCCATCAGCATATGGCACACCATTTCCACACCTCCCCCCACACTACCACCACCACAGACCAAGAATCCCCCCGCCAAGCGCCGCCACCCCTCCCATCAGCATATGGCACACCAATTCCACGCACATCCTACACACCACTCCTCCCCCTTCACCACCTAGAACCCCCCCCCCCATCCCCCCCCCCCTTTCAGCAGATGGCACACACATGCAGAACATTCATACCAGCCCAAACCAGTCCATTTGGTTCCAAAAAACACCCCCTCGAGCCCCACCTCCCCAGACTCACCTTCCCAAAAGCATAGAAGGCCCTCCTGCGCCTGTTGTAAATGTGCTGGAACATGTCCTCCTTGCCAATGGTAGCAGCCAGCACTAGCGCTGTCAACCCAGCATGGTTGCGCACACGCTCTGATGCGCCACAGTAGTCGATGAGAAAGTCATACATGTCCTTCTGGTCATGGTAGACGCACATGTGAAGTGCTGTGTTGCCATGAGCGTCCTTGTCTGTGTTCACCTGCGGAGCCGGAGGGAAGCAACAATTGCAAAAAAAGTTCCCGGAGGATATGACACCTTACTGACATGCCGACATGAGCTAGCAGATTATATTAGAAGAGAGTGATGATCAGCCGTCACCTAAGTAATGGGACATGACAGCAGTATGTGAGGAAATCATACATGTCCTTCTGGTCGTGGTAGACACACATGTGCAACGCAGTGTTGCCGTGCGCATCCTTGTCTGTGTTCACCTGCAGGGGCAGGGGCAGGAGCAGGCATGGAGGGCAGCAACAGTTGCAGCAAGTGTTCCTCTGGAGTATGACATCTCTAACATGCCAACATGAGCTAGAAGGTCAGGGCAGAAGGATGAGCATCAGGTTGACCATGAATCGAGTACTTGAGACAGGACAGTAGTCTGTTAGAGAGTCATACATGTCCTTCTAGTCAGTAGACGCCCATGTGCAATGCAGTGTTGCATGTGCATCCTTGTCTATGTTCACCTGCAGAGGCCACAGCAGGCATGGAGAGCAGCAACAGTTACAGCACGTGCGCTTGCTGAGATCGACAGCCTCTGACATGCCAACATGGGCTAGAAGATTGAAGCAGAGGAACAGAGACTTCTGCCACCACCCAAGCAGCCCTACTTACACTGGCTCCATGTCGCCTCAAAAATCCTTCTGCCCAATGCCCCCTGCTCATCTCAGTACTTGTTTCCCTTTTGCAGCATGATCAGCCCTCCCAATCTACCAGTAACATGTCACTTCCCTACCACAGGCCCGCCTACTTCCACTAGCTGCATGTCGCCTCAAAGATCATGCTTTACGCAGAGCAAGCAATCAGCCCCTTGCAGCATTTCCGGAGCCTGGAAAAGATCTTACCACCTCCTCACTTGGGAGGTGAGGCCTCCCCCTACTGGCACCTCCCAGTGCCCCCTGCTCATCTCTGTGACCATGTCCTTTTGCAGCGTGATCAGCCCTCTCAACCTACAGTTTAACATTTCATTTCTCTACCACAGGCCCCAGGGTGGTTGCAACCTGCTCTCTTCGCTGCACCCTGCAATCATCAAATCCAGACCTGCATGACAGGCCCCTTGATTCTTTGTTCGCAGTCTCCCTGCTTTCATAACCTGTACCCAATCTCAGGGCCCATATTTACACTTGCTCCATCTTGCCTGAAATGTCCAACCACATCCCCTTCCCAGTGCCCCTGCTCATTTCCTTTGCAATGTGGCCCTAGAGAAGAAAGTCTATCATCATCAGATTTTATGAGCTGCTCCTTCCAAAGGCTATGTGCGCCAGCTGCTCCTGTCTAACAGGACCCAGGTACTGTATATGTGATCAGTCAGCCAGGAGCCAAGCCTTGCTGCAGCTGCTCCGTCCTCCCAATCTACAAAAGAATGTCAGTTCCCAACCTCAGGCCCCCCTACTTACACTGGCTCCATGTCGCCTCAAGTACCCAACCACATCCTTCTGACCAGTGCACGCTGCAAAGCTCAGCGGAAACTCTCCATAGTACACAGGGCCCTCCACACTGAAGAATGTCCCCCAGGCCCTGGCACGGATGTTCGCACCGTACTGCACTAAGAACTTCACCACATCGTAGTCCCTGTTCACAATGGCAATGTGCAGGCCTGTCATGCCCTCATACACCCCTGGGTGGTCATGCTTGGTCTTGCGCTCCTAACACCACAAGGATGAACGCAGCAGTACGAAATCCTCAGTGAAGCAGTACAAAAGTTGCAGTGAAGCAGCAGTACACAACTCTGATCGCAACAATACCCAAATGGGCATGAAGCAGTTGAAATGTTTTGAGTGTACTGGTATGCTATTCTGATCCAGGCAGTACCAAACTTTGCGAGAAGCAGTACACATGAAGCAGTACTGCAAGTCGGCGGCCGACTGCAGTTGGAGAGTCGCAAGCAACAGTACTGTCAGGAGCCCGAAGCGCGAGTGTGATACCTGGCCTCCACCCCTTACAGCAGAGCAAGAAGTAAAGCAGTGGAGGATGTCCATGGTGTTCAGGGTTGCATGCATCAACACGCATCCTTGCATTTAGCGTAATGGTGACAAGCACTTTGACATGCTACACAACAGCCACTACAATTAGCAGATGCCCCCTTATAACTGGCCTTGCGTATTCTACTGATGCTGCTCGGCCGCCTGCACATGCTGCTGCTCTGCTGTAGCTGCAGCCCACCCAGGTTCTGGTACTGCTGCTGCCTGTACTGCTGCCAAGCCATACAGCTTCTGCTCGGTGCAGACCACCTTTTGAGGCACAGTTGACATACATGATGTTGTTGCTGCTTGTGCATGGCCGCTACTGCTCTGCCGCTTATTACCGAAACACTGGTCCTTGTCCGGCCCCATCCCCCACTATCCGGAGTACTGCACCAGCCTGGGTAGCCTTACTGCAAACTTCTGCACTGAACCCTCTGTTGTGCTTTCTACTGCATAAGAACATCGCTACAACACATTGATGCCTTCCTTTGCTTCTTGTGGTGGTGTTGCACTAACATGCTGCTGATAATGAGGAGATGGCCGGCAGATCTCTGGATCTTTCCTTTGTTTCTACTGTTGCTGCAGCAATATGCTGGTGCTGCTGCTGCTAGGAAGCGGGTGATTGCTGCCATGCTTGCCACCAACCAGCTTTTCCAGTCATTGCAACTGCTCACATGTTCGCCTGCACATTCTGCTGATGACAGGCTACCTGCCAATGCTCCCGCCCCCTTTGCTTACCCTCCCCCTGCTGCTCCCCCCCTCCCCCTGCTGCTGCCTGTTTGCTGCTGTTGCAACTCTGCTGCTCCATCGGCGCTTTTGGAAAACCCTAAGCTGCTGCCCTGATGTGCCGTAAACATGTTTGCACCCCAGCTGGTAAGGGTGACTATCCCCAGCTGAGCAAGGCGTTTACATCAAAGAAGCTGTGACGCTCCTGCTGCTGTTGCTGCTATTACTACCTGGCTGTTGGTGATTGCTGCTGCAGCTGCTGGCTACGCTGCCGTTGCTGCAACTACTGATGCAGCTACTGCTCCTGCTGCGCCTACTGTTGCTGCAGCTGCTGGCCACGCTGCCGTTGCTGCAACTACTGATGCAGCTACTGCTGCTGCTGCGCCTACTGTTGCTGCAGCTGCTGGCTACGCTGCCGTTGCTGCAACTACCGCTCCAGCTACCGCCACTGCTGCTCTTGCTGCGGCTACTGCTGCTGTCCTGGCTCCTGTCTCCTGTTGCCCTGTCACTAGCGGCTGCTCTTGTGTGAGCTATTCTGGCAGGCTTTTTATTGAATTCAAAACACATTTAGTCAAAGTGGGCAGTTGATTACCTGAAAGGGGCAGTTGACCAAGGGCTCCTTGTACAGCTTGACCAGGTAGCGTGCGATGGCTAACGTACTGGGGGTGTTGAGCAGCATGGCAAGGTGGAACACGTTCTCCCCCACAGGGCCACGATCGTACACATTGCACGGAAATGGAAAGAGCTTCTGGATTGCCTGCAGAACACCATGTGGAGGAGGGTTACAAAACATTACGCAGGTATCAAAACAGAGGCTAGGAATTGACAGGCAGTGTCTATTTCGAGCCCCAGCACTCCATATGGCTCCATGAGGATTATATCCAGATGGACACAGCCCAGGTGGCTATGTAAAATCATACCCCAGCTGCACGCCAGCAGGGACAACCGGAAGATCAAGACACAAAACATATCTGCGAGGGAGGCATAGTTTCCGGCTGCGACAGGGTCTTGAGATGCAACGACAATCTTGCCCTCGGATGAGTCACTGCTGTCGTCCGATAGGAGAGATCATCCCACCCACACCTGGGATGCACTGGGGCAGCCCTCACCTCCAAGTTCCCGTACTTCACAGCATGCCATGCAGTACCAGCTGAGTCCATGAGGTGGTGCTGCTGCACGACGCTGGGAGCCGAGGGCACAACCTTTGGGAGGTTGCGCGAGGTAGCCCTAGCGTATGCATTAGGGTCGAGTATCTTCTCAGTCATCTTTACTCCTCCCCAGCAGAGCCGTCCTGACACAGATGATGCACAATCCTTTAAAATGAATCAAGGGTGCATCTAGCACCCCTGTCGTGAAAGCGAACAGGCAATAGCTCAACAAGCGATAAGGGCAGCACACGATCTCCCGACATCGTGCTTGTCTCGGCATACACACATCAAAAACGTTGGATCATTTCTCCTACGTAGATCTTTGCCCAAGAGGCAATGCTACGTGAACACGTGAGTACACCTCCGTCTCTAGTGGGCCTTGCGGCTGCTCGTCTGCCTGTATTGCCAGTCGGGTGTCTCGAGTCCCTTTCCAACTCGAACTAGGTTGTTAGCACATACTCAGTCGTCGCCGAATAAGTCCTAATTGCTGCTACCAAGTATCCAAGCAAGTCGACGTCGCCCTCTTGTTTTCCACCAGGGTGGGCCACATGCCATACCCTTTTCGCGAGACGCTCCCACCAGGACGGCATCTTGCTCAAGGTCGCTGCCTTGATTCGGATGCATCTTCATTCAAATGTCGCAAGCATCCCAAGGGCGTACGCAGGGTGTGTGATAGTGATAGTGATCACAGCAAATCATAGAGGGTGTCACACAGCCAGCAGCCTATTCAGCTTTTTCAGCACGCCTGCCAGCCATTTCAGCTCATCGATCAGCTCACAGGACAAGATCTAGGTTTGGGGTGGTGGTTGCAACCTGCTTTGCTCGCTGTACCCTGCTTTTCTCGCTTTCAGCACTGCATGACAGACCCTGCTTTTCTTGCTTGTCGCATCACTCTCCCCTGCTTTAATTACCTGTACCCAACCTCCAGCCAATAAACAAACAAACAAAATTTTAAGGTGCGGCAGCCGCCAAAGGGCTGCTAGGTCGGAACGACCAAACACCCCATCGGATGGATCCAAAAATACTGACCACCTTGGTTCCCTGAAATCCGCTTCATACTGGTCAGTGGCACTCCACTGAAAGGTGCCATGATACTCACAACCATTGTCTGCCTCGATACAGGATAGAGCGAGGTCGTTTCTGATTGAAGCTTGACTCCTGAATGTAATTCACTCTCTGTTCTAACCTTAGAATTATAAGCACAATACTCACACACAGTTCCCCCTCCCTGGTATCCCCGCTGCCCCCAAGCCCCGAACCCTCATTCCCCACCTTCCCCGTGATAACACCCCGCGCACACTCGCACCCACAGACACACCACCCGGCCAGCAGATCCACACACAACGGAAAACAATCTGCTGCCTAAGTGTATACTGGCACTGACTGCCATGAGGCAATCCATCCAGTCACATCCCCTCGACCACTGAACCAGTCAAAACCCGGCGAATATTTGTAATGCTGCCCCCCATCGGCGCCCCGCTTTGACAGGACCATTTGGTTATTGGTCAGTAACTGAATGGTGGAGAGTCCGTACACTGTTGGCGGCATCATGCACGAAGGCTACCCATTAGCCCCATAAGCAGAGCCCTTCAACTTGTACAATATCAAAAGCAGCTCCATTCCCACTCGAGCGATACAATGCAACCCATGCCTAGGCTCCAGCACTCAGGAAAAGGTGCCACAAGGTGTCCACAAGAGATGATTAAAAGTCCCCATGTTACAAGCATGCCTGACATCCAAACAGCCTCCCAAGTAGTACATATTGAATTTCATCCAAATACAGGAAGTCAACCATGCTGCAGCATGTCCCAGGCAGACTATCAAACGCTCCTTTCATTCCTAAATCTAGAACTGCAAGACCACTATCTAGGCGCGGTTCAGATAAGCAACCCCACCGTCCCAATACAAGCCACCCAACGGTTATCAAATGCAGCCTTTACCTCCTTCAGCATCCAAGTGGACACTCTACTTGGTACAGGATGCAAAGCTATGCTGCAAGCATAATGCATTGTGTCAACAAGCAACTCTTCTCCACGAGACACTGTATCCGCTACAGTAATACAAAGCTAGACTACATGCAAAATGCACTGCGTCAACCGGCTACCAACTCTTCCCTAAAAGGGTTCCCCAATGAAGCTCCTAGCAAATACACAGCAACGATACATCCAATCAATAAATGTTTCATCAACGTGGCTACAATTTCCCTCAATGCCCGAGCATGCTGAATGCCTCTCATCCAACATCTATCATAAAAAAGCTGCATACGTTGACTATGCTATGGCAAGCTGCCTCCAGCTGGGCACGATGACAACACGCCCTTCGGCAGGGCTGTCACCCCAGCCACTGCACATTCGGTATGGTAGGAATGCTACAATAAAAATCCTGGGGTTTGAAAGCAATGGATATCAGTGATTCGATGCACAGAAAAGCAGCCAATCACAGAAGCAGTGCCACTCACTCTTCCTGATGGCAAAGGTATTAGAAGAATCATCCATTAAAACTGGAGATCCCAACCCAAGGTGGTCCCTGAACTTTCCCAGCAATAGCACAGGCTCTGGCCGGATTCCTTATGTATGCAGTCACCATTGTCCAATCAAAAGCTTTCAGGCAAAAGCATGCAAAAAGCTGAGGGCACATAAGTTATTCCTTCCCTTTTTAAGTAGGCATAGAAGTAGGCATCAAGAGATGTTTCATCAACGTGGTCACACATTCTCTCAATGCCCGACCATGCTGAATGCCTCTCATCCAACATCATATAAAAGCTGCATCCGTAAACTATGCTACGTCAAGCTGCCTGCAGCTGGCCACGACAACAACACGCCCTAAGACAGCACTGTCACCCCAGGCACTGCACATTCGGTAGTAGGCTACAATAAAAACCTGGGGCTTGAAAGCAATGGATATCAGCAATTTAATGCACAAAAAAGCAGCCAATCACGAAAGCAGCGCCATCTCACACTTCCTTAGGATGGCAAAGGTATTAGCAAACATATAGAAAGAAACATCCATCAAAACTGGAGATCCCAACCCAAGGTGGTCCCTGAACTTTCCCAGCAATAGCACAGGCTCTGGCCGGATTCCTTATGTATGCAGTCACCATTGTCCAATCAAAAGCTTTCAGGCAAAAGCATGCAAAAAGCTGAGGGCACATAAGTTATTCCTTCCCTTTTTAAGTAATATAGAAGTAGGCATCAAGAGATGTTTCAACAACGTGGTCACACTTTCTCTCCTCAAGGCCCGACCATGCTGAATGCCTCTCATCCAACATCATATAAAAGCTGCATCCGTAAACTATGCTACGTCAAGCTGCCTGCAGCTGGCCACGACAACAACACGCCCTAAGACAGCACTGTCACCCCAGGCACTGCACATTCGGTAGTAGGCTACAATAAAAACCTGGGGCTTGAAAGCAATGGATATCAGCGATTCAATGCACAGAAAAGCAGCCAATCACAGAAGCAGTGCCATCTCACACTTCTTTAGGATGGCAAAGGTATTAGCAAACATATAGAAAGAAACATCCATAAAAACTGGAGATCCCAACCCAAGGTGGTCCCTGAGCTTTCCCAGCAATAGCACAAGCTCCGGCCAGGTTCCCTTTTGTATGCAGTCAGCATTCTCCGATCAAAAGCTTCCAGGCAAGAGCATGCAAAAAGCCCAGGGCACATAAGCTATTCCGTCCCTGTTTTAGTAGGCATTGAAGGTGAAAGCTGCAAACACACACAAGCCCTTTTTGAAATAAGCTCGAACATCACTTCTGCTCCTTCATGCTTATACAAGCCTGTTGCCATCGTCGCACACGCAAACCTTTTATGGTAGAGGTCACCCATAATCTGACCTCATGGCATCTTGACTACCCTTCCCCGCCTTTTTCCTGTGGACACGCCAGCTTTATTCGTCTATTCAAAGGACCACCTAGTACATACTGAGCAACATCTAGCTTAACACACCCGATAGAAAAAGCACAGTCAGAAGCGATCAGAGCCAAAGCACCACAGGGATAGCTCACCTGGGTCTGGCAGCAATGCAATGCATTCACATGTCAGCCATGATAAGGAAATTCACCTCACTATGACCGTGTTTTATTAACACCAAAATAGAAGAAGGATAGACAGTGGTACCAAACCTGTGGTGCTCGCACATGGACCTGCATGCTTACTTTTGTCTGCCTGTTGTATAAAGCATCAGCTTCTCAAAACACATTGGAGTTGCATGGTCCCTTCACCAAAGAAAACACACTTATTATGCCCCTCAGCTTGTAGAATAGAAGGTGGGGCCACTTTGGTGCACCACCCACTTCACATTGCTGCAGGAGCAGAAGTTACCCAGGAAAACCCTCACTGACCCATAGTATGAGCCTGCCGCATTTGGCCAGATGCCTGCTGTGCTGCTTCCCCAAGGCATGTTATAAGACACAACACCATTTGAAACACTTGCAGGAGAACCACGATCAACCCCTCCAAACCTGGGAGGCGTACATTGCGATGGGTTGTTGCAAGAGACATAGAAATGACGGCCGTACTTCGAAGGGTCTGAGGTAGACGTTGCACCAGGAGTGTTGTTCACTGTGAGAGTCAGGGCTTTGGTTGTAGCGCTGCAGGTAGCAGTCACCTCGCCAACAACGCTACCACCGGTGCAGTCACCATCTCCTGCACCTACGACGGACTTCGCGGAATCAGTGAAACTAGACTGGCCCGGTGCATTGTACCAACCCCAATTGCCGCAGCCCAGGGCGCTTCTGAAACACTTTGCAGCTCTGCTTATTCCTGATCTGGCATAAGCACTGCCTGAACCCGTGGCTTTGGGACCTGTCGGTGGCGAGGATGAGCCACCTGTGCTTGGTGGGCCGGTGTTTCCACCTCCGCCGGTGGATGTAGAACATGTGCTGACCTGGAAAGTGGCTGCAGCTGAGCCAGAGCATGCACCACTGCTGGTGCTGCTACTACCAACCCCAATGTTTCCACGGCTAACTGTAACGGTCAAGGTGTACTCCTGGGTAGAAGTTGATGACCCTAGGACAGACCTAGGGCAGCTTATGGTCAGTAGATTGCTGTTCAGGGACGTAGTGCAGCTTGCACTTATTGATGTGCTGCTGCTGCCTTGAGCAAGAGTGAGTGATGTTACTTGGTCTCCAATTTGATAGTTGGTAAGCTGGAAGGAGACGGTGACAGGGGTATCAGTCGCCTCTTTGCACACAGTTATGGTTTGGGCCGGGCTTGTAATGGTTGGGATTGATGTGCAGGGAAGAGTTGTCACAGGAGGAGAGTCTGCAAAGCAACACAGAACAAGCTCTTGTTATGGCTGTAGTTCCTAAAGCACACTACATTTGCAGCCAGAAGACAGTCATAAAGCTACACCACTTGTGAAAACTTTATAGGGAGGCCTGCTTGCCACCTGGAATTAGATGAACATCCTCTCTGCCCCAACGATAGGCTTTGCAAAAAAAGATATGATCGCTGTACTTGTTTCACACTTTTGTGCCCTCTGCCAGATGGCCAGGATGCCTTTTGCAAAGCACCCAGGTTTGTGCACTGCTCAGGCATGCTGGTACCCATAGCAACTCCATGCCAGGGTTTAGGTCATTAATTGTTTTCCTCATGAAAGTGCAGACTACGTTATAACTACGACTTTCACGAGCCCTGCCTTACTCACCTGCATAGCCCCCTACAGGCAGCTGCGCACTACATGTGCTGCCTAACGGTTTGACCACAACCGCCACAGTTGACCTCTTGCTGCCACACCTCCTGCTCTTGTGCGTAAAGCTGGGGGTCAGATTAGGATATCCAGGGACAGTACAGGCCACATGACCATCCGCAAGAGGCTGAGGACCATTTGTGAAAGTCCAAGTACGGCCAAAGCTGCCTGGCAGAGCTCCGTTGAGTCCAAGGACCTTGCCACCCATTCGGTACTGACATACTGGAGCAACAGTTGAGCAATCTACAGCACAGAGCAGAAGCCAAAAGAATACTCCAGGTAAGATGTGTGGCATACAGCATAGAAGCACGTGCAATCATCAGATGCAAGATGCCTCACTCTGTCTCAGTCGTTGCACATCCTAACCATGACAACTATTTTGCCATGCCCAACGTGCCAAAAGCAGCATGCCTGAAGTGTGGTCGTGACTGGGCAAGCTAGACCCAATCCCCTCTTACCTACGTATGCCCCAAGGGATATTTGTGTTGCACTGCAGGTGCTAGCAACAGCTGGAACGCCAACGCTCAAGCTTGATGCAGAAGTGGAACATGCTTGCTTTGTTGTAGAGAACACAGGGATCAGGTCCCTCCGACCACGCACACTGCAAGCTACCTGAGCATCAGCAGTGGGATTAGGACCAGCCCTGAAAGTCCAAGTGCGGCCGCTGGTACAAGGAAGGGGACCACTGAGGAAAGTAGTTCTGCCGTTCAACTGGTACTTGCAAGTGGGGGCCACGTTACTGCAATCTGCAGCAGAAACAGGATACATGCCTTCAGAAAAGAGCAAGTCACCACGTGTCACCAAGGACACAGGCATATGCATCCCTATAGAATCCCTTGTGGGATTGCAGGACTTGCTTTGCACCTGAAGACCAATGCTAGAGACCCGGGGGGAAGGGGGGAGGATGGGGGTTTGGGGTTGGATTGGTGGGGTGTGTGTGTGTGTGTGTGATTGCCTGTGTGTCGTGTGTGTGTATGAGTGTGGGAGTTTTGGGGTGTGAGCGGGTAAGCTTTTATACGGTAGTCCCTACAGACTCGACATTCTTGGCAAGCACTGCAAAGCAGCTGGGTGCCAGAAGAGTCTGATACCCCAGAAGCTGCCAGTGTATTGAGATTGAACTGGGTGCAGATCGGCTGGGTCTAAAGGGTGGGATCTCACTGATTGTGCCAAGACTCGACGGCAGCTAGTAATGATTGGCATTCAGTTGACCTGTCTAGAAGCTAGGTTGGCCATCAGTGGGGGAACTTGTGGATACCATCATGCGGACTGCTGACTGTTCCCCCTCCTTTGTGATCTAACCAAGCTCAATGTCCTGTGCGCATCTTCTTACCCAAGTAAGGGTCCATAGGGATGTCACTGCCGCAAGCATTGCCATTTGCATTCACAGTCAACTTGACCATAAGTGGGGTCGTCCCGCAGCTCCTGCTGCTATGAGAAAACGTAGGCACCAAGCCCGTGTTTGGGACGTTGCATGCAACCTGAGCCTCTGCCGTAGGTGCAGAACCAGCAGTAAACCTCCAGGTACGGCCATTCCGACCCGGCAGGGCTCCTCCATTCAGAGAGTAGTCCCTCCCATCTAAGCGGTACTGGCATCTAGGCACTACGGTAGTGCAGTCTGCAAAGTGCCAGCAGGGTGTTGCGGGCAAGTCAGATTGGCAATTGCATCGCTTCACACTGCTTGCATCTCTCCATTGTTCAGCAGCAAAGGGTTGCAGAATATACAGATACACCTTATCTGTGAACTAAAACATCTCATGATACGAGTTCCTAAGCATACATGTGTACCGCATGCCCCCAGCATTGGTTCAAAATGCGCTACAAACACCACCCAAATTCTGGTCAGGATGCCTTACTGAAATTCCCTCCACACCTGCAAAGCCGCCCAGATTGAGTTGAGATGTGCAATTGTTGCCTGATGCCAACGCGGTCAACCCCACTATTGAATTTCTGGTAGAGCAGGTCTTTGTCGCAACTGAAAAGACAAGGTTGGCATTGGTCAAGCCAGGGACACTGCATGCCACCTGACCATCAGCAGTGGGGTTGGAACCAGCAGTGAATGTCCAGCTGCGGCCATTGCTGCAGGGCAGAGGGCCTGTGAGAACAGCGGTGCTGCCTCCCAGCCGGTACCGGCATGTTGGCACCACAGTTGAGCAGTCTGCACGGCAAGCACCCAAAGATCAAATTGGACCATGGGTTTGGAAAAGAGCATGGTTTGGCACTGGAGGGCATGCAGCACCGTCTAGAAACGTGCATGTCAACCTAGAAGTCATCTCTTCCATTGATTGTTGGCAATAGGTCTTTTGGCAAAACCAGTTCTCTGGGTTACAAAATCCGGAAGGCAGCGTCAGCTTTGCCATGTAACAGTGTCAAAATTCTGGTTTAGTGGCGTTGCTGCTTGACCATTTAGAGTCCTTCCTACCACACGAGGTGTGCTGTTACAGAGCACAGCGCTAATCAGCTTGAGACAGACATTTGCGACTCCATCACAGGCTATACGCCTCCTTAACAGGTGGCAGCAAAGAACCCGTTTTTAAAGCCCACGTTCACTCACCAGTATAGCCTCCCACTGTCACCTGCTGCTGACAGATATTGCCTGGCGGCCTAATCACAACATTGACAACAGACTTGCTGCTGCCGCATGTTCGAGACCGGTGTGGGTAGACTGGGGCCAATCTGGGCATGCTGGGTATAGTGCATGCCACCTGTCCATCCGAAAATGGTGTGGCTCCTGTGATGAAGCTCCAGGTCCTACCCAGGCGGCCAGGCAGTTCACCATTATATGGGTACAGGGACCCACCAAGGCGGTACTGGCACACAGGTGTCACTGCAGTACAGTCTGCAACAGCAGTACAACATCATCTGTCAGCAGAGCGTTACAGAGACGAAAGTGTTTGCACAATGAGCAGGCAGTAGATATAGCACATGCACATCAAGGAATGAAGCCGTGAAACAGTTTCACCACAAACTGAACAAATAGCCAAAGTTCAACAGCAAGAGTTACACGGAATTCTGGACAAGTCACAAGTGAGAGGCTTCCTCTCCTAAGCCAAAAGTGCATCACTAGCTGCAAAGGCAGGAAGTTGCACGCGATGATTCCTATCACACACAAGGTCTCCATGCAAGCAAACTATTGCTGACCACATGCCCTGCACCAGATTCTAAGAGGTCTTGGACATACCAGCATATGCGCCCACAGATATTGTCTGCCTGCATGTATTGCCCAGGGCATTGACCGTGACCAACACACTCTGATCACCAGTGCTGCAACTCCTTGTGGTTGCTGAGAAGCTTGGAGTCAAAGTAGGGTCTGAAGGCACTGCACATGCAACTTCGCCATTGGCAGTGGGCACATTCCCGGATACAAAGGTCCAGGTGCGGCCATTGCGACATGGGAGGGCCCCATTCACATAAGACACAGTACCTTCCAGCTGATACTGGCACAACGGTGCCACTGCAGAGCAGTCTGTAGTGCAGGTGAGGAAAGAAGGGATGGAGGGAGCAGTAAAGGCTCATCAATAAACTGGAGTACCAGCAATGTTTTGTGCCCCTTCGCAGATATAGAAAGTGGCCCACTTGACAGCGAGTGCAGCTCATCAGACCATATGCGGCCAGACATGGTATCTATGGTGTACAAGACGAACCAGTTCAAGTGACCAAAGAAGCAATCCACTCCAAAGCAAGGACAAACATGAGCAAGACCGGAGTAACTACTAACAATCTGCCCGGATACAGGAATGCTCATGTTTTATTGCATGTCAACCCTTAGCACCTGCACTCACCAGTGTATTTCCTGACCGGAATAACAGTGCTGCATGTTGCACCTCCAGCAGGATTTGAAACCTTCACAGTAACACTGGTCCCACTGCTGCTGCATGGCTTGGTTGTGGAGGAGAAGGAAAGAGCCAAGTTGGGGTACCCTGGCACACTGCATGCCACCTGGTTTTCAGCAGTTGGGATGGAGCCGGAAGTGAAGCTCCAGACCCTACTGAAGCTACCAGGCAAGCCATCTTGTCCAACAGTATATATCTGGCCACCCAGGCGATACCGACACACTGGGGTTACAGCCGTACAGTCTGGGATCAAGCATGAAGACAATACAGGGCACATTAGCACAGCATTGTATAGATGGCTATAAAAGGACAACCCAGCACTGCCTGCACAGTGTCCTAAACATTGCACATAGCAAAGTGGCCGCTACGGCAGGCACTTTCTGGTCCTTTTTTGTCGTGGCATGAAAACATAACATGATGCCTTCAGACGTGGTGCGTAAACCTATAATATACATAAAGCACTTTTTCCGATGGCTTTGCTGCCCCATTTTGTTGCCTTACAACCCTGCATGGAAGTGCCCTCACCAGTTGAGACTCCCAGCGGTACATCTGTAGTGCAGTTGCTGCCTGAAATGGGCACTGTTACTGTTACTCTTGAGCTGCTGCTACCACATGTCCTGCTAGCTGCAGAGAAGGCTGGTAACAAGCCTGCGGCACTGGGCACACTGCACGCCACCTGGCCATCTGCCGTGGGGTTTGCAGCAGCAGTGAAGCTCCAAATGCGGCCATTGCTGCAGGGCAGAGGGCCTGTGACAAGGTAGGTGCTGCCTCCAAGGCGGTAGCGGCAAGTAGGTGTTGCTGCCGAGCAATCTGTGTAAAACAAAGGCAGCAGATCACTTTAAGGTGTGTTATACCTTACCTTGCCAAGTTGTACGACAGTTTAGAGAGTCGGACTCACAAGATCGGTACAAAGTATTACAGGTGCCCGCATCACTTCTTTGGCTCCACCTGGAGTTGCTGGTGTAGCAGGATGCAGTGGCCAAATAGTGGTCAAATAGCCAGAATTATCTACAGTTAGTACACTGACTCACCGGCAAGAGATGGTGGAGGTGCTGTAGCACAGCTGCTATCGGCCATAGTGTAAAATGCAGGCCCACTTTGATGAACAATCCACTTCACGTTGCTGCAAGAGCAGAAGGGGCCAAGGTTGACTTTCAGGGTGCCATAGTAACCACCAGCAGCAGCAGACGGCCATGTGCCACCTAGGCTTGATCCAAGGGTCATGGTTGCAGCATCACCCTGTGTAGTTGACACCGCTGCGCTGCTTGCCCCAAACCTAGGAGGATTACACCTTGTTGGATTGTTGCAAGAGACAAAGAAGTGGCGATCATATGCTGCTGGGTTGGTGGTAGAGGCTGGACCAGGAGTGTTCTTCACCGCCAAAGTAAGCATCCGTGCCGAAGTGCTGCACATAGCAACCACTTCTCCGACATCCTTACCGCCGCCGCAATCGCGATTGCCAGCACCCAGGATAGACCGCGCCGACTCTGTGAACTCTCCCTGCCTGGGCGCGTTGAAGAAACCCCAGTTGCCGCATCCCAGAGCGGACCTAAAGCACTTCGCCGCGCCAGCGATACTTGATCGGGCATATGCGCTGCCCGATCCCGTGCTGCTTGAACAGCAGCGGAGCTGAATGGTAAGTGACGCCGAGGTAGAGCAGCTAGTGTCCGAAGCTCTTGCAACAGCCACAGTCAGGTTGGTGTCCTGGGTAGTAGACATGCCCAGCAGGGACCTGGGACAGGTGATGCTTACGCCTCCAGCTCCTGCTCTAAAAGCACAGCTTGAGAGGATGCTTGCTCGGCTGCTTCCTTGGCCAAGGGTTATGTCTGTAACCATATCTCCAGGCTGGTAGTTTGTCAATTGGAAGGACGCGGCAAAGGAGGTGTCTTGGTTGTTGCACACAACAAGATTCTGAGAGGACCGACTGACGCTGGGTGGGGTAATGCAGGGAGCGCTGAAGGGGGGAGGGGGCGAGGAAGGCACATGCGGTCCTTCACCTGCAAGCCAAGGATACACAAAGCACCTCAGACTTGGTCCTATTCTATAAGCACCTAGCAATGATGAAGTAAGGGCATGGGAGCTCAGATCAACAGCGTGCATGTTTCAAGGTCATCCTGCACAGGCACAAGAAAGGATCTTTTGCATCAGGTTTCCCCTGTCGTATTAGATGTAAGTCACAGTGTATGGGCTCGGTGATGAAACACCCTTGCATTTTCAGGCTATGTCCAGGTCTCGGACCTCACCCGTTTCAGGGACAATGCTAATAACAACTGACATATGGCTCAACCTTAGAAAACTGCCAGCTGCACTTGATGGCAGTCCAAACCCTGCACTTATTCAGCAGACCGTATGTCAAAGCACACTTACCTTGGAAAGGATCGATTGGCACTGGTGTGTTGCAAATGCTGTTGACGCTTGCCACAACAACGCCATTCATATTAGAACATGTAAAGCTGCTCACTGAGAAGTTGAGAGCAGTGTTTGGGTTCCCTGGGACGCTGCAAGTTACTTGGTTGTCCACACTAGGTGAAGCTGCAGCTACAAAAGTCCATGTGCGCCCCCGAACACAAGGCAGGGGGCCATTGACTGGGTTGTCATTGCAAGCCAGGCGGTACTTGCACGTCGGCACAAGGGCCGCACAATCTACATGCAGCAACGGAAGGACAAGGACAGAAGTAGGGTTAAAAGGGGGTCCCTTCATTTGGCGAAAGTGTAGCAAGCATAGGTTTACAACGCTCAAAGTGCGTGCCTACATTGGCACGGCTGCACCACAAGCACACATCATCCCAGACTACCTCAAGCATCAAGGACTCTGGCTTGTAGCCTGTTTGGCTGCATGCACTGGGCTTCATGCACCCTAATTCCTTAGACCATATCATTATTTTGCCGCAAGCACAGGCTGGCGAAAGCTTCATGCACTCTGCTTCCTTGGACCATCTAATCTGTTGCCGCAAGCCCAGACTCTCTATGGTTTTGCCCCCGACAACCACTTTGATTGCCGGAGCAATTCTTAAAGGACTTTAACATGATAGCTCACACAGGCGCTACAGACATGCATCCAACACCTTGCTCTGCACGCACCTGTGTAGGTTCCCAATGACAACATGCTGCCACATACAGTATCGGGTGCGACGATGGTCACACTGACACTCGAGCTCTCAGTAGCACAATCCATGAATGCATTGGAGAACACCAAAGCCAGGGAGGCAGCCGCAAGGCCTGTTACATTGCATGCGACCTGATCATCTTCAGTAGGTGCAGCAGCTGCTATGAAGGTCCATGTGCGTCCAGCTATGCATGGGAGAGGGTCATTCCCAACTGGGTACGTTGTGCCATTGACTTGGTACTGGCAGGTTGGGACGACAGTGGCACAGTCTGCAATTCAACATTGCAATGACAAAGGCACAGGATGATCAGGATAGCTACATTAAACTGAGGCATGAGACCAATGGCTCCATGAGACAGAATTGTAAGCAGTCACGTTGTGGCTTAGCCATATCTTGTTCATGTGCTGGGAATGCAGCAGATTCTGACCTTGGACAACAGCATGGGTACAGGAAGGCTCTGCAGCCCGCTGTGCTTTCAGCTGTCAGCTCTCTCCTCCATACAGGACTATCAGCGCGAACCCTACGCCTGCGGGTCTGACTCCCTCAATCTTCTACTGCATCATTGCTAATTTGTGTCTCACCTGTATATGTTCCCAGTGACAGCTGGCTTGAACATGTATTGCCAGGAGCTGCCACGGTGACGGTGACATTGGTGTTGCCACTGCTGCTGCTGCTACTGGAACATGTCATGCTGCTGCTTGAGAAAGATGCAGTTAGCTCTGGGCGGCCAGGCACACTGCATGCCACCTGACCATCAGCTGCAGGTGAGTCAGCAGCAGTAAAAGTCCAGGTCCGGCCATTGCTGCATGGGAGAGCTCCTGTCACATAGCTGATGCTGCCATCCAGCTGGTACTGGCATGAGGGCGTCACAACCGCACAATCTGCAGTGGCAAAAGAGCACAAGCTTAAATCATGGATTCTTGCTGCATATTAGCAAGAGCACTGGGCAGGGACAAGCAGGCTGCAATGGCCCGCACTCGAAAACATGTCTGGTAACGCAAAGAAATTGCTGAAAGAGCAGCTGGGCGAACATTCTAGTGCAACCACTCTGCGTATGCATTACCTGTAAAAGTGCTCAAGGACACATTTGTTGCGCACGTATTGCCTACAGGCTGCACCCTGACTTCAATGTCTGATGGGTTAGTACTGCAGACTCTTGATGTTGCTGAGAAGCTCGGATCCAGGCTTGCATTGCCAGGCACATTGCAAGCCACCTGGCTGTCAGCAGTTGGTGCAGCACCAGCTGTAAAGGTCCAGGTGCGGCCATTGCTGCAGGGCAAGGGACCGCTGACAGCCAAGTCGTTCCCTCCGAGACGGTACCGGCAGTTTGGCACAACTTGTGAGCACTCTGCATACAGAAGAATACACTCAGCTTCAGGATAGCATTTGCTGACTATCTGCAGTGAGCTGTACGAGCTGTACGAGTTACATATGTATGCTTTCCTATCACATTTTCCAAGCTACATTTTGCACAATAAGAGTAATAGATGCATGCATTTCCTGTGGGACCTTTTTGCTACGGGCTCTGCTCTTCTGATCTGAAGTATACACACATTGCTATAGTTATGGCACTCACCAACATAGGTCCCTAGGCTGAGCTGTGTAGAGCAGTTGTTCCCCACAGGTGTGGTCTGTACTTGCACACTAGCCGGCGAACTGCCACAAGCCATGCTTGAATCTGAGAATGAGGGAACCAAGCTGGGGTTCCCAGGCACTCTGCATGCCACCTGGCCGTCGGCAGCAGGTGCAGCGGATGCCGTGAAAACCCAAGTTCTGCCAATGCTGCATGGCAATGGGCCATTGGCCGGGTAGGTGCTGCCCCCAAGCCTGTACGTGCATGTTGGTACCACAGCTGCACACTCTGCATAAACACAACAAGTAGGCCTGAGTCCTAGTCCAAATCCCCGGCAGCAACCACCTCAGATCTCAGGGGTCTCTAAAGGCAACCTGTTTAACCAAAGAAGGTAACCATGTACCTAAGAGGTGTGGATTCTCCATTCTGCTGGTGTTTTTGGCTCTACTAATGGTCCATGCTGTTGGTGCATGGGGGGTGGACCCTTTGTGACTACCTGCTAGTGCTGCAAGGGATCCTGGTATGCGCAACACAGATACGCTTTCAGGTGTTACAACATGACCATAAGCGCAGCACATCTTAGCTACCGAGCCTTCGCTGCAATGATGCTTGAAGCCTGTTTGAAGCATGGTAATGGCTCGGGCTATATGCACACAACATCCAACGTTCATGCTGAATTGCTCTCTTAGTGCTGTAAACTATGAACTTACCAACATATGTGCCCAGGGACAGCTGTGATGAGCAAGTGTTTCCTGTTGGGGTCACAGTCACACCCACAGCTGCGTTGCTGCTGCTACAGGCTTTGCTTGTGTCTGAGAAAGTTGGTGCAAGCCCAGCATCATTTGGCACGCTGCATGCCACCTGGTTGTCATCCGTGGTTTCATTGTTAGCTGTAAAGGTCCATGTCTGGCCATAGCTGCAGGGCAGGGCGCCACTGACAGGGAATGACGTGCCCCCCATCTGGTACTTGCAGGTTGGTACTGCTTGCGTGCACTCTGCAAGCAAAGGATCAGCAGAGGTATAACACAGTCATATTAACTTGATGTGTGCTCAGGTTAACTCCTTTTAGAGCCCTCAAGAGGAAATGTGTTCCAGCCTGCTGGCCAATGAGGTCATACTATGAGGTTAACACAAAAAGTCAAGCAGATGCATAAGGCTCGGGGATTCAATTCTATTGTTGCTCTGAAGCGCATCAAACGTGGTGCTGAAAACGACAGAACCATATGGAGATCATTGCTGCTCTTCAAAGTTCAGTGGCGGCATTTGCTAGCCAAGGCAAATCATCTGTGTCGCACTTTGACCAAGTCACCACGGCCATGACTTGCCTGTGAATGCCCCAATATCCAGTTGCGATCTGCAAGTGTTACCAGTGGGGCTGACTGTGAGCTCGACCGTTCCATTGCTGCTAGTGCATGTCCTAGTAGCTGCTGCAAAGCTTGGCAGTAAGCTGCTGCCTGACACAAAGCATGCCACCTGGCCATCAGTAGTGGGTGAGGAGCCAGCAGTGAAGCTCCATGTCAAGCCATTGCTGCAAGGCAGGGGGCCAGTCACAGGCAGGACTGTCCCGCCAAGCTGGTACTGACAGGTGGGCTGAACCTCAGCGCAATCTGCAGTACAAAACGAACAAAAGTGTGTTTGGTAGGTGGGGTAACAGATGGTCGCCGAACACTCAATGAAGCTTGTAGATGGAACTCATTGGTTTGTGCTGTAGTTACAGCAGGACCCCTGGACAACGCCACGTCATGACATGGCTTCTTAGCGTTTGTTGCTCCGCTGTCCACGATGGGTTCATTTGTGTCCACAGAATTGGGTACAGACAACACTATGACTTTGCCCCTCTGCTCTGGCATAGCATTTCATGAAATGTAACAATATGACCATTTGGGGCTGCATTGAATACATCCCTACATACCTGTGAAAGCCCCTAAGTCCAGTTGTGTTTTGCAGCTGTTCCCAACTGGCGACACTGTCACATTAACTGTTGAGGTGTTGCTGTTGCAAGCCTTGCTGGATTCTGAGAAAGCTGGTGCCAAGCTGGTATTGCTGGACACACTGCATGCCACCTGGCCATCCACACTTATGGTTGTACCAGCAACAAAGTTCCAAGTCAGCCCGTTGCTGCAAGGCAGTGGACCGGTCACAGGGTAGTCAACACCTCCAAGCTGATACTGACAAGATGGACTCACAGCAGAGCACTCCACAAAAGCACCCAAAGATAGCAGCGTTGCACAGGAGTTGCCAAGGGGCCTCACTGTCAGACTGACAGTTGAAGTGCTGCTGCTGCAAGTTTTGGTGGTGTCTGAGAAGGTAGGTGCCAAGCTTGTGTTGCCAGGAACGTTGCATGCCACCTGGCGGTCGGCAGTGGGGTTGCTACCAGAAACGAAGGTCCATGATTGCCCACTGCTACAGGGCAGGGGCCCAGCAACTGGGAAGACCGAGCCCCCCAGCTGGTACTTGCATGAAGGTGCCACTGTAGAACACTCTGCAGGCAGTCCACAAAGTGCCACATAACTGGTTGATGCTCAACTCATAGGATTTATGGAACAACCATCATTAGGAAAATGTGGTGAACATGCGTCCCATCTTGTGCATGACCACCATATGACAACATAACAAACATTTAAGGTGTGGCAACCGCAAAGGGCTGTTAGGTCGAAACGACCAAACACACCATCGGATGGATCCAAAACACAATGGATTCCAGACCACCACATTAATGGATACCAACCAGGTATTCATCTAGGGCACTTCAACCAGTTCATCATCACCATATGAAGGCTGGCAATGAATCCAGCTGCTTACTGCTTTGTCCTGGTTAAGATTCTTGAATGTCCAGACTTGGATAATGATAAGCTAAGATACTCTCCAGTACTATTTGCTACTGCACAGGTTTTTGTCCAGGCTTCGGTCTGGATGAGTCAATATCAGGGGATGTTAGGGCCCCCCTTGAAGCAATTGGGGTGTTGTTGACAACCTTAACTGCAGTCTGCATCCAGAACTTGGCTTACCAGTGTATGTTCCCAGAGTCAGCTGGCTGGAGCAGTTGTTGCCGAGGGGCACAACTGTGACCCCTATTGTTGAGCTACTATTGCTGCATGCCATAGTCGACGAGGAGAAAGCAGGCGCCAAGCTGGTGTTGCCAGGCACACTGCATGCCACCTGGCCATCAGCAGTGGGGTTGGAACCAGCCACAAAGGTCCAGGCGCTGCCAAAGGTACACGGCAGGGGCCCATTGACTGTCGATATGCTTCCTCCCAACTGGTACTTGCAGCTGGGCACTACTGTTGCACAAGCTGCAGGTGGACAAGAGTCAAGATTAATGCATTGTTAGAGCAAGCTATTAAGGTCCTGCTGTAGGTTCAAGAGCAGCAAACCTAATTAGTAGGGTCAACCTGGTGCTTGATATGTTCTGCGAATGGCAGCCATGCCACTGGGTATCAAGGTTGTAGACACATCACAACTTTCCAGCGTGATTCCAACACCAACTTGGTGCTATAAAGGTAGGCAAGGCCAGCATCTGCGCAGTGTTCAGCAGCAGATCATTAATGCACCCTTTGGCAGGGCTTGTTATGTATGTAACCTTCTTCTTGAAACCTCAGCGCTGGGTTCCTTCCTGCACCTGTTCTACAGCTCAATGGCCAGCATCTGTATGGTAACTCCAAAAAAACTCACCTACGAAAGGCACGAGCGATAGCTGTGTGCCACAAGTGTTGCCCACAGGTCGGACTGTCACATTCACATTTGAAGTGCTGCTGGCACATGCCTTGGCACCATCTGAAAAGGTAGGAGCAAGGCTGGCGTTGCTGGGCACACTGCATGCCACCTGATTATCCACATTGGGGCTCGTTCCAGCAACAAAGCTCCATGTTCGTCCGTTGTTGCAGGGCAGGGAGCCAGTCACGGGAAATGTGCTGCCACCAAGCTGGTACTGGCATGAGGGGACTACACTGGCACAATCTGCAGGAGGCACAGGTGGAACCAGTATTTTGGACATAGACAGGGACCATTCTTCATTACGGAGACCTTAGTGCTGCCCGCCTTGCAGTACCTGGCTGCTGCTGCCAGCTGCTGTCCATCTGTACTCACAGCTGTTTACCATAAACTTCATCTGCTTAAATTAACTGTCAGTACAGGCTGTTTATACTTTTCAGCAGACAATCCTGCCCCCTATATGGACATGCATCCATCCATCCACTCATGGCCCACAGCTATCGGCAGCATCAGATGCAAACCAGCAGCTTGCCTGGGCAGCAAACACCAGAGTTCCCCTGCATTGCTCGCCGTGGCCGCTATGTAATCCAAGCAAATTATGCCCTGCAGAGACCTGGGACATTTGACTATGCTATAGGGAGGCCAGCAAGACACGTGGTTTCACCCCGTTACTTCTTCGTAACGGTCACTTTGGGTCAAGGGCACGACTCGGGAACATGGTTAGCGAATAAATATGCACGTGCATGCCTGGTTGATATTAACGCACGTCTCATATGAGCACTGCATCTGTATTTCAAAACCAGTAAGGTTGCGAATGAAAAGTTTACATAAATGAATGAGGAGTTTCGGCTGCACGAACAACCCTTATATGAGAGGGCACGCACACGTGGGCCAAAATTTGTGTCTATCGACCATTGCGTGCACTCTGGAAAGTCGTCGGATGCCTTACCAACTTCACAGCGGTACATGTGTCACCAGGGGTCACTAGCGGTCACCAGGTCAGGAGGAAGACTGATGCGTTCTCATGTGGTCCTTTTGTACCAGGAGCGCGTGAAAAGGGGCGGTAGATGTCAAGTAAATTGAGCCAGCATCTGTGTGCAATGATGCTGCACCACTTTGAGCATGCGGCTAGCCTTTTCAAGGCATAAACATCTGCTGGCAACAGATACACGCCTACTGAGCAGGGGGCTCATAAGAAAAAATGCTAAGGGTGGCACTGGACTTACCTGTGAAAGCTTGAAGGCTGACTTGGGTAGAGCATGTGTTTCCCTGAGGTGTAACCGTCACATTCACGCTAGACATAGAGACACTGCATCCTCTCGTGGTGGCGGAGAAGGTGGGGCCCAAAGTCGGAGAGCCAGGTACACTGCATGCAACTTGGCCATCTGCAGTAGGTGCAGTGCCAGCAGTGAAAGCCCAGGTGCGCCCGTTGCTACAGGGCAGGGGGCCTGTGACAGGGCTGACACTGCCATCAAGGCGGTATTGGCAGGATGGGATCACTGCTGAGCACGCTGCAGCACAGAGCAATATCCCATACAAAAACAGTGAGCTTCAGAGTAGGTCAATTTGTGCGGCACCAAAGGCAGACGTATCAGCTGGCTTCTGTAAATTGGATAGACAGACCGGGCATAGCCTTAATGTGCCATAATGCACGGTGCTGTAAGGGGCAACACATTAGGAACGCTAACCTTGCTAGTACTGTGCCCTCCTTACACTCTTAAGGCTAATGTCCCGTATCACTCAATCACAGCGTGGACCAATTGATATCCCGCCACTGCAGCCTTTCAATAAGTAAATAAAGGGCATCAGTTATGTCTGTACACTCTCTGCATGGAGACGGACCCCACACTAAACTTAGCCCCACTGCAGCTGGCCTGCCACTCCGCTTGGTCAGTTAGAGAGTGGACGCCAGGCGTCTGCGCTGTGTGTTTAGCCCTGCGTAGTTTCAAGGAAGAGGCGATCACTAGCACACATGGTGCGTTCCCCCCTACCCTTACTTGGTCACCCTTACCTGTGAAAGTACCGACGTTAATCTGTGTCCTGCAGGTATTACCCTGAGGAGACACTGTCACTTGTATGTTTGAGCTGGTGCTGCTGCAGCTTCTTGTTGTAGCTGAGAAGCTAGGCACCAGGCTTGAGTTAGTAGTTACACTGCATGCCACCTGGCCATTCACACTGGGGCTACTGCCAGCTATGAAGGTCCAGGTGAGCCCATTGCTGCATGGCAGGTTACCACTGACTGGGTAAACATTGTTGTTCAGGCGGTACTGGCAGGTTGGCACAACAGCAGCACAATCTGCAGCAGAGAAGGCATCAGAAGTCAAGGCACACCAGTTGGCCCCCTCATATCACATTTGGCTTGAGCCGAAGTGGAGCGATGGATATGTTCTGGCAGCACCTTGGCGCATGGTCCAAAGATTCAGTAGGGCTGCTTTTGAGTATAAAAGCTGAGTATGTACTTATAGTGACAGGGCGTTCGCATACATGTCTCCGCCCGCCCCTGCATTTCTCCCAGTGCCCCCCCAGCAGAAGTAACCACCTCATAACGTGGCAACAGCGCTGTGCTATGACCATAAATGGCTCACCAGTAAATGATCCCAAGGACAGCATGCTGTTGCAAGTGTTCCCAATGGGTTGTACTGTCACTGCAACATTGGAGGTGCTGGTGTTACACGTAGCGCTTGTAGCTGAGAAGGTGGGTGCCAAGCTGGTGTTGGCAGGGACGTTGCATGCCACTTGACCATCAACAGCTGGTGCAGCAGCTGCAGTGAAGGTCCAGCTGGAACCGTTGCTGCATGGAAGAGGACCGTTGGCAGGAAGGGTGACCCCTCCCAGTCGATACTGGCAGGAGGGCACCGCTGCCGAACATTCTGCGGAACGAAGTAATGTCAATTGTAGTTCAAGTGGAAATTCGCATTGTAGTAGAGTTAGTAGAATATGTGGCGATGCACAGGAAACTGTTATACATACGGTAGGATATCCAGGACCATTTCAGTTCCTGCAGACAAGTACCATAGCAGTTCACTAAAAATCATACAAGCCTCTGTGGGTCATAAGTGCCACCAACTGGCAACTTTTTCTTACAAGCGACTTTAAAACTGGACCCAGAAATAACACGACCATTTGCCTTTGCAGGATCAGGACAGAATGAGCAGCGGCAGCAGCTTACCCGTAAAGGCTCCCAGAGACAGGCTACTGCCGCAGGTGTTGCCTGCTGGCAGCACTGTCACATTCACTCTAGAAGTGGTACTTGCACATGTAACAGTTCCAGCAGAAAACAGAGGTGCCAGGCTGCTGTTTGCAGGGACGCTGCATGCGACTTGGTTGTCAGCAGTAGGCGCAGTTCCAGCAATGAAGGTCCATGTCCCGCCGTTGCTGCAAGGCAAGGGGCCTGTTACGTTGAAGGTGCTTCCGCTGAGACGGTACTTGCAGCTTGGAACCACTCTAGCGCAATCTGCGTACAAGAATGTATAAGCAGATGGCCGACTGTGAACTTGGTTTGAATTGCAAGCTACTTGTACTCAAGATGTATTGCGTAAAGGTTGCACTCACAGATTAGCCTGAACCTCATGGTCATGTGGCTTGTGACACTTTCCATGCTTTGCCTGTGTTGATGCAGTACCGAAGCAAGCACATTGATGGGGTGACACCTGAATAATGACAGGTGTTGAGCATGAATTCATGCAGTTGTTACTTCAAATGGAAAAGGAGACAAGAACAACCCTTTTTGTGGGCCTTGCCCTTACCTGTAAATGCTCCCAGGGTGAGCTGGCTTGCACATGTGTTTCCAGTAGGTCTCACTGTGATGTTCAAGGTGGAGCTGCTGGTGGCGCATGCCTTGTTTGCCTCTGAGAAGGCAGGAGCCAAGGCAGCATTGCTGGGGACATTACAGGCAACTTGGTTGTCGACGGCAGGCCTTTGGCCAGCAATAAAGCTCCAGGTTCGTCCATTGCTACAGGGGAGGGAGCCATTTACCGGGTATATGCTGCCACCAAGCTGGTACTGACAAGAGGGGACCACAGTGGCACAGTCTGCAGGCACCACATCGCAAGGCGAGACTTAGACAAACAGCAAAAGAAACGAAAAAGGAGAAGAAGGGAAACCTGAACAAGATAGGTATGGTTTTACTGTCCTCCTTACACTAAGAACCCATCCGTGGACCAGTGTTAAACGCTTGGCTTCCTTACTGTCGCTCCTGCCTTCATTTGCAGTTTTGTTGTATCATAGTGCTGATCATGCAAAGGTGGGAGGCTGGTAAACACATGGATTTGCTGGAGATGCCAAGTGGCAAGCAAGTGCAATGCTGCATGTCACGGCACCTGCTACAAGTGTAGATACTCTTCTTGCTTGTACCTGTGTAAGCATCCAGCGGAACTTGGGTGGAGCAGGTGTTGCCGATCGGGTTGACTGTTGCACTGACATTTGAGCCGCTTGTACCACAAACCTGTGTAGTTTGGGAAAAGAAAGGCACCAAGCTGCCGTTGCTGGGGACGCTGCATGCAACTTGGTTATCACCATTAGGCGTGCTGCGTGCCACAAAGCTCCATGTCTGGCCGTTGCTACAGGGCAGAGGCTGCACCACTGGGAAGGTGCTGCCCCCAAGCTGGTACTGGCAAGTTAACGTGACAGAAGAGCATTCTGCATGGACAGCAGGTGTTGCAAAAGCAGTCCACACTCGAAAAGCTTCAGACAACCAATCAATTGACACCTTGAGTAGCATCATGTCACTCTCATGTGTGTATCGTATGATGGCCACTATATCTTGCAGTTGGTACTGAGTAATACAAGGTAGCATGCATGCTTCCCATTTATGACAACAATATGTCTAGGTTATTCAGCATGACCGCAGGCTTAGATGGCACTTACTACCCTATGACAGATTCCTTGCAGGTGCAAGTGATGACACATTTTTATAAGTAGCAGAATTACCATGGCAGTGTTTTCTCGGAACTGCAAGCGACGAGCAGCCCATGAGGGCACGTTGATACTGGCAAGCTGGCGACTGCTTAGGATTGTGTGCTAGAGGACTCCCACGAGAATACATTTAGAAGACATACCTGTGTAAGCACCCAAAGGAACAGAAGTAGGGCATATGTTTCCTGGAGGAATCACAGTGACAACTGTTTCCGATGTGCTGCTTGAGCATGGCTTTGCTGTATCTGTGAATGTTGGTACCAAACTGGTGTTGCCAGGCACACTGCATGCCACCTGACCATCAGCAGTGGGGTTGTTTCCAGCTACAAAGGTCCAGGTGCTACCAAAGGTACAGGGCAGGCGCCCAGCAACTGTTGTAATGTTGCCTCCCAACTGGTACTTGCAGCTGGGGACCACTGATGCACAGTCTGGGAGTAAAGGAACCATTCAGCAATCTTTTAGTGAACAGAACATAAGGTGGCGGAAGACCCTTCTGTGCTCTCTCCAGCCTGAAACAGTGAAGAATGGGAAAGCTTTCCAGGAGCAAAGATATCATTAGTACTATCAATGCAAGAGCATTGAGCGTCTGTTAGTCTCTAGTAGTTGCTTCAGGATAATGATGCCAAAACTAGCACTAGGGTTGGCCACAGGCTTGGCTGGGAAAGAGAACACAATAGCGAACATGCAGGCACACCAGAATATTCTGCCGCCCTTGACGTGAACCTTGCCTCTTTCTTGCTACAACTTTGCATTGACACTTACCAGTATATGTCCCCAAGTTCAGCTGGGTGCTGCATTTGTTGCCTGTTGGTGCAGTCAGAACATTGAGGCTGGACACACTCCTGTTGCATGCCTTGGTAACTTCAGAGAAAGTGGACACCAAGCTGGCATCACCAGGGACATTGCAAGCTACCTGGCCATCAAGTGTTGGCATGCTAGCAGCAATGAAGCTCCAGGTCAAGCCATTGTTGCATGGCAAAGGGCCTGTAACATCTGACACAGTACCGCCAAGGCGATACTTACACGACGGCACCACATCTTTGCAGTCTGCAAACAGCGCCAAACAGGCGAACATGAACACGGCTTGCTATACTGCAGATCTCCAATGAAGCTCACTGTGCCGTGCGTAATGTTACCCTAGCAAGTGATTGTCAGGTTGGCACCATGTTGTACAGCAATGGATATCAGATGGGCTTCCAGGCCTAGGATCCTAGTTGTCTGTGAAATAAACACTTAAATGAAGACTCTGGCTCGTGCTAAAGCTGTGATCATCACAGCAGCATCATATTCGGATTGTTCAGATTGCAGATACCTTTCACTTGCGCAGGAAGCACTAGCCCAATCTACTTCTGTATGTTTAGATGAGGCTGCAGAACAGAGCACTATCACAAGGGATACTCTGCACAGCGGCATGATTGTGGGTTCGAATGAGGATGAATGACCCCTAAACTAGTGCAAACCAGAGCAGTACCACAAGGGATACCCTTAACAGCTGCAAGATTGTGGCTTTTTTCTCTATATCCTTACCTGTGTAAGTACCAAGAGTCAGTGATGTTGCACAAGTGTTGCCCAGAGGTGTAACAGTCAAGTTGACTGTGGAGACACCCGTGCCGCAAGCGGTGGCTGAAGCTGAGAACGCTGGCACCAAGCTGGGGTTCGTTGGCACACTGCATGCCACCTGACCATCAGCAGTAGGTGCTGTGCCAGCTATGAAAGTCCATGTCATGTCCTTGCTGCATGGTAAACTGTCGCCCATGGGGTATACCACTCCCCCAAGCTGGTACTTGCAGGATGGTGTGACAGAAGGACAAGCTGCGAAAGAGAGCATACATGCATTGGGATCGTGGTAGGCAACAGGACTTCAATCTTCTTAAAGCAAATGTATAAGGAGTATCATTGGTTGCTATGGGAGCAGCTAGGACATCTAAAGCCACACACAGTAAGCATTGGATATCATAGGACACTGTGCTGTTGAGGGCTCTGGGTCTGCACTGGCCACCGGACTGTGGCAGGTCTTATACAGCAGATAGCTGCAACCCCTAATGCACGAGCTCTACCTGTGCTGTTGAAGAGTTAATATCCAAGTTTGCACGAGCAGCTTCCGATGTCTCATGTAAACGAATGACTCCGTGTTAAAGTGAAACCCACTACGTACCTGTGAATGCTCCCAGAGCCAAGCCTGTATTGCAAGTGTTCCCTTGGGGAGTCACTGTGACAGTTTGGCTTCCCAAATCAGTTGAGCAAGCGATATTGGAGGATGCAAATGATGTTACCAAGCTGCTGTTGCCAGGCACACTGCATGCCACCTGACCATCAGCAGTGGGGTTGGTTCCAGCAGTAAAAGCCCAAGTGCGTCCATTGCTGCAGGGAAGTGGGCCTGTGACATCTGAGACGGTACCGCTGAGCCTGTACTTGCAGGATGGCACAACTGCAGTGCACTCTGCAACAGCACGAATAAGAAGGTGTTTTGCATCATGCTGCAGACCAGCCTCTGCAGCAGCTTGGGTCGTAAAGGCTCTTACCGAGGTTGTCCAATTGAGGACACACTAAAAAAGAAACTATATACATGGGGTGGGCAACAAGGCCCAACCCAATGCTTAGCTGTTAGATAGTAGTTAAAGGTGTATAGATTTAGCTTGCAAGATTTGGCTACGGGCTGGATTGTGAGCTGGAGTGAACGCAAGGCTGGTGTCTAGCGGTTAGCGTCGGTCGCAAGGCACAGGAGGCGAGCTACGGGACTCTTTGCTACGTTCGGGAGGGTCTTTAAGGCATACTGCATTACTCAACACATGGGGTGGGCAAGGGATGATAAGGTGTTATGAGGTGCCACGGGGCTAGGCATATGACGAGCAGCCTCACTGCGAACGAATATGGAGCACCTTTGCTCTGCACTGGAACCACAGTGCACCAACAACCACACTACACCCATACCTGGTTTTAGGTGTCACGCATTGCAGGAGCAATCATTAACGGGGCATGCCTGCAAGCTGCCATATATGCCCGATCCATCAAATAGCAAACCAATTCTGCCAAAAAGTCACTCAAGACCAAGCAGCACTCGACCCTGGATGACTGGAGTCACAAAGTTTCCTCACCTGTATACGTGCCCAAAGAGATGGAAGTTGGGCAGGTATTCCCAGTTGGTGAAACAATCACATTAACCGAGGAGGATGTTACAGCACAAGACTGAGTTGCAGCTGAGAAGGTGGGTGTCAAGCTGCTGTTGGCTGGGACATTACAAGCAACTTGCCAGTCTGAAGTGGGGCTTGATCCATTCACAAAGCTCCAGGTTTGTCCGTTGTTGCATGGTAAAGGACCATTGACTGCTGACACTGTGCCGTTAAGTCGGTACTTGCAGGATGGGACCACAGCAGAGCATTCTGCAGAACCAAATGGACATTGGTAGATGTTTAAGATGGGACTCTAGTTTATGAGTGGACACCGGGTGGTACTAGCACACGTGGTGCATTCCCCCCTCTAACCTTGTAAATGGGGCTCTATGCCATGCATGCACCAAGTGCCCACTGAATACTCACATCAGCAGCCTCCAAACCACAATAGCAGCCTGACAAGGTGCTATGAAATGCCTTGCCAATTACCTTATTTGCAGACTACCACCATGGATTCACAATCAGAGGTTCCATAGTGCCATTGCAATTGATTCCCGTTTCTACTGTAGTAACTGGAGGAAGTATGACCACAATACAATGAAGAGATAACAAGCAGTAACAGCAGGGAGAACATGTGTTTCCCTTGTAGAGGAGCCAAATGCCACCAATTCCTTGCTAAGGTGCGCATTTGTGCCTCATCAACGACCCTATTATCAGCCCTTGCCCCCATCACAGTTTAGAGTCAGCACTGGCCGAAGGCCCACTCACCTGTGAAAGTCCCCACAGTCAACTGGGAGAAGCACGGGAAGTCCTTGTACACTGCTACAGTGACATTGACCGTTGACCGCTGTACGCTGCTGCATGTTGCAGTAGGGACCAAGAACTCAGGTACAAGACTTCCATTGTAGGTGTTTGGAGGGACTTTGCAGACTACCTGGCCTTCTTTGGTAGGCACAGCCCCAATGGCAAATGACCAGGTGAGGCCGTTGTTGCAAGGCAGTGGCCCCCTGACTGGGTAGACAGCGCCACCAAGCTGGTATTTGCACGCTGGAAGCACCGCAGAGCAATCTGCAGGCAAAAGGAAGGGGCCTCACAATCGGCATGTATGTATGCTGGTACACAGACGAAGGGGGCCTTGCTGGCTAGCTGGTGCTCAGGCAGCCTCGGTTGGGACTCACATCAAGAAGACTGGTATGAGAGGGCTGTCTCAACCTATTTCTTCCGTTTGCCACCTATATGCTTAATATTTGTTAGTTTCTATCAATGACCTGTCACTGTAATTGAATGCAGCTCCAACAGATTGTGTGTTAGTTATGGGATGTAAGCTTGGGCAAAGCATGAGAGGGTAATACATTTGCTGTGTGGTGCGCAGGAACACATCTGATGGACATCATATGATCCCCAGTGCTCTTGTACAGCAAAATGCCTATGCCTTTCCCATGCAGGCCCCGCATGTAAGTTGTCACACAGAAAGTGCGGTGGAACAACATATGGGATGCCCAGATGGGATGCCCTATGCAATCAGATAAAGCTGACATTGGAGGCTGGTATGTCTCAGTGCTGGCGGCCAAGTACAGTCTTACCTGCATGGCAGTACCCATGAAGCAAGCGACGCCTCATCTGGGGCTCTGGCAGGGCACACTGAGCCATACGGGCTTCCAACTCCTCCATTGTCCATATGATCTTACAGACCTGACACCATTGATGCAAAAGAAATAGTCGTGAAGGACACATATAACATAGCAGTATAGCAAAACATTGATATGATGGACCACCCCACATGCTTTTGCAAGATCTCCATCCCTCTGGGGCTGTTCAGCATTTCCCCCACATGCAGGGGTGCTTGGAGACGCTTGGGCTAGAAGGATTACCACAGTTGGAATGGAGATGTAATTTGTATAACATAATTAAAAAGGGCACCACTGCCATCTCTGGCACACTACAGGCTGCCACGGTCCGTGAGAACATGGGGTCTTGGAGAGGTTACTGGGGATAGCCAAGCATCATAAGATTACATGGCTGAAGCCGCTGACTTCTACAGCCATGAAACGATAGTGTACCTCCACTAAATGTTCAGCAGACCCTGACAGACGCCTCAAGGCTGAAGTTACTCACCCCTCCCACCAGAGCACCACAGGTACCAGACGTAGCACCGCATTGTGGGCTCCCTGTCACATTGGCGTTGCCATATATTTTGCTGTCTTGAACATATAGCGTAAGAGCTGTAGCCCCAGCATTGGGTTGCCATATGAGGTTAGTTACATTGTCACACCTCTTTCCTGAGTCACTCCCAGCAGCTGATGCGACATAGGCACCACAGTCACTGTTGAGGAGGTCACCAGAGGATTTGGAAGCACATGCCCAGGAGAAGTCCCCTGACACTTCACAGCAGCTGTTCTGTAGGTGGGGAAGTTAAGAACAAGGGTGCAAACAGTTAAAACGGACTTATTGCGCACTTGCAGGGGTGCACCTGCCCATGGGCCAAACAGTTGCACAGCTCAATCAGAGACTCTGTGCAGGGGCATTACAGCATTGTGTGAATGGGATAGTTGAGTGCTGGCAATATTTGGAGATGGCAGTTACCATCTTCAGGTATGGTGGCGCATTGGCACCATCAGTACAATGTGCTGCTCTAGTCTAAGAAAGTAATGTGAAATGCGTCAGTGCCAGGCGTGGTGACGCTCAGCAACCAGCAGAAGGAGGCTGTAACAAAGAAAATATGCAGCTGTGCGGCACATGCAGCAAGTTACCATCATGTTTCTTTTTCTTTTTACACTGTTTGACTGGCTCCTTATTGGAACTGGGTTTGTCGCAACACGTTCTTGCAGATTTCATAGCTTAAAAACCCCTGTTAGCACACCTGGGTTAGGATGTAACTGCCAGTGCCATCTTTGGAGACGCAGTAACACCGCTTCCATTGCTGTGCACAGGTCTGAATGCCCACACCAATTTTGCAGGTGGGAGTTGATGGCACAGTGGTTTGTGCCATCAGATGCCTGCACCACACACAGAAACATAGAGCAGACTATGCATTGAGTGCTGCTTCTGGTTTGCTTCGATAATGGGCCTGGTGGATGATGGCAATGCCATGCATGATAACAGCTTGCAAGGGCTTCTTCATGGGATGTCGCAGGAGCACCCTGTGCATACCTTCCGAGATAGGGAGAACCCACAGCGGGCCATATGAGACTCACGGTTGCCACGAGGGCAAATAGGGCCTGCATGCCGCTTGCCCAGCCTCTCCGCAGGCCTGGCAGGCCAGCACGGTGCGAATGCAGCTGCCAGGGGCTGGCAGGCGGGAGGGAGAGTCTTGGCGACCTGTGTGCATACAGTGAGATATAGGACTTTGAGATGTGGCAAGTTGCCATTCCTGGATCACACAATCATGTGGGAGGATCCTTTACTTTACAGTGGGTTGAAATTCTTAGGGGCAATCCGGAGGGGCATGCACGACTTCGGGGCCGAAGAGACTGCCTATGGGCTCGTTTGCTGCTATCACAATGCCATCTAATTCCTTCATGCAGTCCATCAAACTGGATAGTATGCACCAATGCCGGCGTTGCAGTGTGTGTGCAACTTCCATCCCATGCAACTCTGCAAAGGAAGATGCGGCCTATCATACAGCAACTCTCACCTCGAGTATGTGCGAAAGGGCTCTAATGCCTGTGATGAGGCATGCTGTACTGACTCTCACCTGCTGCTTAACACCTGGCAATGACGGAGGCCAGCCACGCAACCGCAATGGCGGAAGGTCAGTGTATGAACTCTAGCTTTATTCCTTTCAAATGCCACCGCTGGACCGTAGACAAGCTGCCTTGATATATGGTTAATGTAGAGGGAAGCGCAGGATTCAACCGAATGGTCAACTGGCCACTCAACTGGCTCTGTAGAGTGTCGTGGTGACCCCGGTGAGTGAGCAGTGAATTTATCACATTAATTCGCGCGCATGAGGTGGTTGCAATCAATCAAAGACTTTAATATGCTGCAATCATCAAACACACAACGATGACAGGTAACAGGTAACGCTGACTGTTTCCTGTCGAGCGGACTGATGGGGGCTGGTAGTCAGCTGCTAGTTTTGACCGTTTTGATATCAAAGGCATTGCCGAGTTGACCCGGCATGCAGCTCCTCAGAGCCAGGGCCCGACCTGCTTGAGCACTATACTAGAGCACACGCATGGGGGTCTCCTGACCGTTGACTTGCGTCGCCTGCTGCTAGATGCTCGGACTAATGAAGCATCTTTCTTCGGTCATTGCTGCATACAGGCACACGGATTGCTAAGAGAGAGACCGCTGGATTGGAGATGCACATTTCCTCGCTATTGCACGAGCACACATGCATATATATGCTGGTGCTGTTCAATGCATGCTTGATATATCTAACATGACTGGTGAATGAAGACAAGATGAGGTAGATAGGCTGGGACGCATCCAAAGCATACATCTGCTGCTGCCTTCACGAGTATCCGTGGGCACCTCTACTAGTCACTCCCAACGGTTGGGAGAAGGGCGGGCTACCTATCGGGCTAATACGTTACAGATGATTTAGGACAAGTAGAAGTGGCCTTACCAGAGACATAAAGGCAGGACTATATCGCCATCCTGCACGCACGAGATCTGCATTTAGAATTACAACTGGGTGCGTGGCAGAAACACTAGGATAGGACAGCACGTTGATAGGGCGATAACAGCCTGGTAACCCTGATAGTGGCTTGCTTGCTTGCTGTTCCTCATTTTTCAATCAGCCACAGTTTGTCAGCACCATACGTATGTCACATTTGCATTAGAAAATCACCCCTCCAAAAGGCACTCTCATACCGCACAGACATACACCACTGCACACGCATCATGGTTGCTAATACTAATAGCATGGCAGATGGCATCAGACATGACACATGACTGAAGAACTATTGTTTTGCAATATATGTAGCCAAGCCACCGAAGCTCTGTATTGATTGGCTGAGATATACATAATGAGAAGCACAACACTCAATCCTGGAGTTCACAGAAGGAAAACCTAACTACACTTGGCTGCCCCACAAAAAGTCCCTGGCACATAATTTGGTGTCCAGGTAGCAAACATTTGCTGAGTGGCGGTATACATTTTTGTAATTACAGGCAGACCTTTCTTAACCAGCAGACATTGAAAAACACTTGCCGCTGGCATCCAACGCTGCGAACAATGAAATGGTGGGAGGGTTGGTGCAAGGGACCAGCATAGCGTACAAGCACTAGTGACTCAATGTGGGTGCAGCCACTGGCCAGTTATGGCTCCCAAGGATACCAGAGCACCCAAACCAAGGCCCATGCAAGAAACCTCACAGCCTAAATGCATGAGCAACAGCACATGCACCTTGTTCCTGTGCATGACAGGCGGCTGTTATAGGGGAAAAACCCTACCCAGTTCTGTTCATATGTTGCAAGAACGAAATACACCGTACACCTGAGACTACACACCAAAAATTATCCACTTCATTGGCAGTCACTAACGTGAAATCAGAGGGCAGGCCATTGCTGCAGCTCAGCCAAGCCATCTGCATGTCTTGCATACGAATGCAAGTCCAGCTTTGTCTGAGGAATGCATGAAAGTGAGACCACAGCCAACAAAGGTGTGCCATACAGCTGTGCGATGCCATGACCATAACATACTCAATGTTTAAGCTATTACTGAGTACCAGGCAGCAGAATACGTTGCCACAGCGCAAGACATTACCCTTTTCCCCAGAGCAGGTGAGAGTGGTGCATGCACCTGCTCAATAAAAGATGTTTTGTACCGCGGGAGTCCTGCCAATTCAAGACAGAAGCAGGCCCCTGACTATGTGCCTGTGCTCCCCACCCAAAGGTACAACAAGCACCCCATCCTCGTAGCGGGTCCGTTGCCCCAATTCAGATCCTCTTTCCAAAGTAAGCACCCTGATCTGGCGTGGCAATAGGGGTGCTGCTGGCAGTACCCATTAGCCCAGGCACTTGCGTTGCATCCTTAGCAAAGCAGGCAGATGGCCCACCAAGCCAAGAAGGCCAGTATGCCACCACCTGGCATTGGGGCGTCACCAAACAAAGCTCCATGCACTGATTGAAGTCAAGACCGTGAATTCCCTTGTTGCCAGTTTGGCAGGTATCAGCTGAGGCAAATAGGTCACCAGACCAGCTTTGGTTGTTGAATTGAGGGTACCAGATGAAACTATCTGTAGGGTTGGCAGGTTCCGCATGGACCACAATGTTGGTGGCGTTCTGTGTGGTACCTGCAGTAAGCAATAAATGCAAAAGCCACATGCACAAGCTGAGAACAAGCACGACGCACCAACTGCTCATGCCTTATGCAGATGCCTTTTGAGGTTCTCCATAGTAAGATATCTACATGAGGTCAGTGGCAGAAAGTAGGGGGTGCTACGTGGCATCATTGCATACATATGCCAAGGTTGATGACAGGTTAGGGATCAGCTGGACCAGGGGGTTTGGCTATATGTATGCAAGAGCAAGAGCAATTAACTGTCTGCACAATTGCAATGTGGTTTCTGAAAGGTTTTTTGCAGGTCAGCTAACAGGTGTGTCACCATCGTGTTTGCACTGCCCAGACTTTGTGTCTCACCTTCATTCTTTACATAAACGCAGAGGCCAGATGTAGGCTGATAGGTGACAACGGAAGCATTGCCAAAGATGTAATACCCATAGGAGTTGAGGGCCACACAATTTGAGGTGTGAGAGCAAGCTTCCACGGCCTCTTCAAAGCGTGGGATCTGTCCCTCAGCGGTCCCAGGGCCACTTTGGTAGTTGGTGTTGGCCTTGAGGGTGTACCCAAGTTTGGCGGGGGCACAGACTGCAACACAAACACACAACACAAGAGTAAGCACACAAACCAGCAACCAATGACGAGGCAAGACTGAACACTGTTGCACGGCAAACACTGATTGCTGACCGGCAGAAGCAGCAAACTGTTAGCAAAGACAAGAAATGTGGGGACCATGTCAGATGGACAGCTGATATGAACCATGTTTGTCATAATGAAGACAGAGCCAAAGGTGATCGGTTCCCAGCTTACCAGGATCCTTCACATACACGCAGAGACCATCAAGATAGGGCTGATACTTCACCGAGGAAGCATTCCCAAAGATGTATTCGCCCTTGGAATTCCAGGCAATACAATTTGCTGTGGCGTTGCAAATCTTCTCTGCTTCCCCGGGGCTTGTCTTTCCCTGTGCGGTTCTTTCGCCGGCCTCCCAAATAGCATTGTCCTCCAAAGTGTAGCCAGAAGATGCAGGTGCACAAACTGCAAAGGAAGGACCATAACTGAGTGTAGCTACTGGATCTCATGTTTAGGCATATGTTGCCATGCATGCAGGGAATAACCCGTATTCTGTTCCATCGCTGTTCTTTGTGACAGCTTGTGCGGGGCCTATGACACTTTTTGCTATGGCACATTATCAAGTGTAATAATAGTAATGTACTGCAATGGTAAGCATCTATTGAAGAGGCCTCCCGCGCACATACAGGTTGTGCACAAATGAACTGCACTGGTCCCTTTCAAGTCACACATTCAGCTACTATGGGCCCTGCACTAACAGGGGAAGATTCATGGAGCATGTTATCAGCATAAACCAGTACCAGTGCTCTAGATTGCAAACTTACCATATCTGCAAGAGCCACTCAGAGCGCCCCATGCGCCCCTCCTGCATGTGGAGATCACCTCACCGCTGTAGCCATCAGCACAGGCAGCAGTGCAGTTGCTGCCTGCAGCGCTTGAGGAACACGCGCCTCGCCAAAGCCCATGGGCAACATTAGCTGTTGGGATGGCTGGGCAGGCTGCAGACACAAGGGCAACAAGAAGTTTAGCAAGCATTCAGCAGAATCCATTGTTAGTACAGCGTGCTCACAGAAAGCAAACGACCTTGTGGCTTTGACAGTTGGTGAGACTGCCTCTACAATGCTCTGCGTTTGCTCTAATCGCCACCAACCCCTGTGGAGCAATGTCGACTTGCAGCAAAGAAGGGACTCAGCCATTGTGACCACCGTACATCCCTCCAAGCCACATCACAATTACAAATTATCAGGCCAGGGAACTTTAAACACCCTGTCCTGTCAGCATGGCGTTGATCTTCTCACCTTTTTCACTGCAGCGACCCTCTGCAGCTCCCCACGCTCCTTTGTGGCATTGAGAAGTGACTGTGCCAATGAAACCGTCATTGCAAACAGCTGTACAACCCTCTCCTGGATGGATGTTTCTGCACTCATTAGGCCAGGTGCCATCGCTCACAATCACAGTAGGCGGAGCAGGGCAGCCTGCAAAAAGGCACCAGAAAGACAGTGTGATAAGTAGACGCCTAAAATGTGGGACAGGCATTTGGGGCATAAAATGGCAACAGCAATGACATGCTGCATGAAAACCAGTGAAACGGTCAGACGAACAAACAAGGAGCAGCCTAGGCTATTGTGGCATGAGATACCTACCATTCTCTTTACATGAGCCTTCCAGTGCGCCCCACGTGCCCCTGCTGCAGAGGGAGCTTACTGTGCCACTGTACCCTTCAGCACAGGCAGCTGTGCACGTTTGGCCAGCCTTATTTGGGCATGCATCTCCCCAGCTCCCGTTGGGTACGGTAAACTCAGGTGCAGCAGGGCAGTCTGCAATGTGCAAAACACAAAACTGTCACACTCTCTGCAAGATCAGCAACTGTGAATGAACAGCTGACAGGTCCAGCAACCTATTCATGATGTAAAGTAGGTAGCACACATGAGATGCAGTTGGTTGTGGTCCTGCACTTACCTTTTTCCTGGCAAGAGCCTTCAGAAGGGCCCCATGCACCCCTGTGGCAGATGGATGTCACTTCACCATTGTACCCTGTGTTGCAGGTAGCAGTGCAGTTGCTGCCTGGCTGGCTGTTGCTGCATGTTGAAGGCCAGGACCAATTGGGGACATCAGATGCAGGAGCACTCAGACAGCCTGCACAAAGAAGTAGCACCCAAGGTTGTGTTTGCAGTTACAAACGACAACATCAAACTAAAGGCACACACGACTTCTACAATTGACGATGATAGCCCAAGAGTGCACAATGCAACCAACAAGCATGGAACATGTGGACTCCGTAATTTGGAGGAGCTGCCTCATACGGCCGAAATTACATGCGGTTTCTAGACCGGCTGCACGCACCTTCCTCAATGCAGGCCCCCTCGGGAACACCCCAGGTGCCCTCCCGGCAAGTGGAAGTCACAGTCCCAAAGAAGCCGTCAGTACATGTAGCTGAGCAGTTGTGCCCAGGCTTGCTGTCTGCACACTGAGAGGGCCAAGCCCCATTGAGCACCTTATGGGTTGGCGCAGTGGCACAGTCTGCGCAAAGGAAGAACATGGTCTCAATGCAGGTCCAACAACAATATTACGAGGGTACCAACTCTGCTCACCATTCTCGGCGCAGGAGCCAACAGGGGCAGCCCAAATACCCTTGCTGCACCTGCTGACAACATCGCCACTGTAGCCGCTGTCACAGGCTGCAGCGCATGTAGAACCAGGTTCCTTGTTACAGCTGGCTGGCCATACACCATTTGTCACATTGGTAGCAGGCAAAGGTAGGCAATCTGCAGCAGGGAAACGACACCACGCATAGAGACGTTCAGCTTGGACCCAATGGTAAGATGGCCGAAGATGGTATCGGATTGAGCCAAGGCTACTGTTCTGATAATGTAGGATAACATGCGTTGTCAGATGTGAAGGTAGATGCAAGTAACAGCTCAAGCACATGTGTTCTGAACTGAATGTGGTCTCAAAGCCCAAAAGGGAGTCACTGCATCCTCCTGGCAATGATCATGCAGTTATAGTGTCACACGTGGGGGTGACCACCTCTGCGGCTGATTTTAAACACAACAAGGACATCAGAGACCCCGTGACTTTGCCTTGACAAGTGGATTCATGTTCCACGGTCATTCCCAAGTAGTATGGTATGTGCGGGCAGAAAACCAACCCCTTTGATGGCACAGCAAGCACTCAGCAGATGTCTTACCAGACTCTATGCAAGATCCAGTGACAGGTCCCCAAGTGCCGTTGCTGCAGGTGGAGGATTCATTTCCTGTGTAGCCATTTGAGCATGTTGCCAAACAAGCACTGGCTGACTGGACATCTTGGCATTCCCACGCCCCATTGTCCACATTTTCTGTAGGAGAACCAGTGCACCCTGCAACACACAGTGTTTGGTCAGCCATGAAGGCAGGCTACGGGGCTTTGCAGAGCCAGGAGACCCCCGAAGCAAACGATACCAAGGCAATAGGGCTTCTTGCAACCTTAGCAGGAAGTCATGACGACAACTACACAGCTGCCCTAAACATGCCAACACATCGATGGTAAGCCATGGCAAAAAGCGCCATAGGCCCCCACCTCAAGCTGTTACAAAAACAGAGAGCTGGATTAAAGTACGGTGGACTTGGGTACACAACCAGAAGTGGCGACGACATATCCCTGCATGCATGCTTCAAAGAGCCAGATGTAAAGCACATTCCTGATCAACAGCTACACCACAGAAACTTCCCATCAAGCATACTATGGAGCTTCTGCTCATTAAGATGGCACTTAGCATCTGACATTTTGAAGCAACAGCAAGATCAGACACTAGACCCACCCAAAGCTTCTGCCTTTGGGCCTGGTAGATGCAACCACCAAACATCTGTGTTCAGGAGGTTCAGCTTCCTGCCCCTTGAATTCAGGGTCAAAAGCACAGGACTTGCAGCACTGCAGACGTGCATTTTGCTTGCTACCGCTCTGCCTACGCAACTTTGCTGTCATTGTGTTGAGAGGAAGAATACCTGCATGCATAGGCTTACCAGGATACTTCACATAGACACACAGACCGCCATAGGGGAAGAAGCCAAGGGTACTTGACGTGCTCCCCAGAAGATAGTATCCATATGAGTTCCAAGCCAAACACGTGGGATTGCTGTTGCACAGCTTCTGTGCCTCCCTAGGGCTTGTGTGGCCTCCAGTTGTTCCAGGGCCTCCTTGCCAGTTCATGTTGTCCTTGAGGACATAGTTAGGAGGGGCAAGCGGACAAACTGCATGCACCAAAAGCAGCGATAAGTTGCATGAAGAGCATACACCAGCAGATGTCATAGGCTGGTTGCGATCAGGATTTGGAAGCACATGCTTACCATATGTGCATGTGCCATTGACAGGTCCCCAGCTGCCCTTGCTGCACGTAGCGGTGCCTGTGCCTGTGTAACCCGTTGAGCAGGATGCTGTACATATGCTGCCTGGCTCAGTGCTCAGACAGGCTACGGGCCAGGCACCATTTGCTACAGCCCTGGACGGCGCAGCAGGGCATGCTGCAGGGCAGAAGCAAAAGCTGTGAGAAGGTTGTGTATGAACTTTAGCACATGTTGCGAGCTGATAGGAATGCCAGAAGAAGCATAACTGGTAAACATATTCAATCCGAAAAAGGGAAGGGGTGCTTTCTGCTGAGAGCATGCCTTTGGAAACAGCAGCATCCTGTCCTACGGAGAGGCTGCCCTTCTTCCATACGCACCCAGCCAGAACGTACGTACATACATGATGGTGGGGCAACTGCTTTTCAATGAGAACGTATGAGCTACTAAATAACCAGAGGAGGCAGCAGTCCAGAACAATGCCCTAGAGAAGCCAGACATGTCTACAAATCACATCTGCAATGGTCTGCATGCATGATCGTGGCCTGCACAATGGTACAAATGCATGGACGATCACAGATGTCGTACCATTTTCTTTGCAGGACCCACTGGTAGCACTCCAGGCTCCTTTGCTGCAGAGAGAAGTCACTGTTCCATTAAAACCATCACTGCAGGTAGCTGTGCAGGTATCTCCAGGCTGGTTTGGACACTGGCTGGGCCAGGAACCATTGCTTACAGAACTTGCTGGTGCAGCAGGGCATCCTGCAATTAATAGAGCAAGAGAGTATCGCGGTCTTTCAGGTTGTTCATCATCACCACCCTTGATGTGAGCTGCATATGCACAAACGCAAAGCCTGATAGCTTGCCACCTTGCTTGCTCTGCAACCTTGCCAGAGGGCAATTGCTTTGTTTGCTGCTGACATGCTAGACAGTACAACTGGACAACCATGCAAAGCAGCTCGGCACCTCACCATCCCTGTTGAATATGCATGTCAACGCAGTATGGCCTCAGTGACCCTTGTGGTACAATTAGGCCTTACTAATTCAAGGTGCCGATACAACGTCACCAAGCTCAAGTGCTTACCAAGTTCTGTGCATGAGCCAGTCACAGGTGCCCAGGTGCCTTTACTGCATGTGGAGGTCACAGTTCCTGTGTAGCCATTGGAGCAAGTTGCCGTACATGTCTGGCCTGATTGCGTATCCTGACATTGCCACAGCACATTTGCCAAGCTAGGAGATGGAGTACCAGAGCAACCTGCACACAGCACCCATGGAGGGTTTGAAACTTTGCACTAGGTCTAGTCTGCGGATGCGAGAATGCATGTGCACTCTTGGCCGCTTAGAGCCAAAGCAGGTGGGGAATGCAGGCGAAGCTCAGGCAAGAATCAAGCTAAGGTAACACTGTTGCTGTGCGTACCAGTGTCCTTAACGTAGAGGCATAAGCCACCATAGGGAGAGTAGCTCAAAGTAGTCGATGGATTGCCAATGATGTAATAGCCATAGGAGTTCCAAGCCAAGCACTTAAAATTGCTGTTGCAGAGCTTCTCTGCCTCTTGGGGGCTGGTTTGGCCTCCAGATGTTCCTGTGGCCACTTGCCAGTTCATGTTGCTCTTAAGGACGTAGTTGGCAGGGGCAGCCCTACAGACTGCACAAGCACAATGGAGTTGCTGTGTCAGCAAAGGCAGTCTTGGTGTGTTTGAAACAGTCTCTGAAGTGGCATACATATCCATCAATCAAACAAGTAAATGCCTTCCTGTGTTTCTGAATTGTTCGGCAACCTCTCTATCCAGCAACACATAAATAGAGTGCAGCCACCACCCTACTCTTCAAGAGTTGGGTTGATGGAGTCAGCAGGCTAACAGCATGGCTTGTCAAGAGAATACCTAAGTACAAACAGAGCGCTCTTGATTGCTGCCCCACTGAGACAATACAAATCAGCAGTACTTACCATATGTGCAAGAGCCAATTACAGCGCCCCAGCTGCCCTTACTGCAGGTAGCATTGACTGTCCCTGAGTAACCGTTGGAACAAGAAGCTGCGCACACGCTACCAGGCCCATTGCTGGGGCATGCCATGGGCCAAGCTGCATTGGCCACAGAACTTGAAGGAATGCCAGAGCATGCTTCAGGCAACAAAGAGAAGGCATTGGAGCAGCATTGGCTTGCAGTTTGGTGACGATGAAATGCGGGAGCGAAGATAACATTCTGCTAGCAGCAGAAGCAGTGCAAAAGCAGTGAGGACGTCTCAAACACAGAAGCTCTGCTCATGTACTGTTCATGTATGTATAAGGAGCTTCTGCTTGCTTCTGCAGCTTTCCCCTGCTGAAAAAGATCTGACTCGCGTACACTTTGATAACATTTGCATGCAGGGAACATACGGTTCAGAGGGTAATTTATCACCCTTCCAATGCTGCTCACGTACCATTTTCTTTGCAGGCCCCACTGGGAGCACCCCAGAATCCTTTGCTACACACAGAAGTTACTGGCCCGCTAAAGCCGTCAGTGCAGGCAGCTGCACAACTGCTCCCTGGAGAAGTCGGGCATTTGCTGGGCCATACGCCATTCGACACACTAGAAGCTGGTGGAGCAGAGCAACCTATGACAGGGAACACGAAACAGCATTAGCTGTGGCCATCGGAGTTCCAGTTTGTCAGGTAGCAGTGACTACAAAGTACCTGCTAGAGCAGTAGCAAGATGGCATACCACAGATAGAACGCGGGGCAACGTATATGCAAGGTGCTGCAAAACAAGCCTTGCCGCTCAAGTCAGTTGCAGTTGCAAGGGGTGCCTGTGACAATGCTGCATCAGAGCTTACCACCAACGAGCTTAAAGGGCTTTGCACCTCCAATGACAGTTTGCAAGTCAGACACAACAGTAACAACACACTTACCAAGCTCTGTGCATGAGCCAGTCACGGGTCCCCATATGCCTTTGCTGCAGGAAGAGGTCACAGCCCCTGCATAGCCATTAGCACATGTTGCTGTGCAGGCTTGGCCGGACTGAGTGTCCTTGCATTGCCACATCCCGTTGGCCAAGCTGGGAGAGGGCGCACCAGAGCAACCTGCAGTACACAGGCACACATCACGTGTAGGCTACGCATACGCAGAGAAGGAGCCTGCTTTAGGGGATTTGCAGAGTGCAAGGAAGCAGTGCTGCACAGGACTGTCTGGTGGCTATGGCATCTTATGGTACAGCAGCCCATGGTAAGCCTACAGGCTCTGGTATGTGTTGAGGCTGAGGGCACCTCCGTCGTGCATGCACACACTCCTGTTGCCGTTACTCACCAGTGTCCTTCACATAAACACACAATCCGCCGTAACGGGAGAAGATAAGAGGGGATGAGGCGTTCCCAATAATGTAGTAGCCATAGGAGTTCCAAGCAAGGCATTTAGGGTTGCTGTTGCACAGCTTCTCTGCTTCTTGAGGGCTGGTCTGACCTCCAGAGGTTCCTGCACCCGCTTGCCAGTTCATGTTGTCCCTCAGGGTATAGTTTGGAGGAGCAGCGGGGCAGACTGCGTGCATGGAACGCATTGTTCTGGGTTAGGACAGAGCCTGGCTTTGCAGAGAAGCTTGCAGAAAAGAGTGCACAGGCTGCTGCAGCAACACATGTCATCATCACAGGAAAAAACCCATGAGTGCCAATCATTTTGGACTCGCAGTGACAACACGCAGCAACAGCTCAATCGCAAATTTCATAGCTGCCATGCGCATGTCCTTAGACGTCCAACTGCCACGACTTGGACACGCTGCAAGTGTGCCCTTGCAGACTTACCAAATGTGCATGAGCCGCTCACAGCACCCCAGTTGCCCATGCTGCAGGTGGCACTCACTGTGCCAGCATACCCATTTGAGCACACACCCATACATCTGGACCCTGGAGCAGTGCTGGCACACTTTGTAGGCCATACCCCGTTTTCTAATGGGGTTGGAGGGGTCACAGGGCAGTCTGCAATCAAGGCGCAAATGTATTCAGTCCCAATATGTGCATGGGTAGCAGTGCATCAGTAGAAGCTGTGAGATTGTTGTGCATGTGGGTCCAGAAGGATCAGCACAGCGTATGGGCACATGGAGGATATGTGCCACATGGAGGATATGTGCAGACAATGAGATACATGCACATGGCAAACAGCACTGACCGCAACCCCTTTACCTGCTTCGATACAGGAGCCAGTAGCAGATTGCCAACTGCCCTTACTGCAATTAGCAGTGACTGATCCGGTGTATCCCTTCAAGCAAGAAGCTGGGCATTTGGTTCCTGCATCAGTGCTGGGACATTTGGTAGGCCATACACCATTTGTTACAACAGTTGATGGCACAGCGGGGCAGTCTGCAGTGAAGCAACACAAACTGTTAGATTACTGAGATTTTTAACATCCATTGTTGCCATTTAAGACTGATGGATTAGCCTGTGGCCAAAATGCTTGCTACAGCCACACTAAGGATATGGCTAAGTGAGATAGGTGCACCCAGAAGGGATCTGCAATGAGAGCGCAATAGCTAGTCTGTTTTTACAAGAGCATCTTGGTCAAAGCTTCCGTGATTTCTTTTTCTGTTGGGCTCCAGACTGAACCACATCAACAGAGCCTGCCCGATATGCAGGCTGCAGGCAATGGACAGTGGCAGCATGTTGTGCTTGGTACAAAATTGCTCCACCCTCAGCACCCCCTCACCAGCTTCCTCGCAAGAACCAGTCACTTGCCAGCTGCCCTTGCTGCAACTAGCAATGACTGAGCCACTCTAGCCTTTGGAACATGAACCTGTGCATTTGGCTCCTGGATAGAAGCTGCTGCACACTGCTGGCCATACACCATTTGCAATAGGACTGGTAGGGACAGATGGGCAATCTGCAGCCAAAAGGACACAAGTCTCAGAGCGGGTTTCATTTAGACTGATTACTCAGGAGCTTGCTGTGCAGGTGGGTCCAAAAGTTTCAGCACAGCATCCCAGCCACGTTTGCTGCAGCCACATGAAAGATATGGGGCAAGATCACACACCAACTAGATGTAAACGCACACCACGCATCATCCGAGTAACACCTTACCTGCTTCGATGCAGGCGCCAGTAGCAGTTTGCCAACTGCCTTTGCTGCAGTTAGCAGTTACTGATCCAACATACCCCTTCAAGCAAGAAGCTGTGCATTTGGTTGCTGGGTCAGTGCTGGGACATTTTGTAGGCCATACAGCATTGGGTACCGGACTTGTTGGCACGGCAGGGCAGTCTGCAGTGAAGGAACACAGTTTTTGTTATGGTCTATAGTCCTGCTAGATCAGCATCTGTCCAGACATGCTCGCTCCCGCCACCTAAAGGATAGGAGTAGTCCATGAGATAGGCACGCATGCGCAGAAACAGCGCTGGTCACACACTTGCCTGTTTCTACGCAGGCTCGATCCATTGATGCTAGGCAATCCTGCAGTAGTTGACAGGTAAAAGCAAGCATTTCTCACCAGGTTCTGTGCAGATGTGCAACTCCATTGATAACCAGGAGTCAGAAACAGCCCTGACAAGCGCACTTACCAAGCTCTGTACATGAGCCAACCACAGTTCCCCAGATGCCTTTGCTGCAGGGGGAGGTCACTGGCCCTGCATAGCCATTGTCACAGGTTGCCGTGCATGAGCTGCCTGAGTCAACATTCTGGCACTGCCATCTCCCATTTGCCACCTTAGCAGTTGGAGCAGCAGGACACCCTGCAAGCAGGCAGCAGAAACCATTGGGGACTGCACTATGCAAGCAAAACAATTGGCTTGGAACTACAAAAAACCCTGCTTCAGCGACAGCACAGACCATGAAGGCCATCATCACATGATGTTACATGCTCTGGCTCTGAGGAGATGGCCAATGATTTGCAAGTAAGGAGTTTACGAGCGTAGACAGCAACCTTCTGTGTGTCTACTTACCCAGGTCCTTCACATAAAGGCACAAGCCACCATATGTGGAAAAGCTGAGAGAAGAGGAAGAAAATGATGGCCTTGTGATGTAGTAGCCAAAGTTGTTCCATGCCAGGCAGTTAAATGTGCTCTTGCATATCCTCTCTGCTTCGCTAGGGCTTGTGTGGACTGTAGTCATCTCTGAAGATCCCTGCCAGTTTTGGTTGGCCTTCAGGGTGTAGTTGGGATCAGCAGGTTCACAGACTGCATAATCAAGCAATGACCACAATGTTTATATCAACAAAGAGTCGCAAGGAAGTAACTATTGGAAGCAGCCTACCAATATCATACCGAGCAGCCCTGATCTCATAGCAAAACTTGGGACTGGACAAAGAGAATTGCGATCATGAACTGGAGGCGGGGACCACATTGCTCAAATACAGGATAAACAGAGCACATAGCTTCCAGTATGTTTCCAAGGTTGCAAGGAAATGATCGTGTGGTGATGGAAAGCTGCAAACCCTTGATTGGCAGACAGAAAGGACGCCTACCATACGAGCATGAGCCCGTGGGAGCTCCCCATGCGCCCTTGCTGCAGACAGCAGTCACAGTGCCAGCATAACCAGCGACACAGGTAGCTGTGCAAGAGGCCCCCTCCTCAGTGCTCTTGCACATAAAAGGCCAATAACCATTGGCTATTGTTGATGTTGGGGATGAAGGGCATCCAGCTGCAGGCATACAAAGGTGACGCAGTCAGCACATGCCAACACTCCACCGGCTTGGCTGCTGCAAGGAGCTGCTGTGAGAGCACATTGCAGCCATAGCAACAGGCGCTGCAGTGCCTAGGTCTCAAAAGGCTTTGTATGGTGCTGCGCCCTGACTGCCAAGAAGAACATGTACATGGTCTTTCTACAGGAATGCGGGGGGATGCCTAACATGCATGCCACAGCATGGCAGACACATACGCCACAGCAAACATACAAGCATGGCAAGAGCGTGGTCTGAAGCCTGGCAACTCTTGGTTTGCTTGCAAAGCCAGTACAAAACAATAAGAACAAGTTAGACATATCCTTGCAAGTCACCGCAGGCCCCTGCCACAGGCTTACCACTTACCTTTGGTTCTGCAGATCAGTCCAATTTTTATTGGATTGGTAGTTGTCCTTGACCCAAACACTCCTGCCATTACCATTCCGACAGGACACTGCAGTGTCCCCACTTGCACCCCTCGAGGAAGGCCATATGAGGATGAACCAAAGGTGCCCAATAGTCTTATTTGGTCCACCAAGGTGCCCGCACGAATAGTCAGTCCAGTGTAGCCTGCATTGCCAGCGGCGTGGGTCCAAGCGTTGCCCCCATTACTGCCTCCAATGAGAGGTAGGCTCTGCCCATTTGTACAGGTGAAGGGGCCAATGGCATCAATCGCATCGCCAGAACGGCCTCCAAAGGCAGAGATGTGGCTGCCAATGGGGCAACTAACTTCGTAGTTGGTCAGGCCGGAAGACCAAGAGCCACCTTGTGCGGCTATGCGGGTCACTCCTGAGGCACCAGGAAAGAGGAGCAGCAAGATTAAGCATTGGGCTCCTTCAGGGGTCTTGATGGGTAACATGCCAAGGAGCTTGCCTAGAAGCAAAAGGACTTGACAAGGAACTTGGCAGGGATCTTGAGAAGAATCTTGCAGACTTGACCGAGCAGGAGACCACCAATGGCTGCTGCAAAAAGGGCTTGTGAGGCCAAGGAGTGAGAACGATGCCAAGGTGCTGATGGAAGCCACATGATGCATCTGCACCTTTAGAAGGTTGCTTGCGCATGTGAAGTCCTGAAGCTTTACCAGCTCGAGTTTCTTTACCTGTGGTTTGCAGAAGTGAACGTCTCTGGGTGGAAACAGAGCGGTCCTGTACCAAGAACGAGGGATCAGTGCTTCCGACATGTTTTCATGCCCAAACCCACACAATTTGCAGAACAGAGGCAGGCAGCAACTGCACATTGGCGCGCTGGATATCCCCTCAACTTTGATATCCACGCGCTTCAATGGGCCCGGTGCCAACTGCTGGAGCAACTCCGTCGCAGTTGCAGGGGTTGCTGGGCCTTCACATGGTGGGATGCCTGCTCATGCTATTTGCACAGCTAATAAATGGCACTCACCTGTAGCCATGAAGTTCTGCTTGCAACTGCTGTCCGCGTGTGGAGGCATAGTAGCAATGTGGCCGCTACAAGAAGGAGTTTGGGCGCCATCCTGAATGTGATGCCAGTGCGGTCCCGCATGGAGTGGAGAACTACCCTGACTGGCGATGTAACCTTTCTGGGGAGTTAGATAGAGGGCAACAGGACCTCGTAGACAGCGTTGTGCGATCTTAAAGTCTCAATTCTCGGAAGAGCAGATCGTCGCCACACTTGAGGGCTCAAAGCTTACCTCAAGACCCGCTGTCAGTAGAAGGATAGATCTGAAGGCAAATGTTCTGCGCTATATACCGATGCTGAAGAGAGCAAGGCGTTTGCAGTGGCTCGTCTTCCACATTCAAACATCTTAAATGACACCAGGTGCCACGGTAGTGCGAGGCAGTACGAGTTTTGTATTCTTCTTCTTCTTCTTACACTTGATGAATTCGAAATGGCGTGCAGAATAGCTGTATTTGTATTGATTTGATTTCATGGGCGTGCTGATCCACACCCTTCATGGCCAGGGTTCCGCCCGTCTGCCCTTTAACATCACGATCTCTATGTGCCCACAAGATCAAGGGGGCCGCCTTGACTCAGTACAAGATGCCACCGACCGCAAGAACAGGAGCGCGCTGATGAAGACACTAGAGATAGAGGCTGTCTGATCCCAACTACCCCATCGGCAGTTGTGCTATCAAGCACAGGAATACTGTCTTTAACCACATCAGGGTGTGTATCTGGCATTTTGATTTCTGCTGACAGCATGCCCATGCAGTTTACTCCTAGGTGGCTACACTGTCCAGGTTGAGCAAAACTTGAGCGAAAGCCACCCGTCTGCTATGCTACACCCATGGCCACACTGTTAGCCAGGGGCTTGGTTTTGAGCGCATGTAATCGGGGGTAATTCCCGAAAACCCCTAGTTACACTCCGCGAAATGTTCGGTGTCCCCGGTTACCAGAAGAACTGATTCCAGCGCCTGGAGCTAGTTCTATTCCATCTATGGACGTTGAGACCTCCTTTCCGCGGTCTAAGCAAAGTCTGTTTCATCGAGGGCGATCGGGAAGGCTGCCCCGACCTACGATGGGCGCACGGGAGCCTAAGCCTTAGCCTGCCTTTGTTGGCTTTCGATCATTATCACGATTACAACGCCAGACATCTTATAAAGAGACACTGCATCTACTCGCCCCTACTTCTCGTAGCCACTGCTCCACCCTTGAAGAGGCAGGACTTCATGCCACCCCTAAGGTGCCTGTACTCACTGGTTTTTGCTGTCCCCATGCTGCCACACATGAATACTGCATGGTGAACGACCTTGAATTCACGGGCTTCGATATCGAGCAATCTAAGCCTATTTCAGATGTACGTCCTTAGAGGCAGTTGGCTCACATCCCAAAGATGTACCGCAGCAAAACATTTTTTACATCCTAGCTTCCATGATTCCAAAAACAGGAGCTGTCCATAGCTTCACTATGCATCGAAAACTTCATTATTCCTCGTGCTGCACTGTTCTGCCAGCATTTGGGTAGAGCTGCTGCTGCTGTTTGGCAAGAGTTGACTGGCCAAGTGGCATCACTGGGAAAGGAACACTCAATACCGCAGCAGTTCAATTTGATCAAGACCATCTGAGCTTGGTGGTAGCAATGAGAGCCAAGCTGCAGATTGTTGTGTCGAGAGAGCAGCAGCTGCTGGAGCTGACTCACAGAGTGCTGCTGCGAACACTTCAACAAACTAGACAACTTGACGGACCGCAGCTGCTACTGCATTGGTGATGCCTGCCAGAAAGCTGCCAGGACAACTGCTGCAGTTCCCGTTGCAGCCAGTGCACGCTGCTGCTGTGACAGCTGCGCTGGCGCTGATGCCACGAATAAATTGATGCTGGCATCTGCATTGGCAGTAAATAGGGTCAGCTGCTGCTGCTGTAACTTCAAGAGTGACATGTGTACAGCACTGCTTGCCACCTGCAGGTGGTGACAAGAACCATTCTATGCTTTTGTAAGTCACAGGCTGAAAGCGTAGCAGCTTTGTGAACACTCTGCATGTGCAGTTTCATCATAATCACATACTAATTATGCTTTTGCAAGTCACATGAACGCTGACTTGCACATGAAAGCTGACACATACAACAGGACACAAAAAGCACATACACATCATGTGAACAGAAAATGTTTGCATCAGCGTGCTGCATGAGCTTCTCCGCTTCAACTTCTGTAAAAAGCACATGCTTCAACAAGCACTTACTCCAGGAGGCAACCCAGTCTGTAACTGCCATCATAGCACATGGCCCACTCATGCCATGCCGTTCAAAGCTCTCACCTGCTGTTGTATCAACGGTAGAAGTTGAGAGGAGTTGAGGGCCTTTTCATCAGAGAGCTTGCATTGCTGTTGCCCACATTCCAGTCAGCTCACAGCTCCACTGCTACTATCTGTCATGCTGCTTTATTGGTGGTTGCCCGTGCCCATGTGTACTGTGCTGTCTGTCACACTGTGCTGCTGGCTCCACTCCTAGCTGCCTCTAGAGGGTGCTCCTTTGGCTCTGCTTGCAGGCTGGCCAGAAGCTAGTTCTGTTGGGTTGCCAATGAACCTGAGAGTTCCTGGCAATCAGCAAAGCCACAAGAGCAAGGCCTGCTCTGTACTGACGTCCCCCAGTCTGCTGCCTTGCTGGCATGCTGCTTTGCCTGCAGCTCTGGCTGCTGCTGCTGGCTGGCCTAGGTTGCCTGGGTTGGGGCTGGCCAGATTCATGAGAAAGCCGAAATAGTATGAACGGTGGCGCGGGAAGGCTCTTCGGAACCCCCGTAGTGTGTTGTAACTGTCAAACGCGGTTTGGGGCAAGCCAGCGGCAAAATGGGTTTGCATATTGCCCGATGCTCGTTAACATCTGTGACATACACACATGGTTTGTCCGATTTACGCTGCGCCGAGGCAAACGCCGGCGTAGAAGTCCTCTATAGGTCCATATGGAACTTTCTGCGCTGGGGTTTACGCAGGCATGCCTTGAGGAAGGACAGCCATGTCAGGCTGCTGTGCATAGGCCACTAGCACACAGAGGGCGGTAAAGTTCAGGACGTATACTGCATCAATCGTTGCACCGCAAGTTCCTACGAGTTCCTGGTGATCAAAGGAAGGTTTCTGCGCTGGGGTTTAGCCGGAGATGATGATTTGCCCAAATTTCATTTCGAGTGCCACCCCAGGCGCTGGTTCCAGCGGCGTACCCCTGGTTACATGCGCTCAAATTGGTGACTGCTCAGTGCAAGACGATATCAGATTTCAAACCTCCGAAAGATTTGCATCGAACACACGACCCACAAACAGGGACCCGTTCAATCATATCTGCACGTAAAATCAATGGTTAACAACGTATCTGGCGACCTCCATGGTCAAGACTGCAAACTCAAAACGTATATGATGTCTACATGTACCCCTGGCAGATACACTTCATGCCTTGTACCCCTTGTACCCCTAATAAACAACAGGTGGGTCTCGTCACGATCAGGTCGCACCTGACGCGAAGGTCAGGCGTGACCTGACGTGACCATCAGGCGTTCCCATCAGGCATTCCCTCCCAGGCATGCTTCGCTACAGCGAGACAATCATGAAACCATGCCTTCCACCAGAGTGGCCATACAACACCAAACACTAGCGGCGCCAGTCTTTAGTCGCATCTGTCCTTATCATGCCCCAAATGTCTCATCCACAAGAATGAATGTGTTCTGCATGGCAAAAAACATTGAAGCTCCCATCCAATACATTCACGTTCTTTATTAAGAGCTGGACATGCCAAACGTGCTGAGTCATCTCATGCAGCGCACGGTCATCGACCACATCCTTCCAGCACACCTAATAGTTGTGTCCAGGTATTCATTAGAAGCCAGTCCAAAAATGCAGCAGGCAGCCTAAAATGCATCTTTGATGGCTTTACTGACCAATCTCAGCAAACTTCTTTGCCTTGGCTGACTCCAAGTTCTTGCTGACTTGGGACCAATTCACCACCTTCCACCAGTCCTCCACATACTTTGCCCTCCTAGGTCCATGCTTCAGGTAGTATGCATGCTCCCACACATCCAAACCAAGGATGGGCACACAGCCAGGGGCAGTCACAGAGTTGGGAAGGGAGCCCATGAGGGGATTGTCCTGGTTGGGGGTGCTGGTGATCACAAGGGGCTTGGAGGGGGTGCCAGCTGCGGAGGAACAGGATAAGTAGGGCAAGGTAATAAGCGGTACATTCGAGTTGAGAATTGTAAAATGAACAGCAGCACATGCATTGTAATGGTCTGCAAGGCAGGGACACTACAAAGGGAAGAACTAGAAAAGATCGGACAGCATTCCTTCTTAGCAGAAACAGCTTAGGCATGGGATGTATAGCAAATTTTCTGTCATTACACTCAGCATTGTGGCATGACAGAACATAGCTTCCAAAGTGCATCAGCCATTTCGTTCCCCAGCTTCTTCTGGCTTCTTCCTACCACAAATGCTGCTCCAAAGCATATCAACATCCCAATGCAGTCATTGCAGCGATGATGTCCAGTCACATATGTTCTCCAAGTAACTACACCATTGCCCGGCAGATGCATTGCCAAAAATGGTAGGTACCAGCTTTGCAACTCTGGGCCTTAAACACCTTAAGTCCCTGTATGGATAGCCTGAGCTGCACTCACTCCCACACATCCAATCACAACACAGCCTTGACTGGTCTGAATCAAGATCCTTGCTCCTTGTCATCCAGTCCCTATCTTGCAATCCCTACCCAAGTGCACTGTCGTAGCCCCATGCCTGCCTCCCTACTGATGCTGTGCACCCCAAGACCCCTACTCACCGTTGTAGCACAGCCATGACCAGCCTGATCCAAACACTTTGGTTGCGTTGCTGCTCATCTCAGTCTTAAGAGCTACCAAGGAGCCAAAGGACTGCTTGATAGCTGTGTCAAGCCCCTTGCTGATGGAAGTCTCCTTGACGGCTGCACTGGTGGGAGGAGCCATCACCTACACAGCAGCAATGACACAGGAACGGTACAGTTAGAAACCTTCGCTTGGAGAATGGCTCTTCATATCAGCACCAATGAAAGGAGCAAGACAGGCCTCTAGGAAAGAGGGCTGGTCCCCTGCATCTGGGAACATTCGCAGCCATCGCTGCACCTGGCACGAGGCATCCTTTGGCCTGATGCTTGTTGCCCAGCTGCACTGCTTATTGCCTGTTGCACGTGCTTTACCTTCTGCAGCTTGGTACAAAGAAGCTGACAAGCCATGTGTTATATATAGATTCCAGTCCTGGCGCAGGAGTCAATGCAAGCTGGCTCAGATCCGTTACACCTGGTTGAGTCAACCATGCATGGACATCACAGAAGGCCCGAGTCCCTTTGGTAGCCTCTGCATGCTGAGCATTGGGTCCAGATAAGCCATGCCTGGTGAACCCTGAGGGTGGCTCCATAAATGTGTGTAGTCTGGGATCCTTCCATAGGCACATGCCTATTGTCCATTGCACACGCAGTTGTGCACATACATGCTGAAAGCTGCCATACTGGTTTTCTGGCATTGATAACACAAGATGGATGTGGTGGCCTACCTTCCAGAAGAGTGCATGGTTCCAAGCACCACCAGCATTGTTCCTAATGGTCCTCATGGTGGTAGGAGGCACACCTGCCGGGGGAGACCCGACTAGAAGCACAAGGTCTGCAGCATGGGAGGGGGGGTAGGGGAGAAAGAAGAGAAGCACACAGTCAGCGCATGCTTGGTGCGACTTTTGTGTGGATACAAAACAATCACTAGACCTCGCACCAAGTGGACCTAGCCAAAGTATGGAAAAACACAGCAAGATCAAGTGCAACATAGCGCAAAGTATGCACCCCCATGGCCTGGGGTAGGTGTCCTAGTCAAGAAGGAGGAGGTGTTCACGGAGGCATAGCAGACATAGCAGGCAGGAACTGGGTGCTCTGGCTAAGTCTCCAGTTCAAGCAAGACAGCTGCAATTTACTGATGAGCCCAGACTGATGGGAAAAAATAGGTCAGTTCCAGACCCATCAGTACTACTAGCCAAGCTGCAGGGAGTCCCACATTCCCTGCAGAGATCTACATTACTCTCCACTGCACACCGCTGCCTCATGGGTGCCTCAACCCCAACTTCCTGTAGCTTTAATCACTTACCAGTGATCCCTTTGCCCTTCAAAGCTGGAGCAGATGCCGTGGCATTGTTCGTGTTGTTTACGTAAGCAGAGTAGTGGGTTCCATGATGGAATCTCATCGTCTGGGTGTCGATGACTGGCTCCAAAGCGTCAAAGGCGTAGGGTAGTGGTATGGGGCTTATTTGCGCCTGCACACACGTACATCGGAGACGTTTGGGCTTGTTTCAATTCCAAGTTGCGCATGCGACCGCGTGTCCAGGTGTGCATGGTAGATCCAGATGGATTGTGCTTGCTCCACGCGTCCGCAGTTTAGCCTTTAAAGCACAGCCTTATCCCCGCCAAGGATGGCGAAGCATCGGCAAGGGAAGCATTACTGACTTGGTACAATTTTGGGGTCTTCATGTGGTGGTACTATGCAAGGCCACAGAAAGCACGTACCTGCACGGCGCAGCAGGCCATGACCAAAACGAGGGCGACATATACCAGTCGTGACATAGTATCTCAAAGTAGAAAGATAATGACAAGACCTATTTCGTTGCTTGAGTGTTGACGTTAGACCCAGGGCCGGTCGGAAAAGAGACCTATAGCAACAAAGATCGTCCTGGGCGAGGTTCAGCAACTGGTCACTAAAATGTAGAACATATATATAGCAGGGTCTCGCAATGCAGGTATAAGAGTACACTGCGCCGAACCGTGTAAGTGAGGCGTCCCCCAGGCCCTCTGTGTGGCCTGCGCTTCCACAGGCCAAGCCCACTTCCGTCGCACCCTGGTGACGCTTGCCACCAAGCAGGAAGGACTCAAGCAGGAAGGTGCGCTGCAAAGAACAGATGGGTCGCCAGGGATGCCCCACACGCATCCGCCTTGCTGATTGCTTCCATTCACGTACTATGTTTTGCAGTGTCGATAAAGGCGATTCGTCACCGTCTTTGAGGCACTTCCTTCCTTTGGCTTGTTATTGTTGCAGGGTATCCTGATTAAACGAACAGCCGAAAGATATGACTTCTAAGCAAACCTGCTGTAAGGTCTGGATGGGGTGTGGTGATCTAAGGCCGTGCCGATCTGGGCAGGTGCCCCCCACCTCCTTGCAAAGCAGCCAGCCTTTTTAGGCGCACTCCTTGGGACTAAAACATCTGTGTAACTCGTATGTGCTTCTCCTGTGACAACTGAAATGTTTGAGAGTGGCTGAAGGCAGCTACTGTAGGCTGGTGCCCTCTAGTCCTCCCCACTCAAAGCAACCCCCGAACGTGAAGGGCAATGATACAGCCGTGAACCACCCTCTTGCAAGTATGAGTAATCATGATTAGCATGTGGAGTTCACTGACTACAGTGAGCACCCAACCTGCAGTTGCTTGGTATACACATTGAGTAAACTTGTTTACGTGATTGACAAGGGTTGCATCCATGCATACTTGAGCCTCTGCACGTCTATATATACTTGATCCCCATAACTGAGCTGAACATGCGCCCCGTAGCCTGACTGTCCCATTGACAAGGTGTAGCGAACCAACCATCCACATGGATGACCTGCCCAAGCATCTGAGAATGTTTCTGGTTGCGGAAAGCTATAGCACCATGTAGTGGCTCTCAGTACATATGGTCTGAAAGTGTCTGACAAATGTGTATCAACTGCCATGAGGTTGGTACGGGTATTCAAAGCAAGGGAGAGTCAGTGCCAGTTGACTGCCAAGAGCCAACAGGCTTTGGGGAATGCAGCGGTCATGGCATGCGGTCACTCAGATGTGATGCATGATTATCTTCTTTGTTTGGGCTGCTGAAGACAATCTAGCACATTTTATCCAAAAACACCCTGGAGAGACTAGGGGTTGGATATCTTACCTCATGCTGTGCAGCTGGCTGTGTTGTTGTCTCAGAAGCAGCAGCGGCTTCCCAAGAAGCGAGTGCAGACCCATCAAGCCCCTGCAACATGCATTGGATGGGTGAACAAAGTCTGATCAGGGTTTAGTTGTATGCACACAATGTGGTATGTGTCCTGGGCCATTGCAGCACATCCGTGCTTGATGTTTCACCATCATGGTTGGAGTCCTGCTCAGGGCAGATGCTGCATGGCCCAGGATGGTCTCTCTTGACAAAATGAAAAAGTTCTGAATGCAGAGTTAGTCGGAGTAAGGTGTGCATGGAAGCGTCTTGGAGACTGCTATATCAATTTCATTGAGCATCTGCTTCTTCAGATATGCCAGTTACATGAGTGTGGATTGGAAGACGTGCCTTTCTATGTAAAGTTACTTCACTGAATTAGAATGTGCCAAGCCACAACCAATGCAGGCATGAATTCAGTGCGTAGATGCCAGTGAGAACCGCTGCTGTTTTTATCCCTCAGTACCTCCATGCATGTTTACAAAGCTTTGAAAATGTGCAACTACCTAACAACCTTTTAGAGACGGAAGTTGTAGGGTTGGGTTGTTCTGCCTAAGAGATTCGAAAGCGGCAGAGTAAAGTTTGTTCGGCAGCCAGCTTACCAGCAGCAAGCTCATTGCGGCTGTGCACGCCAAACCGGTTGCAGTCAAACGTGCTACAGGCTGCTCCATATTAGCCTTCCTTGGGCCAGTTCTCCCCACATCTTTCGAAGACCTGGCGTAGCATCTGACAGATCTGGTCCATGCCAGGTGCAGAAGTACTGCTCTTGCAAACCCTCCGAGTGGAGCTACCAAGTAAGCTGACTGACACAATAAGGGCCATGAGGATGTTTCTATAGCCAAGGTGGAGCACAGGGCTTTCTGTGGGCCAAGACGGGTTACGGACTGCCAAAGTGCAGCGTCTGATCGGAGATGGGCAGACAACGGGCAACGCTTTATTAATACAGTCGGCAACTACACACGCTATATGCTCACATTGCAAAGAGATTGTGGACTACGTCCTGTAAGTGTAAGATTGTGGACTACGTCCTGGAAAAGTACGACAAATACCGGAATCGTCGGTACGAAGTCCAAGGATTGACGAAGTTCTTACGCTTTCCCCGCAAACGGTGATTTGAGGCATTGGCTAATGAAGCACGAACGCCCGTCCTGTACTAAAACCCAGATGCACATCTCTGCACATCTGAGCAGAGAAACACGTGTGATGCAAACGCCAGCATAACTGACTTCCCTCGATGCCCCGCACGCATCCAAACAAAGAGACAAACAAACAATCATATAAGGTGTGGCAACCACAAGAGGGCTGCTAAGTCGCAGCGACCAAGCACACCAACGGACGGATCTAAAGACGATGGATTCCAGGCACCAACCAAAAGTCATACCCAAGCATGTATCCAGCTAGGAAACTCCAACCAAAAACACCAGAGCATCCTTACATCCCACCCACTTCTACTCATATTTCACCCAGCAATTCCTCAGGTTCCGCAGTATTACGCCACTTCCTCGCACATTGTCATTCTCGTCCAGTACTAAACCACCCCCACCAGGACCTTGTCCCCCTCCCCTTTGCTGCTTCTGCTCCTCTCCTTCTCCGAACAAGCCTAGAGGAGCCAGATCCAAAGCAGAATCACCATGCCCACCTCTGCCACCACCACGATCAGCAGCAGCAGGAGTGACACCCTCAACTGTTGCTCTGCTAGCGTCACCACCTTCTCCTCCTGCTGCTGCTCCTCCAGCAGTACTGCCACCCACTCTATTAGGCACCAGCAGCAGCACAAGTTCCCTGAGGCTGGTGAGAGGTGCCAAGAGCTGTGCCAGGATGTCTAACGGCCACAGCAGTGGCAGCTGCAGTACTCTCAGCTGCACCAGGCTTCCCAAGGCTGGGAGGAGAGCAGTGCCGGCGGCCGGTGACGGACCTGCACATGGATCACATTGATACAGTGACTGACCATCCTAGTGAAATGCTGTGCAACGTTACCTGACAACCGGCAGGCAATACAAGGAGCTATAGAGAAAGCTCATGTCCTGAGTACAAGCCATCAGGCACAGACCCTGCCAAGCTCCATATCTGTTAGTGCCAACGATACAGAAAGCCAGAAAGCAGACCACCTCCCAACAAATAAACATGGTAATTCTTCCAAAGCAGTGGTGCTGCAAAAGGGCAGCCTCCCCTTGGAGGCTGAGGCTGAGGCCTAAAAAAGAAGCATTGGCTCTTTACAATCGCACACGGGTTCTGTCTGTTGTCCAGAACACTGCTCTCTGGAACGCAAGCAATAGGCTAACTGAACCAAAAATATTGACCGAGGTAAAAGTGGCAGTGGAGGAACCGTGACTAACCTCTTAAGCCAATACTCAGATATGCCAATGGTGAAGCTGGAGGTACTGAACAACACCAACGGAAACCGCTGCAGCAAACAATTGGGGACCGCGACAATAAGGTAAGGCAAGCAAGGTAAAACAACCTCTGCTCTTTGTCATTCATGAGCAGCTGCTACAACGCCAGAAGCAAACCTAATAAAAATGGCCGCCAATACCACCTCACAACCTAGATGTTGTTAGAGCCCATTTTCACTGCATGGCCTGACCCCGCTGTATGACTCACCAGATTGCAATACCAGGTGCCGGTCTAGTGACAGGCTAGTGAGACACGTCAGTGCCGACAGGTGACTGCAAGCGGCAGTTGAACAGCCAGCACCACTGCCATCACCTGAACCAGCAGCAGCAGCAAGTTACCCACTGTTATACTATAAAATCTATATTCTGGGTGTGGGTATACACTCAGTATGAACATCACGATATGATCATATGAACAGCCCAAGAGGCCACACCATATCCAGGTCAAGCTGAAGACAATGCTGCCAACTTGGTAGTCACTTGCACAAGTGCAGCTGGCAGGCAATGAATATATCCCCTAAGTAGCTTGGCCAAGCAGGTTGGAGAGGGATGACAGCGAGGCACTGCATTACCAAGTACATGCAGCGCAACTGCACCTGCCAGCCAGAGAGTCAAGGAAGGTTCTTCTCAAATCCTTACCCCCTCAGGAAGAGCATTTCCTGGCAGCACCAGCGGCACAACAACATCAGCAATGGCCGCATGGACTGAAGGATCACATTATGTACCAGTTTGAGGCAAATATTACTTTTGCTATGGCAAATCACGACAATCATCCCGGATTCACTACGGCCAACGAAGCTGCTCCCCAAGCAGCTATCCTGTCAACTTTGCTTGCCAAGCACCCCCTCCAGCTTCCTCCATCCCTCCAACCCCCTCCGCACCCATCTCTCCCATGTCCCACCTCTTCCACCTGGCTAGCCCTCCCTCCCGGCTTACCAGTGGCCCTGCCAGCAGGTTGTAATGCACATTTAACCTCAAGTGCCCTCAGTCGTGGGAAGGTGCCTGGTAGCTGACTCATGGCTGGCTCATATGCTGACACACTTTGGTCTGCTGAAAGAGCCAAAGAGGTCACTGGGCTGGACCTACAAAGCGGGAACAGCAGCAACAGTGGCATTAGCAAAGGACCGCAGTAGCTGAGCGAGTAATATTACATGTTATAATGTGTCATCTTATGTGCACCTCAAGCTTTCACAAAGACGGGGTGGACCAACAGACCGATGCCTTCGGTATGCAGCCACATATAGATGCCAGCATATGTCTAAGCATGAGATCCACAAGCTAGGACAAATCCACCCAAGAATTGCACTGCACCGACTCTTGTCAGTTTCATCACTTGCTCTTTTAGTACCTATGTTTCTGGTGTCCCCATAACCTTGTTCGTTTGCAACGCAGGTATGCGGATTCTTTGGCTGTTTTGTTTCATGCGTTCAACTGCCTAATAGTCGACTAGTACTGCTCACCTAAAGATGAGCAGTGACTCATCTGAGACGAGCGTCAGATGCAGCTGCTGCAGTTTTGGACAATCTGCTACAGCCCCTGCACTGCTGCTGCTGCTGCCACCCCTGTTGCTGCCACATATACTCTGCGCCACACCAGCCCTGCTGATATCCCCTCCCTGTTGCTCCCGCTGCTCATCAGTGGCGGCTGCAGCCGCCGCCGATGATACTGCTGCTGCTGCTGATGACGACGGGACCGATAATACAGCACCGGTCACCACTGCATTATGTTGCCCACCACCTGCTGCCACTGTTCCCACCTCTACTACTGCAGCTGTTGTTGCTGCTGAGATCGGCTGATCATTTACACCAGCTGCTGCTGCTGCATGTGATGACTCTTGCAGGTCTGGTGTTGGAGCTGATGCTGCTACTGGTGATGATGTGAAGAGAGGTGATGATGATGCTGACGGCCGCTGCTGGGGCTGATGACTGATGTCCACACCAATCAGCTCCAACCGAGTCAAACTGGTAGGCAGGGAAGAGGTTAGGACTTTAACCCTGGCATCATCATAGAAACCTCGTAATTTCAAGTGCTCAAGACGCGAACCTGTAGCAGCACAACAGCATCAGGCTTAGCAACAGCTGGATTATGTACTTGGTACTATGAAGTGCTCTTAACGCAAAAAATCTGAGCAATGCATGTATTTCTCCAAGATTGCAGACGGAGTATACGTGTCCCCAGATGTGGCACTTATACACCTCCAATCAATCAATCAATCAAAACGCAAAACCAGCTATGCCAAAAGGGTCACTCAGGACCAAGCAGCACTTATACACCTCCAGCATATGCTAATGAAAATCATTTGCAGGGTAATATTTTATGAGCGATTGCAGAGCAATAGCATATGCCAACCATCTGCAGATCTGGGCAGAAACGTATGTCCTATGCACATTTGCAGCGGAAACACCACATGTTGTATCTTCCTGCTGCCCCCTGGCTCACCTGGGAGGCATGTGAGCTCATGTGAGGCTATGTGACCAGCAAAGCTGAAGCTCTTCAGTTGCGGCAGTGCTTCTGCTAACGCTTGGAGCGCCTGGTCATCCAGATAATGACTGCCATATGACCCTGCAATGTACTCCAGGCGCTCCAGGTTAACAAAGCAGCTGCAAAAGGCAATGCTGCTGTTCCCAACTGCAATGTCCTGCTCATCACTAGGCACTCGTATCACTAGTGACTTCAGCTGAGTCAGCACCTGTAGCTTCAGCAGGTCCCCATAGTAGGACACTTCCACAAGTAACTGGCATAGTGATGGGAGGGCAGGGAGGGCAGCTTCGGCCTGTGCCAGTGGGTCGTCAGGGAGTGCTTCTCGGTACAACTCAAGCCGAGTAAGCTGTGAGTTCAGCTGAGGATGCGTACCCAACAAGGACCAAATGTTCTGCATATCTGATCCTCTTACAACCAAAGTGTCTAGTGCCACCCGCGGCAGTGACTTGAGCTTGTCTTCGCGCCCCTCCCGCTTCCATATCATGAGCTGCTGGTGCAGAGGTGGCTCCTCACCGTCCCATAGGAGGTCGTCATCGTCATCCCAGAGAGAAAGGTCCATTCCCTCGCCGCTGTCATAGAACCGAAGGTTCTGCAAGGGCAACTCCAAAGGGTTCCATCCCACTCCGTGGTAGTGGGAACCATGGCAGAGGCTCAAACTGAGGTGGGTAAGCGCACTGCTCGAGTCGGGCGTGCTCATGGCAGAGTAAAACTGGAGGAACAGCAACCACAACAGCTACTTCAGAAACAGTTGCACACAGCTTAATTCATACCAAGGGAAAGGTAACAGATATTGGCCCAGTGGTAATTAGTGAACCCCCTGATACCAGTGACACAGGTGCACTTCTGCGGCACATGACCCTGTCATGCCGCTTCCACGACCTCGCCTATGCATAATCTATCTTCGTCGCATCACTCTCCCCTGCTCTTCTCACATGTACCCTACCTCTGAGGTGCATGGGGAGCAGCAGAAGAAGTCAGCGCAAGAACAACGACGGAACCTACCAATGGCAAGGCGAACCTCTGTCCATGCATGTGCTAAAACTTACTTCACGAAGGGACCTACCCACAAAAAGTTTAGGTGCACAATCAGGTGCCTGTCCAATTGCTGCCATATGTAACAGGACAGATCAACTGTCCAGTTGAGCATTCATAACCTAAGTAGAATTTAAATGGGTGGAGAACCCACCACACCCGTCACAGGACCGACAGCTATCACGATGGCCCTCCAGTTCATTATATTCCATTCTACATGCTGTGTATCTTACCCTTGCAACATCTGCCTCCGTGTCAGCAGGCCCCACATACAGGCCTAAGGTCAACTCCTTTAGCGAAGGAAGCCCCACCAGCAGCGGCATTGCTCCTGCAATTACTGCGTAGCAGTCAGCTGAAGAGGACGAGGATGTGGCGGTGGTGGTTTGCGTAGCAGTAGAAGCATTGGTGGGAGTGATGGCCAGGGTTTCCAGTGCTGCAAAGTGTGTGAGATGCTGCATGTCCTTGACGTGAAAACATAACCGCCCCTGCATCCTTGGATCGTCATATCCAGCGTCTGCTACCGCTGGTGGTAGGAGTAGTGCTGCTGCTGCTGCTGGTGGCGGTGGCTGCGTTTGGATGTGGAGCGAGAGAAGGTGATTGGGAGGGAGGAGGGAGAGTGCAGGCATCCATATGGAGGGGAGATGGGTGCATGGCCCAGATACAGGTGGTGTTTGCTGGATCACAGTCAGATGCTGCACTGGTACCTCTTGTGCAGCTAACATCCTGTAGAAAAGAACAAGAAGGTCCATATCATACTGTATCCCACTCTTTATAGGACGCTCAGATGTCACATTGTCCAAGGCAAAAGGGAGTGTTCAGCAAGCTCTTGGCAAATCCATGCAGTGCTTGCAGCTTTGAAGCAGTGGCTCCTGGCTCAGTGGCCTAGTTCATGCAAAGCTTCCGTGCTATGTGAGGCATGTGCAAATAACATTGGAGCATTCAGACAGCAGCTTGTACTTTGAACTGCAATGAACAACCTATAGGCCGTAGTTTGGACGCACCCTGTGCTGGTAACCTAATAGGACAACACACTGCTTAATGCTCAGCGGCTCACTGTGTTCTAGAAAGATGTCTGCTTATCAGTACCTTTGAACCATGTGCCAAGGCACAGTGTAAAATTCCGTAGATTGTTTCCTCAATGGGCCTGTGACCAACCGACAGAGCTTTATGCTTCTGGAGCCCAGTTCACCAGTTCACCATATCAGGATGCTTCACTTACAGCAGGTCCTGCCGGGGTCCGTCGAGGTACCCATGTTAAATGCTGGGAGGTGTAGAAGGTTTTTACCTGAAGATCTGCAGGAGTGTGTTATGAGTACAGCTTCTATCCACCACCAAGATCACAGCTGGAGCCACGGGTATGCGAGGAGGGGTTGAGGAAGCCTCCACCTGCTGCTGCTGCTGCTGCTGCCAGGATGCCGCGACAATGAGCACACTCTGTAGGTGCGAAGAGACGTACTCCTTCCAAGGGTGGATTGCTGAGCATGCTTGAACCCTACTCCAAGGGTCGAGCGAGCCGAGAATATCCTGCATTGCAATAGTAGCAAGATATTCACAGACGTGAGGATGCGTAGAGTCTCCTGAGCTGCATGGAGGGTGATCTACGGAGAAGAGGAGGGATTTCATGCCCTGCAACCGTGTAGCTCTCTGGGCTTGCAGCGCAGCCAGTGAAACGTCGCAGCAAGTGTGTTACCTGGATTAATGAGGAGGGTACATCCAGGACCGTGCGCTCTTCCTGATCAGAGGCCATAGCGTGAAACTGAGTAGAGAGGTTATCCCCTGCTTAGCCTTGCTCTCATAGAGGATGATGGGATTCCCCTAGGATGTGCAGTTAGCACTCTAAGCAAGAGCCGCTTGAGTGCCGCAGCAAGGTAGTTTTCACTACCAGCAGCGCTAACACCTTCGTATCGCGTATGTGACACCCTCGACGACATCCGTGAAGCTCTGAGGGATGAAACGGCGCAATTGTGACCGTTATGCTGCGGTCCCTAGGTATTGACTACAATTGAAGAGCCCAGCCTGGTAGCCGATTGCGCATAGTGACGTTATAGCCTCTTCGCGGAGGGCTTCACAGGCAGTACAGATGGGTGGGGTGGGAACTGAGAGAAGTGGCAAGAGCCAAACATTTGTGTTTGGCGCATAATCACCCCCACTGCAATACAACGGCGTATTTGGATTCACATTACTGTTGCTGCCTGACGACGTATGCGCAGGTTTGGTTAGTAAGGACCGTCTGCCCCAGTTGCGCAAGGCTGTCTTAGGAGTAGCTGCAGCTCTTTTTGAAGTAGCGTTTCCTTGACGGTTTAAAACCACCGGTAATTGATACGGTGGTGCTGTTCCGTAATTGCCAAAAGTGAGAAGCTTAAGAAGCCCATGCTCATGGTAAACAACAATCAAGGTCTATCGGCCCTGGTACAGGGGCAATCTGTCTCACACAATTACGCCTGTCCGCACCTGACGTTGTGTCATACTAGACGGTAACTTCACAGGAACATCCATTAGTTTAAGCCCTAGACTGTAGCTACATGACATGCCAATTCATTTGGACAAACCGGTTTGTTAAAGAAGTAGACCCTCATAGCTACAGCGTACCATGCACGCCATCTGCTTTAGGAGCTCGAAAGAGAGCTTTCATACCCGGGCGGAGAGGCAGGTCGCGGCGTAATTGTGCCCGACGGTTCTCAGAGCTGACGTCTACAATCCCAATCCTTCCTGTTTCTACAATCCGCTTTCCTTCATCAGCAAAGCACAGTTGGTCAACCCAACGAATGCAGCAAGCGGCCAGCACACACGTATACCTGATGGCAACGCGCACAAAGTGAACCTCAACGAAACAGCTGCTCATCCCACTCAGGTGTTCCGAAACAGAGCTTCAGTATCTCATCCAGCGCGAGAAGGTGGGCAAGGTTTTCTTACATGCTGTAATGCACACTATGCGATTGGGCTGCAATGGTGGGCTGCAATAAGGGTCTGTGACCCTGAGTGGGTCTGGCAAGGTGCAAGCTGTTTTCGTCCGAGACGTGCGGGCCGAAATGACGCACCACTCAAGCCCATGAGAACGAAATTGCGATGCCCTTATTGCAGCTGGTGTGATGTGGTGTATGTCTCAGCGTGTGCGTAAATGTTTGTCGGTGGCATGCCACCCTGTCGTTAATTTCCGCTCTCCTTTCCCTAATGTACCAATCGTATATGCAGACCCCTTTCTCACAGCCAAGATGGACACGGAAATGCTTCCAAGGTCCGGCTCCAAAACCCTCCAAGCTGACATCCGGCGTATGGCCAGCATTGGCTCAGATGACCGCTTACCGGCGATCACCCCCGATCAGCTGACAAAGGAGGAGCTCGCGGTCATCCACGGCAACGTGGACCCCGAGCGTAAGAAGCTGATGTTATCCCAGTCTCTCAAGAGGTATGCACATAAGGACACAACAGTACACAACATACTGTAGCCGCTCAGGCGTTACTGTAGCTGATGGCGATTGTCCAGTACGTGCAGCAGATACCGTGACTGGTTTTGTTACAGACAGTGGTGTGGAGGTGTCTTTGACAACCTGTCTAGGCGCATGCAGATGTGTGGGTTGTGCAAGGGGCTTATTCAAAGTAGCTGATCCTAAACCCTAGCACAGGGCTTCTCCCATCATTAACTTGTCCTGCCTGTGTCACACCAGACCATTCCCAGATAAGACTGGTGCCAGGTTGCAGCTCCAAATTTTGACAGACCCTTCTGTGTTGGCTCACAAAGAATCCATGCCACAATCATGTCCTCCTCTGGCCCTCCCGTGGTCCACTCACCCCCTGTTGCTTCATCCTTGAGCCTGCATTCAGCACCTAGCCAATGGTTTCTGCACCAAGCTCGTGCAGTAATCATTTTTGAACCTCATCTGAAGACACACCCTCTTGTGCACCTGCCCCTGTCCATGTCCTGTACATCCTGAAACCCTAGTTCCATATGTAAAGCTAGATCTGAATCAGCACCCCCTGGTTGCATTCTACCATCTGTTCTTCCTTCTACAGGCACAGCCTCGACTTCAACCCTGTTCACTAGGTTGGAAGGCCCCGCAAAGGATTGCACGTAATCCCGTGCAAATGGAAGTTGTGGGGAAGCAAGGTGAGGAGCAACAACAGCAGCCATGGTGCGGCTAAAACGGACTGGAGGCCTCCACATCGGCAAGTATTGATTTCTATTGAAGATTCAAGATTTTATAGGCAGATGCATGTGCTGGGCAGTCTGCAGCAACTGACAGGCTGCCGAGCTTGGTAGGGCAGGCACTAGGCAAGGAGACAAGGAGACAAAAGGTATGATTGTGGAGGTCTTCTTTGCCTAGAACCAGTGTGCTATATCCACTAATGTTCTCATCCCACACGCACCAACCAGCTGAAGGCCACACGGCGCTGGTTGGATATGGTGCACGTGGAAGCCTATAATGTTGCAACCTATTGTTTAGAAGATGATGGTATTAAGTCCAGTGCCGGAGCTGATCAATCCTGGTGTCTTCAGTGACTGAGACATAGAACATGGTTACAGTCATCGCTTGAGAAGCATGCATTCACCCTGGTTTAGTATTGGCGAAGATTCGGATGGGTGCGCTTGAGATGCAGGCAAGTACTGGGTTGAGTGGCATGGTGACAACTTCTTTACCTGTACTGTCCTTCTTGATCTGATGTGAGCATGGTTTTGCACCTGCCTTGGCCTATGGGGGTTTGCATTACTGAGGGGGCCTCGTGCCAGCGGGGATTTCAGCAGGGTTTTGAGGATCAGAGCCGCTGCGTGGCTTGTGCATGCATGTGACTGACGCCAGTATACACTTACTTGGTGCTGGCGGTGGTGCCTTGATGGTGGTGGAGTGGCACGCTGGTGATGTTGGAGGAGGGGTGGCAGAATTTGTGCAAGGAGATAGAGGCTCTGTCACAAGTACATATATTCATACCAGGTTTGTAAAGTATGTCATGCAGCACGGATGGTCTGGTTTTGTTCTGTGATGTGCATGACTGAGCTCTGCACCCAGGACGATGTGATGTCATAGTTGGGAATGCTCTTGTACGTAATGCCTGGCATCAGCATCATTCAGTTAACATGCATGTGTGCATAATACAAAGTAGTTGTTGGTGTGAGGGCGCAGTGCAGTGAAGTGTGTCAGTGGTTCTGTCAGGGAGCAAATCCATCTGTACTGTGGTTTTGGCTAGGGTGAGAGTGTTTGCGACTTGCTGCTTGTATATTTGATATGTAAATTTGCTCTGCCTTGTCATGCCAGCTTGAGTGTGGCAGAATCACAGGCGCAAGTCAGAGGGTGCCAGTCACACTCTAGTGTATGTTTGATATATCTAACATCTAGTGTACCTACTGATGGTGGACTGTGTTTGGGGTGCTAAGCTTTCTCATGTACTGTAGAAGGGGATTGCTCCCTTTTTTGCGTAGTTTTCTTTATCTGCTCCTCTGGCAAACTGACCCCTAATTGACCGCCCAGTTCTGGGCGTGCACAACGGTAGTAGGACATGTCTTGAAGACCAGAAGATGGCGATAGGCTCTGTTGATCACCTATGTAACCTACATATCTGTTGGCAAGGTCATCATGCAGGGCGAGAATTTGTATGACAGTATTACGGAGGCGAGGTGGCCAAAAGCCTTTCACTAGTCAGTTCTATGGTAGGAAAGTAATGTATTTAGGCTGCATTGTCGCATGCCTCTGCCCAGCGCCGTATCTTGGATTCTGTGCATTGGTAGGTCTCTCATGTTTTGTGTGTCTCCGCTGCATTAAAAATCCATTTCCAGTAAATAGTTTTGGCCCATATGTGTGAATATGGTGACGTGTATGGTGATCAATTTGGTGTGGGCTAAGGCACGTGCCGTGCTTCTGAACGTGTCCACATGCACTGGATGGGCAGGCGGGGCACTGCTGTTGCACGGTTGGGGCGATCAGAGAGCTTCTCAAGGTTGCAAACTTGTATGACCGCTGTCGGAATTCTGCCTACGTGCGAAGCACCATGACTGGAGCTGTGGTACCGCGGTAGACTCCTGAGCTGGCTGTAAGTACCGCGGCGCTTGCTGACTGCAATGGATGGGTGGTGAGTTCTTTCAAATCCGAGTTGGTGCAAAGAGCGCTGCAGTTGAACCTAAAACGTTTTTGATCTGAATGGTAAGTGAGCATACGATTGCCTTGCTTGATGTATCCAACGTGAATGGTACTTGTGAAGACAAGAGGTAGGCTGTAGAGTAACTGGTGAGTTGTTGCCGAGTGCGAGTAGGTGAGGTGACGCCCCTCTTGCTAGCACGGAACGCTGCTTCCTTATTAATGCCCTTAGATATAGGATTGTCTTGGTATCGGACATCCCACCTCTGTCTGACGCTCTTCTATGGCCGAAGCGAGGATAGATGCGGCACGATGTTTCTTGCACTTTCTGGTCCTGACGAGCTGCGTCTTAGCTGGACGCAACGTATGGGAGATTTTAAAGTTTTCCAGACTGGCCGTTGGAGCGTCCCCGGCAGAGACATGGTGCTAAGCATGCAAGGGGTTGTCATAGAACCGTGATGACGCTAGTGACAATGTGGCCCCATTCAGTCGCATCGGCAACAAATTATTGATGGGAGCTCAATCAAACCTATGTCATAATCTGTTCTGCCGAAGATGCACCAGGACACTACCATACCAACGGGACCTCTAATCCTGCGTGACCACTGGCGGTACACCGGCCAGTCATCATCAGTCCTGCTGTGGTCGAACCCTCACAAATTGCAAACCAAACTGTGGCAGAATGGCAAGGGCAGTGCATTATGCCATCTATGGCAAGTGCCCTACCCCTGAGCCTATCTGTACTAGGTAAGGGCCCACTCCCTGTTAAACAGATTACAGATTACTACAGATTACAAGTTGGCTCCACACCGGGGGCGCCCGTTACGGAGCCAAACTAGGCTCCGCCATGGGGATCTAACTCAATACCAAACTCATCAACAAAGTCATCATAATCAGACGAAAATGTATCAACCTTGTACTCAACCCGACCTAACTCCTGAAGCGTCTCACTTGTCACATATGGATGCAGGTCCGGTGCCTCAAAACGCCTATAGTCCAAGCACTCTGAAACAAAGGCAGCAACCTGTTAAACGTATGCAAGCCTTCTGAGAAGGGATTTAGTCCCCCCTTCTTTGCGTATTTTTCTCTCTCTTTGGTGGTGGTGCCGTCTCCTTACGTCAAAAACAAAAATAAAATGTTTTCCTCTCTCTCTTTCCCGCGTTTTCTTCATGCTTCCTGCCAGCGGTCCACCACCATGGCCTTAAACCTCCCATCTACCCCACTATAGCTCACCCTCACTCGCTGCCATACATACCCCAGGCTCCGCATCATGCCGCCAAACTCCACCTCAAACCCTAAACCCTCATGCACTGGCATGGAGGCAGGCACTACAACATACATCGCATCAGGCAGTACCAACAGCTTCCTCCCGAGGTTCATGCCGTGTTCTTTGCCGTTACCCTCACAAGGACGGCCGCTGCTGCTGCTGCTGCTAGTGCTGCTGGAGGGGTTGTGGGTCAAGGGGCGCCACTCCTCATGAGCGAGGGGAGTTGACTCCATGTAGTATAGTTGTCCATCTGAATCTGCCGTGATGCCTGTACGGGTAGCAACTAATGTACTGCTGCTGGTGTTGATTGGCCATTGTGATGTGTCACTACTCAGCCTGCAGGAGTATGTGGATGGGCAGCAGCAGGTGCAAAGGGCACTCAGGTAAAACACAAAGGGGTGGGGGGTCGGGGAGCAAGGCAAGCACTGGGCATGTTGCTGTGGAACACCAGATATGCCAGAACTGCAAATAAACTAGGAGGTGCTGAATCATAAAGTTCTTACCAAAACAAAGACAAAGCTAGGTATACACAAGTTATTTGTGTGGCATAGAGGCTATCGAGCAGAGAATTGAGCAACTTTGGGACACAGAGGCGTTGTGGTTCTTCTCCATTTCTGGATCGCGTATTTAGTGATGTCCATCGAGCCCTGTCCATGCCCCAATTCTTTGCGCCTGCCCTCCCTGCCTCTGCCTTCATCCCTATTGCACATGCCTCAACACAATGTATCTATCAATTAGGATCGCAAATGCACCTTATGCCTCCAGATTGCACCCCTCCAGTACTTCATCCCCTCGCCCTAGGTGTTGCCAGCCCCCCCCCCCCAAGTCTCCCTCACCCCCAAGACCTCCCACCCACCCCAACCCTTCCCCATCCAGCGCACCTCATCATTCCCTCCATCCACTACTGTCCCTACCCGCTCTTCTATTCATATCCATTACATACGCCGGTTGCTCCTGATATCCCAATGTAGGCCCTTCCCCCATGCTGTCCCAGGAACCCCCTCCCCAGCCTCCAATCAATGACTCTCACCCATCCTGCCAGTCAAATCACGCATGTACCTGTTTCCCTGCGGCCTTCAACTCTTTCCTGTTCAACCCTGGACCATCCCAGCCCTCTTTAGGTGCATCACATCTCCGCGCACTTTTTCCAGGCTTGCTCAGGCCCTCATCCTACATCCCTTCCGCTCATCTTCACTGCTGGGTCCGCCAACCTCTCTTCCCCCCGCCCCCCGTCCTCTCAAACCCCAGTGCCCCCACCCACCTGCCCCGGATCCCCCCCCCAGGCTCTACCCCCCCCTAGTCCCACCCCTTACTTGCCCCCCCAACCCTTCCATACCGTCCCTACTTCCTACCCCTTTTCACCACCAGTTGGCCATCCCCCCCCTCCTCCCCCCCCCACCCCGTTTTCAGTGCCTGCCCCCCCGCCCCTTGCCCACCTGTCCCTCAGCTCCATCTGTGGCAGCCTGTCAAAGTCCAGCTTATCCTCAATCCTGGTCACCTCTTGAGTGAAGCGCTCCGCAATCATTGACACATTGACCAAGGGACCCTTCATGGCATCCCAGCCACCCAGGCCAGACCACTTCCATTCACCATCAACCAAGAACAGCTCCATACCAACCATCCCTGACACACAATGAAGAATCAGAGGAGGTAGTTACATGGGCGCATTTGCCTGATTTTTTGAACCTGTCAGGCAAGTGGTTCCAGTCAGCATATGAGCCTATTGCAGATTTAAGATTCTTTAGCTACGAACATATATGATGTGTAGCAAGGAAAGGACAGAGAATGCAGGAGGCATCTGTCCTACCTGAAAAAATGCAGAGCAAGTGAGACAGGAAGGAGTGGCTTCTTTTGTTGTTACATGGAATGCGCTGTATATTCTTCTTACAATTGATGGATTCATAAAAATGACGGGACAGTATAGCTAATGCAGTATTCCCTACTGGGGGAGTTGTGGGTGATAGCTGCTACAGGATAAGAAAAAGAGCAGAACCTAGAGAGGCATCCCGCACAACAGGTAGGGGGAAACGCACCACGTGTGCTAGTACCGACTATTCCTTAAACCTATGCAGGGCTAACGCCCAGCTTTCATTCACTCACTGGCCTTCATGATGCCCCTCCCCCTGAGTGCCGTTTCCCCGCTTCCAGGAGGCGGTGTCCTCACTCGTCCTTCCTCTACCAGTCCATGGCAACATTTCTTCCCACAGTCAGCTCCCTCTCCCCTTACATCCCACGATATGTCACAGCAAAAAGTGCCATAGGCCCCGCGCCTCCACCCGTCCCCAAAAGCAGTGAGGTGGAACAGAAAAATGATTGTTTCCCTCTCCCCAATAATTCTACTCCCAGACATCCGACCTTTCATGGCTCCCAGACATTGGTCTTTGTTTTGAATTCGGTCAAGTTCAGGCGCCTGCCCATTACACCATAACGCGCCCTGTCCCTCATGACTATTGAGCATTCAATGCGTCCCTCCCTCCCTCATCACCACTCCCACACACTCTGCTCTTTATAGTATGTCTTCCCTCTTCGATTTTTAAACCTGTTAGTTATATCCAGTTCAGTTCAGTATCAATATGAGCAACAGACTGCTTCAAAAATTCCACCCTTTCCCCTTCGCCCTCTTCTCGTCCAACTTCTTCCCCTCCTCCCACCCTCGGCAAGACCTCATCTATTTCTCAGATACGCCTCCTCCCCCCTTGCTTTCTTCCCTGTCTCGTGTTGATACCGGATCCTTGGTACAGACAATCAGGTCTGTTTGTCCTTTCTGGTGTTTTTTTGGAAGGGGGGTATCTGGTTCCGAGAACGCTAATAACCAAGACCACTAAACCACCAGTCCCCCTTGCTTACCTGGCATCTGTAGTATGTTGGGTGTAGGGGGAGGCAACTGATCAGGGGTTACCAGGGCAGTGGGCAGGCTGGCGGGTACCTGCAAGGCAGAGTGAAGCAGCCATCATACAGCATACATAGGGTTTAGGGTTTAGGCTGCCTGAACTTAAACCCTTATACTCACCAAGTAACAGACATCAGTGACTCTTCCATGTCACTGTATTATGTTCACACATTTGGCAAAACACAAGCAAGAGATGAATCTGTGCCTCTGAGATTGTGAACGTATGTCATTGTTTTTGATCTGTTATGAACAGAGACATGCACACTCTGAACCAAACGTAGGTGTGCTACCAAACCTGAAGCACTAAACCCTTTTAAATGAAGTGTGAACAGGACGGCCACCCGTGTCATAACCATGAAATTTTGCCTCCCTTATTACATGCCTGATAACACTTTTGACGCATTCTCAATCCAATTCGAGACTGAGGGATGGAGAGATATCTGAAGGGGCCGAGTCTTTGCATATAATGCTTCTCCAGCATGAAAAAACCTAATAATCATCACAGACCTGAAGTGCGTCTCAAGGTGTGGCAACCACAAGGGAAGTGCCAGGTAAACAAAGAAGTGACTATTTCTGTGTAACTACTGCACGGAGTCGGCAACAAACAAGAACTAGACTGAATGAGAATTTTTTTGTTCCACCTCGCTATGTGTTGATCACAGCTTGAGGTCTGGGACATCGGACACTTTTGACAAGGCACATATTGCTGCCAGGTTTTTTTAATTGTACTCACCGATCCATGGGCATCTGCATCAACAGCCAGTGTCTTACGAGTCGCCCAACCAGGGCCATCTGAACGTGCCTGCATGACAGGCTGAGCAGCAGAGTACACACATGCACAGATTGAGGGCAGCCCGGCCTCATGAAATGTCAACAATGTACTGGGAGCGAGGGGGGGCAACTTAACATCTGCGATAGAGCAATACAGCACTTGCTAGCTTGCTCCTGGGCTAGCAAAGCCCAAAAATATTTACAAGTACCACAGTCTGGCAGCTCTGATAACTCTCCAGGTAGCTTCAGTCTCATGTAATGCATGGCAACTATTATGCCTGCTATGAACGGTTTTGACTACCCAGCGACAACCTCTTCCTGATGCAAACTCCAATGACATCAATGAAACCGGGCTGAAGGCACAGGGACCATTACACAATTCCAACCGTGTTCTGCCTAGCATGCTTCTTTAACTACCAAACAAGCTCCGAAGTAACACTGCAGGTTCCTCTTACTTCATAGAAGGCGTCTGAGTAGAATCTGGGCCAGTGTGACTCCCAGTAGTTGTCCTGTGACCTCTCAGTAGGTGCTCCCACCCCAATGTTGTCTTCATACACGTTATGCTGCACCAGATCCACCTTGCGGGTCTCACAAGGTGACAACAGGCTCTGCTGCTGCTCTGTTTCTGTACGGCAGAATGCAACAGTGGTTATACAAATGTTGAGATCAATCACTTTTATAAGACAGACCACTGCACAGCCCTCCGGGGCGTGCAGGACCCAAGCATGTTAGCCTCCCTTATATTTCATGACGGCCACAGCAGAAGTGCCTGAATTAGGCCTGTGGCCTCTGACTACCAAATGTTCGTACAAGGCCACTCTCAATACAAGATTTTTCCAGCACAAGAGTTTCTGCAGAGGCGAGAAAGAGATCTTCGGAAGGGCAAGGGCATCGCCCGTTCTGCATGGGGCCAAGGGAGGGGCCATTCTGTGTAAGTACTTTCAAATACCTATTGTGTGGGACCTCTCCAGTGTTGACCTGGTCAAGCAATGTGTGCCATTCAAGCAGTGCTTGTCATCCTAGGGAACTAACCCGATAGGAAGCACCTCGGTGCAGCACCATATGATGGTGGCATCTACACAGTCTGCTGAACAACAGCAACACCTACCACTATTGCGATTCCCTGGTACTGACCTGTATGAGGGATCTTCCACAGTCTCATGGCCCTGGTGCTCTGGGTCTGGGCTGGGTCTTGCAGCCTGAGGTTCCATCTGCCCACATAGCCTGACCAGTGACTGCAGCCATAAGGAAGGGAAAGCATCCAGTTAAGGCTATGCTTTGTGATTGCCGGGCCGCTATGTGCATGGGCTTTGGGGCGATCCCCTTGGACGTTGGAGTTGAACTGAGACAAGCTGCGCAGCTGCCTTATCTTTATCAAAACTCTTCGTACAACTATGCCAATGACAGCAGCTGAATGCTGGAAAACAGCTCGCGGCCAAAGGTACAGTCGTCTATGGAGTCCTACGATTTATCATTTCAGCTGCGGTGATGGCAGGCTACACGGTCCCACCTGTCAGAAGCATAACGACCGTAGATGTTGCGTATGATGTCTGCGCTGGTGACCTTCACCCTAGAAGCAAGTGCATCCTCTGGGCGGCTTGTAAGCGCCATAGGAAGGTCAATTCACAGTGGTATGACTGAGTTCGAAGATGGCAGGGAGCGAGCGGAGCAACTGGTTGAGGCTGGCGCAGGGCTGCATGCTTCCAGGCTAGCTAACTACTGTTGTTGTGGTGGCGGTTTATCAAATAAATTCGCTGGCGGATGTAGATCCGTAGATCTTCGCAGTCACCAGGGTGGCTTTCTAAGGTTACTCTTGCATAAATCTCAGTTTCATCCTCCCCAGACTACTCATCTCATATGTACCCCTAGAGACTTTAACAGGAACAACTCACAACACTGAAGGAACAAAGAGCGGCCGAGCAACAGGGCAATCGTAATTCAGCATGTGAGGCAGCCCATGGTGTACGCGCTAGAGGCAACCACGCCAGAGCAAATGCAGTTAAAATCATTCCGTGATCACAGTCTTATCACTGTCTTGTTCGTGTCACTCCAAAGTGGGAAGCGCTTGCAGCATGGTATCTGGGTAGCGCGTACGGCACTAGCTGGGCTTTCTCTTAGATGCTAATTTATGCCCCTAGAGGAATCCCATCATGCTCCACGAGAGCACGTATAAGCAGGGGGTAATATCTGTTTTCAGTGTCAAGCTATGGCCTCTAATCAGAAAGGGCACACCATCCTGGATGTGCCATCCTCTCTAATCCCGACAATACACTTGTTTCGACACTTCGCTGGCTGTACTGCAAGCTCAATGATCTACAGGGAAGCACATGCTGGCATGTCTTTCTCTCTTTGCTGTCTCGCCTCATATTCCATGCAGCTTAGAAGACGCTAGGCACCCTCATGCTTGTAAGACATTTACTCATACTCTATCTTGATACTATGCAGGATGTTCTCGGTTCGCTCGACCCTTGGAGTAGGTCTCAAGCATGCTCCGCAAATCCGCCCATGGAAGGAGTACGTCTCATCTACGGCGTGTGCTCATTGTTGCGGCATCCTGGCAGCAGCAGCAGCAGCAGGTGGAGGCTTCCTCAACCCCTCCACGCATACCCGCAGCTCCAGCTGTGATCTTGGTGGTGGACACTAGCTGTACACGAGACACACTCCTGCAAATCTTCAGGTAAAAGCCTTCTTCACCTCCCAGCACAGCTTGGATCAGCCAAGAGCTTGCTGGAGACCTCTAAGGCACTGGAGACCTCTCAACCGCTTGCTGTCTTCTGCAGTGCCTGATATTTTTTTCCTTTTCATTCAGATGTTTCATGAAACTATGTGGTTGGGTACAGTAGGGTACAGTATTGATGTGGACCTTCTTGGTCTGTGTTTCCAGGGCGTTAGCTGCACAAGAGGTCCCAGTGCAGCATCTGACTGTGATCCAGCAACCACCACCTGTACCTGGACCCGCATTATCGCGAGGGCCATGCATCCACCTCCCCTCCATCTGGATGCCAGCACTTTCCGTCCTCCCTCCCAACCACCTCCGCTCAGTTCATATCCAAACCCACCCATCACCACCACCAGCAGCAGCAGCACTACTACCACCACCAGCAGCAGACGCTGTTTATGATGATCCCAGTAATGAAGGGCGGTTCCTCATCCATGCCAAGGACATGCTGCACCTGACACACTTCACAGCGCTGGAAAGCCTGGCCATCGCTCCCACCAATGCTTCTACTGCTACATATACCACCACTGCCACCTCATCCTCTTCTGCTGACTGGTATGCAATGTCTATTGAAGCAATGCCCCTGCTGGTGGGGCTACCTTCGCTATAGGAGTTGACCCTCGGCCTCTATGTTGGGATGATTGCAGATGCTGGGGAGGTAAGATACGTAGCATGCAGGCTAGATGATGGAGGGTCATCAATGATACCTGTCGGTCCTCAACTGGTGTGGTAGCTCTTTGGCCCTCTAGTCAGGTCGTCATGCATGCCCAATGAGGCAGTTGATTTAATCAAATTTATTGACGTAACGGGATATGTACGTATCCCGTTACATATGGCAGCAACGGGAGACGTGTTTGATGTGCACTTGCGCTTCTTGTATGTGGGTGCCCTTGTGAAGTGGATTGGACACATGCTTCAATAGAGGTTTGCCATGCCATCGTCTTGGTCATTGCGTGGGTTTCTTTCTGCTGCTTCTCACGCATCTAGCACGTGTAGTACCAGGGCATCCACGGAGTACCACTGGACCACAACCCTATTGCATTTCACCAAGTTGGTGTGAATCAAACTGTTGGTCAGTATTGTTTGCAGATCGCGATTGCTTCCATTTTTCAGAGGCTTCTTTCCTTCCGTCTCTAAGTCTCTTGAGACCCTTTTCAAGATAGCTGTTGTGGTTGCTGTTGCTCCAGTTGTTTTACCCGACCATGAGCACGCCCCACACGCCTAAGCCTGAGCCTCTGCAATCCCACCTACGCGCCATCACGTAGTGTCACAGTGGGGTGGAACCCTTTGGAGGCACCCTTGCAGAATCTCCGCTCCTATGAGTGCAGCGGAGGAATGGACCTTGGTCTCTGGGATGAAGATGAGGATTTTTTCATCGGGGGTGATGAGCCAACCATGCACCAGCAGCTCATGACATGGAAGCAGGAGGGACGCCAAGACAAGCTCAAGTCACTGCCTCGGGTGGCACTAGACACTTTGGTTGTGAAAGACCCAGGCTCAAGCGAGCCAACCTCGAGCGTATGGAACATTTGGTCCTTGTTGGGTACGCACCCTCAGCTGAACTCACAGCTTACTCAGCTTGAGTTGTACCGAGAAGCACTGCCGGATGATGCACTGCGGGCGAATGACCTGGCTGGCATCCTCCCATCATTACGGCAGTTAGTTGTGGAAGTGTCGTACTCCAGTAACATGCTGAAGCTACAGCCGCTGACTCAGCTAAGGTCACTAGTGATACGGGTGCCTAGTGACGAACAGGACGTCGCAGTTGGGATCAGCAGCATTGCCTTCTGCAGCTGCTTTGTTAACCTGGAGCGCCTGGAGTACATTGCAGGGTCATATGGCAGTCACTATCTGGATGACCAGGCGCTCCAAGTGTTAGCAGAAGCCCTGCCGGAACTGAAGAGCTTCAGCTTTGCTGGTCACATAGCCTCACATGAGCTCACATGCTTCCCAGGTGAGCCAGGGGGGGGGGGGGAAGGGAGAACTTAATGCGCTGCACTCCTTTTTGGCTGGCCCATTTTATTCCCTGAATGTTGTGGCAAGAAGAAGCAAAAAAACAGATTCTGCGTCATTTCTGGTGCGATTGTGCATAGCACTTACTCTAACACATTTCGGACTTGCATAGGAGATTCTGAAACACTGTTGTTGAGATTTGCAGAAATTTATCGTGACTTATGTTGATTTATGACATACCGTGACGGCTATTGAAAATGCATAGGACATACAACTTGAATTGTATCGATGTTGAATTTGCATGGGACATACTCTGTTACAATCTATGGTATGCCATAGCTAAATTCCCATAGGCCATACCTTAAATGATTGATTACTTGCAGATGGTTGGCATATGGATGATGCGCTGCAGTTTCTTATGGAGATGCTCTGCAGCTGCATCCCACTGTTTTTATGCTGGAAGCAGGTAAGTGCCACATGCTTGGGGCCTGTCCACTCCTTCTGTAAGCTTTGAGGAGGCTACATCAGTTAGAATGTTTGCATCATAGCACTTCAGATTCATGGGACCGAGTGGATAATCCAGCTGCTGCTAATATACCGTGCTCTGGTGCTGTCACAGGTCCGCGTCTGGAGCAGCTGAAGTTACATAGCCTCTACGACGACGCCACGGTTAAGGTCCTAACCTCTGCCCTGCCTACCAGCTTGACTCGGTTGGAGCTGATTGGTGTGGAGATCAGTCATCAGCCTCAGCAGCAGCGGCTGTCAGCGTCATCATCACCTCTCTTCACATCATCACCAGTAGCATCATCAGCTCCATCACTAGAGTCATCACATGGAGCAGCAGCAGCAGCAGCTGATGTAGATGATCTGGCGGTCTCAGCAGCAGCAACAGCAGCAGTAGTGGTGGCAGGAACAGTGGCAGCAGGTGGAGGGCAACATAATGCAGTAGTGACCAGTACCGAATTTTCACTGCCGTCGTCATCACCAGCAGCAGTGTTAGCGGTTGTGGCTGTAGCCGTCACTGATGAGCAGCCGCAGCAGCAGAAAGGGGATATTGGGACTGGTAGTGTGGCACAGAGCATGGGTGGCAGCAACAGGGGTGGTGGCAGCAGCAGCAGCAGAAGTGCAGGAACTGTAGCAGACTGTCCACACCTGCAGCAGCTGCATCTGACGCTGGTTTCAGATGAGTCACTGCTCATCTTTAGGTAAGCAGCAGTAATCTATGACATGGCAGTCTAGCACATGAAACCAGTCAGGAGCACCATCCACCTATCTGGTTAAGGGGACAGCTGTGAATAGAGTTACTGAAAACAGCATCTGGCGAAAATGGCAAGAGACAGCACCGCAGTAGCACTGTCTTTTGTTAGCCTGACCAGCGGATGGAACCAAGCGGGCATTGCCTTTTTGGTTGGGTAGTTAGGTACCCGTGGGTAGGATGGTCCTTGCCTTAAAGTGAAGGCAGTACTGGTAGTGCCACATTACGGTTTTTGGAATTCATCAAAGTGCATGGTGTGAAGGCCAGCCACTGACATCGATGTGCATGACTTTCCAGGTAAGCTGTTAGATGTGTCTGGCAACCAGCATTGAGATTACAGGTTACCAAATGGCCCCATCAAAGTGGAGCGCCGGTGAGGGCAGCGCTACCCGCAAAGAGCCAACTAGATTCCAACGGCATACTCAGAATTCCTGTATGTCCCAAGAGCCTCACACTGGCTGCCACCAGCCCTCCCTTGATCCCTAGCATTAAGTGTTGCATGGCAGCAGCTGATAACATAGCAGTACTCGCTCAGCTCACTGTCCTTGTTTTGCTAACGCCACTGTTGCTGCTGTTCTCCAATTTGTAGGGGCAGCCCAGTGACCTCTTTGGTCTTTTCAGTAGGGCAAAGTGTGTCAGCATATGAGTCAGCCATGAGTCAGCTACCAGGCACCTTCTTAAGATTGAGGGCACTTGAGGTTCAGTGTGCACCACAATCTGCTGGCACGGTCACTGGTGAGTCAGGAAGGGAGGGCTTGGGAGGTGTGGGAGTGCTTTGAGCGGATGGTGAGAAAGGAAAGGGGGAGACGAAGAGACTGGAGGAGAGCAGAGAAGTTATGAGGGTCTGGTGGGCAGGGAGAGAGGTGAAAGGCACATGGGAAGGGCACATGGGAGAGGGAAGGATTGGGGGGAAAGGGGTAAGGAAGGACTTCAGCAATGGCGCGATTAACAATGAAATGTTGCCACGGGGAGAGGAAGATGGCGGGAAAGAGCAACGGGGTGTGAAAGGTGCCTTGACCAGGAGTAGAGAGGAAGGGTGCACGGGAAGGGGTTGCCAATATGGGAAAGGGAGGGGGAAATGGGAGGCAGAAGGAAGGGGGGGGGGGGGTGGCATGGTGCAATTGAGGGATGGATGTACCACAGCTGCTCTTTTGTGCGTGTGAAAGTCTGACCACCAGCATTCTCTTCAATATGCCAGGTGGGCTCTTACGCTCTTCATAGCAAATAATGTTCATGTTTGGGAGAAAAGACTGCACAGCCCTCGGACTTTGCAGCACCGGCGACATGACTCCAACTTCTAGTGTGTTAAAAGTTGAAAGACTGAGTGAGTCTATGCAATGATATGCTTGATTTGTGAAAATTTATCAGAAATTTGCAAGACATGCTGCTGCTGCTGTTGGTTTAGGTGATGGCAGTGGTGTTGAGCTTTTCAAGTGCTGCCTACAGTCACCTGTCAGCACTGACCTGTCTCACCCGCCTGTCACTAGACCGGAGCCTGGTGCTGCAATCTGGTGAGTGACACATTGGGCTTAGCCACGCGGTGAACACTTGCTCTGGCAACACTGAGGGGTAAAATTTGCACCTATATGTTTGCTTCTGGCTTAATTGCAGTGATCATGACAGAGAGCAGATGTTGGTCTTACCTGGCTTAATTGTACATGTATTGTTGCAGTGCCAGGTGTTTTACTGCAGTGCCTGTTGTATATGGGGTTTAATAGCTCTGTCTTCACCATTGCCGGTGTGCGTGTGTTGGATTGAGAACGTAGTGTTTGGCGTGTTGAGCCTGTTGCTTCCTAATACCGTAGTCAGCCAGTGGTCTGAACAGAGGGAACCTATGTGTGATGGCTTCACTCTTGGGCCCTTGGCCCTAGGACTATCATTTTGCAGCATCCCTGCTTGCGAAGCATCACACATACCCTTTTTGTTGGGAGGGGGTCTGTTTTATTACTATTTCTGTCGATGGTACCAATATGTATGCCCTGCTGGCCTGTTCCCAAACATAAGCGACCTGTGTAGCTGCTTGCATTGCCTGCATGAGGTCAACTCAGAAGTGCACAGCGCGATGTCAGGCTTTAGCAATCACTGTATCAATGTGTTTGATGTATCTAACATGAGTGTGGTTGGTGTGCAGGTTTTTCACAGACCGCTGACATCACTCTGCTCTCAGGTTTGGGAAGCTTGGTGCAGCTGAGGTTAATGCATCTGCCACTGCTATGGCCCTTAGACATCCTGGCACAGCACCTCGAACCTCTGACCAGCCTAAGGGAACTTGCGCTGCTGCTGGTGCCTAATGGAGGGGGGGGGGGGGCAGTCCTACTGGAGCAGCAGCAACAGGTGGTGGTGAAGCTAGCAGTGCAACAGCGGAGGGTGTGGCTCCTGCTGCTGCTGCTGATGGTGGTGGGGGCAGAGGTGAGGATGATGATTATGCTGGGGAGGAGGCTGCTCTAGTGCCGCTTGGCAAAGGGGAGGAGCAGAAGCAGCAAAGAGGAGGGAGGCAAGCTCCTGGTGGTAGTGGTTTAGTCCTGGGTGACACTAGCACTTTGGGAGGAAGTGGCGTGTTATTGCGTACCCTGAGGAATTGCTTGGTTAGATTTGAGTGAAAGCAGGTCGGGAGTTGGAGTTGGACTGGTGTTTCGAAGTGGCCTTCGAGGCGAAGTCGGTAGATGGCGTCTGCAGGCAGGCGCGCGTGTTTTTATGCACAGATGTGTGGAGGTGCTGCTTAGTTGGGCTCTTTATTTAGGAGGGGGGGGGGGCGTCTGTGGGTCATATTCAATGTCTTACTAAAATCATAGCGCGCGGGGAGAGTCCCACTGAGGACGTTGTCGATTCTTGGATGGACCATAGTACTTGACTGAGATCTTATCTAATCCTCTCCTCAAGTAGCCACCTCAACAGAGACAGCAAATAAACGTAATACGGGTCCATTCAGAAGTCTACGCCGGAGCAAACATCCCCTGAGCAACAGGACGCTGTCATTGATCAACGCAGCACTTGGGTTATTATGCAGCCCCTGGTGTACGTACGCGCGAGCAAACAACAGCGCCAGCGCACAACACTGACCTTTTTCGTATCATTTCAGTAAGCACTCCCCTTGAACATGCAACCCCTTCAGCCGCTGCATATCCTTCAGCCGCTGAAAATGTATACTAGATCCACCTAGCATCTACTGAACCAAAGTTGGGTCGGCCGTCCTATATGTATCTAAAGCAGCAACCCTGGTGCATTATACCTTCACAGCAACCTCCAATGGTATCAGTATACCCTCAACCCTATCAACCAGCTGCTGCAAAACAACCACTTCTTCCTCAACATCACAGCCTTGTGCTGCTGTGCCCAGCGTCTTCGTCAGCAGCTGCAGCCAAGCACTATCACCCGATGTCACTCCTAACACCTCCAAGGCCCCAACTAGCTTAGCTAGCTGGTCCACGTCATACAGCAAGTAATCCTCTTCAAAGTGTTCTAGCAGCTGCTGCCTTAAACCTGGGGAGGGGCGGATATTCAACCTGCTCAGGAACACATAAAAAAAAGCAACAGAGACGTTACTTTAGGCAATGGGTTGGACCCAATCTAGTTGCAGGTGGTGGCCAGGGGCTGGCAGTGGAGTGTTAGCTGGGGTCAGAGTTGGGGCGGTGCACGGCTGCAAAACTGGTTGGAGTCATGCTCGGGTGCTGCAAGGCCCACAATACATATATCAATATCAATGTAGCATTTAGGCAGTTGCAAACAGATGCTAGGCAATAATAGACTCCTTTGGTGACACGAGCATGTGTGTAACACTAGCACCAGGAGGAAGTAATATTTCGCTTAGAACATCCCAGTACAGCTATTCGTTATGCCCGTTAAGGCTGCAGAACACAGGGTTGCATGCCTTTGTGTCGACTCAACTCGCATCCAGTCAACAGGCTACAATTGATTAAAAGCCACAGCTTCCAGGGACTGGGGCCTGTGGCCCATTTAGCTTTGCCTTCCAATGAAATTTGTTAAATTAAACCCACCTGGTGAGACATTCCACCAATTGAGCCACATCCTGGCAAGATGCCCTCCTAAACCCTGCCTCCAGTAGCTGGAAGTAGCTCATACACCACACAGGGCTGGGCACAAGGTCTAGAGTTGCAGGGAGCAGCAGCAGGTGAACAAGTGGTTGGAAAGGTAACCTTGAAGACCTCCGCTGCCCCTGACGCTGTTGCTGCTGCTGCTGTTGTGGCTGCTGTTGCTGCTGTTGCTGCAAGGGGAGCTGCTGCTGGGTGCTGTTGCTGTGTTGTTGTTCCCTCATCAGCTGGAGAGTGGCAGCCAGAAGGTCTTCAACCCATAGTGGTGGTAGCAACAGCTGCAGCTGTTGTTCTAGCTGGAGTTGTCCCTGCCACGACTCCTGATGTTGCTGCTGCCAAGCGTCTCCATGCTGCTGCTGCTGATGTACTGCTGTCTCACCCCCTAGCGCCAACATGGTGGCATCTTCTGTTTCTCCTCTTCCACCTCTCTGTGCAGTTGCTGCTTCTACTCCCTGCTGCTCCTGCTGCTGCTGGATTTCCCCCCCATTCCCCGTAACCGCTGGAGCCATTCCACCCTCATGTACTGCTGCTGCTGCTGCTGTTGCCGCTGGTACTGCATTATCAGCATCCGTCACTGGTCTTCTAACCCCATCTGTATCTGCCATATCCAAGCAATACATTAGGCTTGCCACTGCCCATGAAAGGTGACCCAGCCCCACAAGTCCCACCTCTGTCAACCGTTGCTGCAATAAAGTGAGGGCAGACATCAGGAACTCTGCCGAGGGCTGGATATCTGCTGCAGCAATGTCTTTGAGGCATTGGACTAGCTGTTCTGGGGTAAGTTGGGGTAGTAATGGTAGGGCTTGCTGCAGAGTATCTGCTACTTCTTCTGGGTTGAAGTCCTTCTTGCTCTTTGCTAGGTAGCTGAGAGCCCCAAGGAAGTTTTCAGCAGTGAGTTCGTCTGGGGCAGCCTGCATGGAATGGCCAGTGGTTCATTAAAGTAGGTATGTCACAAAATTCCAGCCATGGCATGTCAGAAATGGATGTGTCCAAGAGGCAAGCAACGGCAACATTGAGCTCCGCCCGCAACCGCTTTCCGTTGATTGGTGAACAACGCAACAGTCAATACTTGACGAGATGAATGCTCTAGAACATTGGTTACAGCCACCAAAGGTGCAATACATGGGCAGCATCTTTTAGTCCAATGGATTGAGCGTTAAAGGAGATGGGATGATCAGCTACAGGAGCAAAAAACTGCAGCGGTTTAGGAGTGGCTGGCAGAGGTAAGTACCTGCTTGGCGCTGTTCCATGTGTGTGGTTGACTGTCAATTTGCTGCATTGCTCTGTCATAACATCCAGTAGTAGACACCCAGTAGAGGCAAAAGCTATGAAGAGTGCCGCAAGCAGAGTCGGCTGCTGATCTCACACATCACTGAGATTTGCTGAGCAAGGACTGAAACCCTGCTTGCTCGTACCTGTGTGGCATCTTCAAGGCCAGGCCCCTTCCATGGATCCACAGGCCCTAGGTCTCTGCTCAGTCTCCTTTTTGTCAGGCTGTCTAGGCCAGCTGCACTGTAGTCATCTACCCTTTTCTGATACTGGGACGCATCCCTCCATGCGTTGCTGTTGCCCAAAATTTCTTCGAAGCCAAGTCGTGCATACACGCAGATGTGCCGACATCTACGCACTGCCTGCGATGGTGGTCGGATCCCTGGAGTTGATTGAAGCTGTGATCTGCTGTGATTTGAGCTTAGGACAGCAGAACGACTGCTGCTGCTTCTATTGCTGCCAAGCCTGCAAGCAACCAGAGACGAGTGCATTCGGTTCTATTTCTTGTCTGCTACTGCAAATAGGGCCATTATCGCTGGAATGTGCAGCAGGTTGTGTACGCCACATTCGCCACCTTACATTGGAGGAGGTCCAGAGGGTCACCGCGGCAGCCCCGGGAGTGCAGCGCAGCAGCCGGATCCGTGTAGGATTTGCTTAAATCAGTTTTTATTCCAAGAATGCATGCAGATGATTGCCGGTAGTTGCAAACAGGGGTCCCGACTGCATCAAGCCTGGACAGGGGTTCTGTGGCCACAATCATGCCCTAGGCCAGCCTGTACGACAATTATTTTGCCGACACAATCTGTGCAGCAAGAAAGCATCTTTGGCAGAAAGCAGACCGCAAGAACTGCCTGGGTCACCGGAGTGCCACACTGTGAAAGTGACAGGCACAGATTGTTGCTACCGTGTAGCCGTGTACATGTTTCACCTCAGCAATTATGCATGCATAGGCAGCTGTGAAGCATGTCAGTGCGTACGGTTCTAGCCAAATGTTTGGTCCCTGGTCGAAATACTGCTCATCCACAGTTCTAGCGGAATAAAGAGCCCTTTTCTTTGATTACTTAGAAGAGTAATAACACACTCACAGAACAGTTGCCAGCTTAGCCGACATGTCGTCTTGGTTTCGGGCAATCCTGGACTGGCTTAAAAGGTACACTTCAGCATGGTCCCAGGTGTTGTCCTGCACTCGCGCAGGCCGTGACCTCATCGCATCTGCTGGCGAAACATTTCATTAGGCGCCATCAAGGAGCCTACGCGCTTACTCTGATGGGGCATGACTTTTATGCATGCAGCCTGTTTTTTCAGAAGGAGATGGAGCTCTCCTTGATCGGATTGCAGAACGCTGGCAAGAGTTCTCTTGTCAATGTGCTGACAACAGGCTCCTTTCATGAAGACATGATACCAACGGTTAGTACAAGCTGCGAGTTATTATGCAGCAGCAAACGGGGATCCTGCTTCTGACGAAGCATCCCTAGCCCTTGCTCTCCCCCCCTCCCCCCCCCCCCTACCGGTTGGTTGTTTCCATACGAGTGCCATTGGAATTCTATCGCCAAGGAAAGAGTCCATGAGGCTTGTGAAATTGGACAAGCAGTCTTCAAAATCTTGTGCATAATCCTCTCCAGTTCCACCTCTTTACTGTTAAGATATATATTGGCTAGCAAGATCAAGGGAGGGCTGATGGCAGCCAGGGTGAGACTCTTGGGCAGGAACTTTGAATGTGCCGGGGAAGCCTTAGTTGGTTCCTTGTGAGTGGTGCTGCCCCCACCGGCACCCCATCTCGAAAGCCATCTAGTAGTATGGTAGTCTGGTAAAAGTATGGGTGGCAGATGCTTTTCCATGCTTACCTACTGAACAGAGACACACAACCACCTGCTTGTCTGATGGATCGAAACCCGCTGAAGACCCCTGCTTTTCCTGTCTGCACTCACCCCTGCTTTTGTTACCCCTGCTTGTATTACCTGTAGTTAACCTCGAAGCCTCTGCTGTTTTCTGCTGCAGGTTGGTTTCAACATGCGGAAGGTGACCAAGGGAGCAGTCACCATCAAAATGTGGGATTTGGGCGGCCAGGTAAGCTTTGATCATGCCCTTGCAGACTCCCTGCTTGCACAGGCGGCAGGCTATCTGTCCTACACAGGTGTTAGCTGCCGAAGAACAAGCAATTGCATCAACCCTGAGAACTGCTCAAGGACTCGCCATCCTAGGCATCTGCGTCTTCACAAGGAATATGCCTTTTGTCGCTAGCAGCAACCGCTATTTGGGAAGCAATGTGAGAGTACTCTCAGCATGCAACACATTGAGCTCAGTATATCACTTGGGTATGATGTGAGAACCTGCGCCTTGTGCAGTTGTTCCAGCACATACAAGGATTCATCTAGTGACCTAACCATTGACCAATGTCCATGGCTACTGCTCTGCTGCAGCCACGCTTCCGCAACCTTTGGGAGCGCTACTGCCGTGGCGTACAAGCCATTGTCTATGTAGTAGATGCTGCAGACCACGAGTCTATCAAGGTGGCTGCCAAGGAGCTGCAAGCATTGCTGAGTAAGCAGAGCTTGGATGGCATCCCCTTGCTGGTGCTGGGCAATAAGAATGACCTACCAGGGGCACTCACAACAGAGCAGCTCATACCGCAGCTGGAGCTAGAGGTGAGGGGGGGATTATGGGTGACTAGGAGCTGTTGAAACCCTAAACCATATAAATGAAAGGCAAAATCGTACCCCTACGGGGGGGGGGGGGGGGCACTTGCCAGGCAAGCAGCTTGTAGTGCAGCTGGAACTAGAGGTAATGACGGGGGGTGTGGGTGACTGGAGGCTGCCTAAGCCCTAACTTCAATAGGCTGAAAACCCCCTATAGCCAGAAATGTAAAACACAAACTTTACTGGGGGCACTCACCATGGAGCAGCTCATACACCAGCTGGAGCTAGAGGTGAGGGGCAGCGGGGATTATGGGTGACCATACTGCCTAGGCCCTAGATTCCAGAAACTGAAATGTAAACTTATACCCCGCTGGGGGCACCATCACGGAGCAGCTCTCAGAGCAGCTGGGAGTAGGGGCTAACCTGGGGGGAATGGGTGGAGACCACAGCTGCTGTGGGACTGTTACTTAGCATAGGTGGGGTCATAAGGTTTGTCCCTTCAAGGTGTGGGAGTATTACAGCAGCTTGAACTTGAGGATAATGACTGACTGGATGCTGAACTCTTTTAGTGAACTTCGCTATGAAACCACATTCATATCACTCTGCCAAAGCCGATATGCATATGGCCCATGGTTGGCTGGGCAGACATCAGGGCTGATAGTTATGTTTGTGCTGTGATTTGGAGGGATCTGTGGTGGTCAGCATTGGCGGAGTCCCGTTCTTTGCTTTAAAGTCACCTCACTTCATCTGCAGCTCTGAAGACTTGTGTTGCTGTGTTGTTTCAGGGTATCACTGGCAGGGAGGTGTGCGTGTACAGCATCTCATGCAAACAGCAAAACAACATTGACATCACGCTGGACTGGCTCACTAAGCATGCCAAGTCATGAGCATGGGCCTACAAGCCAGCCTAGCTGTCCAGGAGAGCGCAGGGGAACAGTCTCGGTGATTCCAGGGAGCTTGAGAGACCTATGCCACAGCAAGCAACAGTGGTGTGGCAACTACAGCAGCAACAGCAGCAGCGGGGCTGGCAGCACCAGAGGCTACTGGGGCAGCAGTGGTAGCAGAGGCAGTAGCAGATGCGCTATTCTTATGCACATGCTATCATGCTCAGGAACAACAACACAAAAGCAGCATGAGCGCTGGCAGCAGCAGCACGTGAGCAGCAGCAGCTGCTGTGCTGTTCAGCAAGCACATCGCTTTATGCTGGTGGCCCTGTCTGGTTCAGCAGCAACAGCAGAAGCAGCCACAGTAGGTCCAGGCTCCTCCAGCAGCTGGTGCTTTAAGCGTTTTGACATCTTCGCCAACCGTAATGGCTCGGAGCTTGATATTCCGCTTGGCCCGCTGCATCTTTTGCTGCAGCATGTATGAGAAGTGTGCATAGGAGATGAGCATGGGGGCAAGGAAGCCATTACATTCAAGGCAATGGATATTGTGAGAGTTGCATCAGTTGGGAGACGGAGATTGTTTGAGGCTCTGGGCGGACCGCACTTATGAGTGTGCTGTCTGTCTGCAGGATGTGGGTAGTAGGCAGTGGCAGAGCATAAAAGGGTATCACGCTTTGCTGGTTTTAGTGGCATGTGGAGTGGGATGGACAAGACAGAGGTAGGCATAGGAGTAGTTAGGTGCAAAGTTAGCTACTGTATTTGGCAGGACATGGAGAAGAGGCCCATGTCACATGGGCCTTCCTGGGGATGCTGTAATTTGTACCTGTACCTGTATCTGAAAGTGGCTTGGGGCAAGGGTGGTTTCAACACGTACGGTAGTATGATAAAGATGCATGAGTTGGGCGTGACATGTATTTGAACAATGTGGTGGTCTAAAGCTCAGTAGGCATGCAGTGTCAATAGGCACTGTAGTGTGAACTGGTGATTTGCTTGAAGTACAGACAAGGCAGGAAGTTCTGATGGTGCTAATGGTGTGATTAGGCCCAGCCGGGGGGTTGTAGCGTGACAACTGTACTGTTCTGCCAAGGGCAGTACAGTAGCACGTGATTTGCGGGCATGCAGGCATGGAGGTTGTTATTGGTACCAATTGTTTGGGGTGCTAAGTTATCATGCTGAGAGCGATGGTATGACGTGCGTATGAATGGCTGCATTGCGGGCGCTGGGGGAAGCCCGTGGGTACGGTATACATTTTGTGCATGTTGGCGGTGCCTGTAGATGTTGATGGGTTGGTGGTCTCAGTGTGTGTGTGTGTGTGTACCTCACATTGGCAAGCCCATGGGCTGTAGTAAATGTGGTTGATGTTGTGTCAGGCAGTCCCACACATGCCAATGTGAACTGATGTGGTGCCCTGGATTGTGGTAGGGTGCTCACACTGGGTAGGTATGCATGGGTAGTTCTGCAGACAGGATTTGTCTATTGGTGTCGTAGGATTGGACCACTTTATCAATGAGCACAAGCCCGGATTTGGGGCAGTCTGCAGTCCGCAACCCCAGCTACTGCAGATCCTGAGAAGCTGGAGTGATCCAGGTTCACTATGACTAGGCATCAGGTCCGCTCAGCCAAGGGCATGCAACTGGTCTGCTGATGTATGATCCAAACCTGCCATTTTGTTTATCAATAACATTGAGAGCATCAGGGTTGCAGTGTCAAAGTGCTGCTTTTCAAGTGGATGGGCCAGGTGCTGGTGTTGACTCAAGTATGGCATGTGCTAGGTTCTGGCTATGACCGAGGGTAAAAACAGCTGCGTAGAGCCTACCTGTGCTTAGAAGCTGAACCTCTGCCCAATGTAGTTTTCTTAGATGTCCAATACTCAGGGCTTGGCCCCTGAGGCTTGCAGCACTCTTTAGCCCATTCTCTCACTGTTAGCTTGGTAAGACACCATCGGTGATGCTTCCCGCTTAGCCCAGAGCGTCTCCTTCATCTGAGTGTGGGCTGGCCTTCTGCACACTTTTGAGATTTTTCGGCCTGTGAGCAACTGTGGCACCCGGTGACTCGTGGAGTGGGGCAACTGAGTTCGTACCTTGCAGCTTGACGCTAGCGGCATTTCATTTAGCACCGAGGCAGAAGGTGGCCTAGACTGGGTTTTGGCTGACACAATTTGCTCGGTCCCTATAGCACTACGCGCTTGACAAGGCACTGTTAGAGACATGGGACTATTGTTCTCCGAAGGCCAGCTATCGGTACGTTTAGCGGACTGCAGCCCCCCGTTCATTTTTTGAAGATATAGTTGTACCTATCCCAGTCCCTGAGCGATGACTTCCACCAGGAAGTTGCCCATCGGTATTAACGCTGCAGCTGTGCTTCAGCTTGCTAAGTATTGGGATGATGACAGTTTTAGCGATATGACAGTAAGGATAATAGAATCGGTGCTCAGAAGCCCACCGTATAGCCATACACCGGTAGATCTGCGCCGTCCCTTGAAAGCACTACGCCTCACAGGCTCCACAGCAGGCCCGGGCAGTGCCGAGACAGCACATACAGACGCAGAGGGCCAGGCAGCTCAGAACTGCAAGCATGAGATCCATGTTTCACGCATAATATTAGCAGCTGGCTCTGGCTACTTCAGTACCAGGTTCGCATCCGGCCTTTCTTCCTCCTCCAGCAACAACACCTATGACCTAGTAGTGGGCCCAGGAGAAGCAGATGCAGCCAAGGCAGTCTTGCAGTCCATCTACACGGGCAAGGCTCCTGAGCAAGCATCCCTGTCAGAGATGATCCTCATGTTCAAGATGGCAGATCGGCTACAGACAAGCACTATGGCCACATTCCTTGAGGCACTCACAAGCCAAGACATATCTGATTGGGATTGGGACGCAGTCGTCTTGGTACGTGCTATCTGGGCGTGTTCATTATCATGTTGTCCAAGCCGGCTGATCGCCCTCACTCTACCATGACAGATAGTTGGCCCATGCACCGTGCGATGGCCTCCAATGGCATGGGACCAATAGCACTCTGCAGCTGAGCCGATGAGATGTTATTTCATGGGTGATGCCTTCCTGCTTGGAACCCCCCTCCCAAGCTTGCCTGGGTTTCTGCATGACCACATCCCCCCTACATGAAGCCACTGATGCGGAATAGCATCATGTTGCGACACAATTACTTGTGATGTTTTCACCAGTCTCCTCGGCTAATTTGCCTGGTGATGTGCCGCAGCCTGCTTTCCATTTGTTTCCAGTGAATATCTACTAATGGTCGCCCCCTGCCCGTGCCTGCATCCACAGGTTGCCAACCTGCCCCCCTTCATGCTTGAGCCGCACTCATCCTTTGCTCCAGTGGCCAAGCAGGCATTTCGAAAGATGCTGAGCGTATTGGGGGACCTGGAGGTGAGAAGTCAATTACAGTACTACCAGTATTCCACTATTAAGATCATTATAGCTACCCCAAGTCTTGTTCCGATAAATGGCTACTGCAAGACAAACTTGAATCGCAGACCTTCTCCTCCCTGGTATATCTAGTGCTTTGCTGCATGTTCTTTAATGTTATAACATGGCTACTGAGTGGTTTGTAGATTACGGCTAGTGAGGCCCATGATCCTCGGTGGTAAGACAACACGTTCGGGAAGCCTTTCGCCCTTTTGCATTCATACGCATGCATGTCTCTTTCTTTCCTGCAGGAAGTGATGCAGCCGGACAACACAGATGCTCAGCAGAAGCTAGCCCAGCTGCCAATAACCCTCGTCTTAGCCCTACTGGCGTCTGATCAGCTGAAAGTGGCTTCAGAGAACTCAGCTCTTGCTGCTGCAACCTTCTGGCTTCAGCACGAAATGCTCCGGAGGGACTGTTTTGAACCAGCAGCTCAAATCAGCCTAACGGATGTGAAGCGGCAGCTGATCCTGAAGCTGCGGTTGTGCCAGTGCAGCCCTTCCTACCTTATGTCCTGCCTGAACGACGCTTATTGCGAGCGTGGACCTGAGTCTGCGGGGTTTACATCCATGCACTTTTGGATGAGGGAGCAGTTAGATGCTAACCAGCGGGGGAAGCTGATTTGGGGGGCTAACCGGGTCGCTGCTGTGCGGGCGGCAACTGGAAATGAGCTTGGGCCACGCAGCATGGAGGAACTTCAGGTACCAGTGCAGATAGGTGCTGGGTCTAGTTGGTGGCACGTTGCTCGACCTGCTTCAAATCTAACCTGTGGGAAGATGCAGCTGGAGGTGACTTTATCAGAGCTCGCTGCTCAGGGGAGGGTCCTTAGCAAACCCTGTTGGTACGGCGGCTACACCTGGAAGCTGCGAGTGACATGGCCTGAGGACTCAAGCAGCAGCAGCAGCAGCAGCATTGGGGTCTGCGTTGACTGCGACAAAGGGGCTGTAGGATGCAGCATTCCCGTGGCTTGCAAAGCCACAGTCAATGCAGCACATGTCCATGACAGCGAAAGGGACATGGTGGGAGAGATTCAGCCTTGGGAGCTGTGTGGCGGCTGGACAGACTTCTTTTGCCAGCAGGTGGGGTCTTTGGCTGATGCCAGTAATAAGCTAGGTGAATTCATCCATGCTGATGGCAAGCTGCACTTCACTGCAGAGGTGAGCCAGGTGGGGTGAGGTGGAACCCAGTGGACCCGTGAAGCATGCTCATGGCTATGAGTTGTTAAGCAGCAAAACTGTTGATGCTCCGCCGTAGGCCCAATGGCTACTGCAGAGCAGCTTCCAGACGGCATCTGCAAGCCTCTTAGCACTGCATTCGCAAGTTCTATGCAGTTCTTGAGTTACTCACACCTCACTGGTGCTTGGGGCGAGTCAAGTGTGAGAAGCCCTGTTTGTCCTCCTACTTCAGCGTCTGACGATGGTTCATATAAGGAGCTTTTAGTGGGGTGGGCCATCATTGTTGGCAGGGGATGTGTTGACCAAGGGCTGCCAGCACACCAATTTTGGCAGCAAATTCATTTGTCTTTTGTGTACCCAGTGTTTGTCACCTGCATGCTGGAAGAAGTTGCAGCAGCTGTTAGGGTGCTGAATTAAGCGGGCTGCTCTATGGTATTACAGCTGGTTTGATGTAGTTTGAAGGGTGCTCCACTGAGAGTGACTGAATTCCATGTGAATCTGACTGACAGCAAGCCACTTGGCAGGGAGGCTGCCATGGCATTTTCTTCTGTAGATTGCAAGAGCTTTGTCGACAGACTCCCCTTCAGACACATTGTGGGGTGGCCATGCCGTACCTTTAATCGCTTTGGGGCCAGGGGGACAGAAGTTGCTTGTTGTACTACTCTATGGTAGAACAGCTCTTTTGTGGTCCCTGCCCTGGTAGCTTTCATTAGCGTCTTGATTGAGGACGAGGGAGGGTGGGTGCATGGTATGGGACAATCAAACATAGGGAAGAATATAGCAAGCCACATGTGCACACCATGTCCTTGGTGGAGCATTGATCCTTGATCCTTGATCGTATTCCCAGATTCAATGTCGTTTGCTGACGCCTAGTCAGGGGGTCTGTCAACCACTTATGACAGTGCTTAATTATGTGTCTGCTCTGCTGGTACTGGCTGGCATGTCTGTATGCATGTAGATATGCAAGCGGCGTGTCGAGCAGGATTTTAGGCCGCCATGTTAACCCAGCGGGCTTGATTGCTTGTACTGTTCTGCTGTTGCAAGTGGTTGCAACTAAGCTGGCAGGCACTATATATGAGATAGATCACTGCACAGCTGCAACTAAGCTGGCAGGCACTATATATGGGCGGCGAGGGTATCGTCAGTGCCTGCCCGACAACACTAAAATCTGTACAGTATCAGAGCATCGGATATCCGAGCCCATGTGGCTGCCGTAACAATGTTATGATGGCGTATCACCCACGGATCTTGACTGTGACTGGACTAAAACATGTGTGCATTTATGGGTGCTGTTCTGCCGTCAAGAGGTTGTTTTGGACTGCAAGGTCAGATAGGCGGGACCTGAAAAAGAGCTGCATTGGCGAAAGGATGACAATTTGATTGGACCAGTCTTTGCACAGGCACTGTGCTACACCTTGACTGTTGGTTTGTTTTGTTTGTGCATGTTTGTGTATGTGCTCTGAGCTCCGAGTGGTTTTGGGCCTATCTATGTTAGGTAAGGGCCCACTCCCTTCAAAATGTATGCAAGAAGGGGAGAAGATTCCCTCCTTCTAGTCATTGCTGCAGACAGACTTAATAAGCATCATGCATCCGACAGGTAGTCGAACTCAGTCAGCAGCATGCAGCGACGAGACTGTTACTAACGGGTCTTTGTACACTGCTTGGGGTGATGTGATGATGGATTCTCGGTGTGGTCAAGCTGGTCCGGGGTCCTGCCCTGGTCCGGGTGCGACTAGTGCGTGGAGTGGTGGATCAATGCCATTTCTATGCCCGCATCCACCCACTGTACATGAAACATTATGTTGGTTGCAACAGGGGCCATAAGGTTGTTCCAGATAGACATCAAGCATGTACTAGGCGAAGCGTCCATTCACCCATGCCCACAGGAGGCCTCGTTCAGCAGGACCTCGGGCAGGTTACTATCAATCTCGTGTCAAAGAAAGAAATAAATGATCAATGTATGTGCATGTATAGCACAGTAATAGCAATAGAGGGCCCGGGTGAATCTGGGTCGGAGTAGATCAGGAAGATGGGAGTGCTCGAGCTAGAAAGCTTCTGGGACAATCACACTCTTCAGCGACATTACTATTCGTATTATTGAGGTCGTGCCAACGCTTCAAACATAGCCCTTGGCGCCTTCCAAGATCCCACGTGTGTCGGGCTCTTCAGCTGCGGAATGGGTTGGGGAAGAGACAGGAGTGGCAACCGGGCTCCAGGCAGAGCAAGTTTGTAAGCATGAGGTCCCTGCATCAAGGATAATACTAGCAGCAGCTTCGGGCTACTTCAAAGCAAGATTCACTCCAGGCTTCGCGGAGGGACCAAGCAACAGCAGCTACGAGCTGGATGTGGGCCCAGGAGAAGCGGATGCAGCAAAGGCAGTCCTGCGTTCAATTTACACAGGCAAAGTCCCTGAGCAGGCTTCAGTGCCGGAGCTGATATGTTTTTATAAGATGGCAGATCGCCTCCAGACCACCACTGTGACCCTGATTGTAAAAGCATTGACAAATCTGGAGCTATCAGATTGGGAATGGGATGCGGTCATACTGGTAGGTGCTTAAGGTATATTGTTTTGGCAGGCCAGGGTCTGCACCATTAACCACGGCGGTTGGATAGCAAAGCATCAATGGAACAGCAGGTGTCATGTTGAAGCATGGTTACGTAGGCATGGAACACAATTGTTTACCTCTCAAAGAATGGTGCGGAGTAAGAGCGAAAGAGCGGTAGAGCGGTAAGAGTGGACTAGTAAGAGCGGTATGTTACCGTGTTTATCGGCCTCTCCATCACTGACCACTAAGATCTGTGCCGGTGACCTTGACTGCTGCACACCTTTTCTGTTGCATGCAAACTGGTGTAGACTTCTGCACCACCTACTATCTACACCTTGGGCTTTTGTAATGCATATGAATATAATGACGACCAGTCTGTTGGCCTCATCAGGTCTTTGCTTGTTTGTATGTACGCAGGCGTATAGTCAGCCTCCCTTCATGCTTGAGCCACATGCATCATTCTCTCCTGTAGCTACACGGGCTCTACAGAAGATCCTGAGCATATTGGGAGACCTGGAGGTGAGTACAGATCTCGCTTCCACATCAGGGCTCTTCACACTGGCAAATCGGTTGGGGCAGCGGCTTCCAGATGGGAATACTATGTAATAAGTACGGTACCAGATGTTGGTTCACAAGCAGGCAACCCTGTTTGCGCTCCTAGCTCAGAATTCAGGTTGAGTGTAGGGATTCGGGGGGCTGGCCTGTGTGCCCAGCTCGCTACCCACTAGAACTAGATTGCGCCTAAGGGACTAACAGACTCATGGATCTGACCAAGACATAAAGCTTACATCATCAGTCAACCAACCGCCGACCACCGAAGCAAGCGGTCTGACCCAAGGAGGCTGCATTCAAGACACAACGCCCATTGACTCCAGGACGATGAGTCAGTCACCCATTGTCACTCCAACCAGAAACCTGTCAGTAACCTTGCTAAAGAAGAATAACCCTGTGACCTCTCACTAGATGTGCACAATGTGGGAAGTTCCTAAGGTCTGTGAATGCATGTGATACACCAGGGAGAATGCCCATAGACAGTGTAGGAGCACAATAGCTGGCAACTCCTTACACTGAAGCTAACAATAATGCTCCTTAAAACGCTGGCATACTAATGCACCTCACGAGGTGCCTTGAATAAGCCGCTTGGGCTTGTGCGCAATGAGCGCTGGCTGACCTAGAAGGAATGCGGGAGGGACAACCTGCACGAACAGAAGAGGTGATTGCATAGTGCTTGTACTGACCATGCTGCACACTTCTAGGCTATAGCTCTGACCAGCTTTGCTGCAGTGGTTTGCAAGTGACACTTTGAAACAACCGCACCCAGCGGCAGCCCTTCGGGAGCCTAGTATTGCTTGTGCATACCAGGACATATTGGTCGTGTTCAAGAGGGGGGTGCTCTCAATTTAGTAAGCCTACTTGTTGCCTGTACGCCGCTCATGGTGGAGCGAGCGTAGATGTCACAAAGTGACAACGCTTGTGCATATTATGTGCATACTATGTCAGTGCTGAGGCTGCAGCACCCCCACATATATCACAGGACCGAACCTGAAATCAGCAAAACAGAGATCCTGGTGGTTCAGACAGTTTTACATCGAGTGGTTGCTTGCCCTGGGGCCGCTCGAGATGCTTGCGATGGCTCCGGTTAGTAAATGTGCTCAAGCAGCCTGGTTGCGCACGATCTATTCCTGCAAAGTTGGGATGAATCATACTGTCAACCTACGTAGTAAATGCTTGGGATTCATATCATCCTTTTATACATCACGTGAACATGTTGTCGCTCATTCTCTACTGTGCACGTGGGTCCAGCAAGTCTGTACCCTCACTTATATTGGGTTCAACTTGCGGATCCATTTCTTGCAGGAGGTGATGCAGCCAGACAACACAGATGCTCAGCAGAAGCTAGCCCAGCTACCCATTGCAGCCATGGAAGCATTGCTGGGCTCAGATGAGCTCAAAGTGGCTTCGGAGAACACAGCTGTGGCGGTTGCAACCTTCTGGCTCCAGCAAGAGGTGCTACACACAAACACATCAGAATCCTCGTCCCATCAACGGCGCCTTATGGATAAGCTGCGGTTGTGTCATTGCAGCCCCTCCTACCTCACATCCTGCCTACGTGACTCCGACCGTCATTATAAGGACCTAGTAGAGTCTGCGGGTTTCACGTCCGTGCACTACTGGTTGCGGGAGCAGCTAGATGCTGACCAGCGGTGGAAGCTGATTTGGGGGGCTAATCGGGTCGCTGTTGTGCGGGCAGCAACTGGAAGGGAGGTGGAGCCACGCAGCATGGAGGAACTGCAGGGAGCAGCGCAGATAGGTGCTGGGTCTTGTTGGTGCCAGGTTGCACGACCACTCTCCAAAGTGGTATGTGGTAAGATGCACCTCGAGGTGACCTTATCAGAGCTAGCTGCTCAGGGAATGGTCTTGAGCAAACCCTGTTGGTACGGCGGGTACAGCTGGGATGTGCGAGTAACATGGCCTGAGGAGTCAAGCAGCAGCAGCAGCAACAGCAGCAGCAGCATTGGGTCTTCATTGACTACCATACAGGGCTTTTAGGGTGCAACGTCGTCGTGGCTGTGAAAGCCACAGTCAAGGCAGCGCATGCTGATGCCAGCAAAGAGCAGATGGTGGGAGAAATGCAGCATTGGGAGCTGTTTAGTGGCTGGACAGACTTCTTTGGCGAGCAGGTGGGGTCTTTGGCTGATGCCAGTAATAAGCTAGGTGATTACATCCATGCTGATGGCAAGCTGCATCTCACTGCAGAGGTGAGCCAGGTGGGGTGAGGTGGAGCCAAGTGGACCTGTGAAGCATCCTCATGGCTATAAGTTGTTTAATGTGCAGAATTGTTAATGCTCCGCCAGACCTGACATTCCGCGCACCGCCCATAGGGGGGGGGGGTCGCTTCGACGCCTAACCGTCGCTTCTACAGAGCAACCGTCGCTTCTTGTCGCATCACTCTCCCCTGCTTTGATTACCTGTACCCAACCTCCAGAGCAGCGTTTTTTACTCTGCAAAGCGCAATGTATAGCCAATTTATAGGGACACCTTTCTTGAGCATTTTTGTCCTGAAAGCGCGCAAGGCGGCGTTTGGGCTCAGCTGAGTCAATGCAAGTTCGCATCGTGGTAGTGCTGGGCCACCGCCTGAGGGCTTTCTAAGCTACTGCAGCTTGTCATTTATGAAATCAATGATGAAGGCATGGTTTCCAATCGGCGGGGGCAGCCATGCTTGCGTGTATCGAGGTCTAGCTGTGCTGAAGCATCTGCGAAGCATGTTCAGCGAACCAGCCAGAAAAGGGCTGCCACACCCCAAACACTTATTCTTAAATCTAACATGCATGCCATGACTGGTTTCAAGGGTCAGTGACCGGCTTGCAAGTCTTATTGAACGTTTTCTGAAAATCAGGCCTCATCCTGGGGCAGATGCAGGCGGAAGTAGCCTGCATCAGCTGAGGTATCCAGGGCACAGAAAGGGTGCTGTAGCCATGCAAACACTCTTACGCGTTGATGGCTCGTGTTACAGACGTTATAGCCCTGTTGTTCGCTCCAAGCAGGTGCGAAGATGTGTCTTACCGATGTCCAGAGACTCAAAGCAACACAAAAGTGCAGTGCATGCACAGCTAGCGATTGCACAACCTTGGTATATGTTTTTACTACCGACTGCAACTTGCGCGAGGAGCAACGGTGCTATATTTGCTTCAGGAGAAGGATCGAAATCGACCCCCCCCCCCCTATCCGGGTGCGCGGAATGTTAGGAGGGCAAGGCGCCTATTGCAGAGCAGCTCCTACGAGAGGGTGTCTGCAGGCTTCTTTGCAGTGTATTGCATGTATGTGAGTACAGTTTTTCAGTTAGTAGCAAACCCGATGCTTGGGGCCAGTCAAGTTGGTTCACAGAAGCCCTGTTTGTCCTCTTTCACTGTGGCCACTGTGCTATAAGGTGGTGTTGCTTTTTTGTTACTTTTTTGGCACCCTAGGGTGGGCCAGCAACGTGGCAGGGGACCATAACTGACGGCTGCAAAGCAACACAGTTCAGCAGCAGATGGGGTGGGTCTGTTGTCGTTGTTTGTTTGTTTTGTTTGGGCTAATTCTAGTCTGCGCCATTGCTTGGATGATCCTGACTTGATCAGGGCACGTTGCAATTGGCAATGTTGCTTTAATGCAAAGCATTCTGAAGGCGTCCAGCAGGGGGCATTGTAGTGTGTAAGGACTGGCGGGGCGCCCAGATACCAGCACATAGGCAGAGTTGAGCAGGCTCTTCTTGTTTGTTTGTTTGTTGTTTATCTGACGGATGTGTTCAATATCTGGGTTGAGGCGACTTCTATTTAGACTGTGCATATCTGTGACGGCGTCATTTAGCCAATCTCAAGGCGCACGATCTGCTTCACTGAGTTGGGAGAGGCTACTACGGTAGTCCTGAAATTCAAACCTGCCAGAAGCAGATGCGGGTGATTCTCGGGTGACCATCGCTGGAGTCCGACCCCGCTTCTTTGCCCAGTTTTGCTGACATCGGCGTCGACCAATGAACAGGCGTTAGGTAAAGCAGGTGCGGATCGCTCAACAAGACTGGTTGATGAGTATCATGTATGCTACTGCATGTGAGCCACCTGGGTCCTATTAACCGATTGTGACCTTGGTGGCGTCGTGACACCTTATGGAAGCATCACATAGATTTCAGCAAACTCCTCGACAATCCCAAGGGCCGGCAAACGTTTAGACTCCTGGTCCAATCATGCCATGCACGGTACGTGACCCAATCCTCTCGATCAAATTTCTCTGCGCTACACAGTCTGGAAGGCTTGTATGACACATCATATCTGCTCTAGAAAGTCCCATGCGTCACAATGCCTCCATGTCAAGTGCACAGTTCAAACCTTCAGCTGGAGAGTTGGTGTTGATGTCTGTCACTGCTGCTTTCCGCAGGTGAACCATGCAAGTCCCAGCAGCCAAGGCTCCGAATTCCACCATGGCAGCCCATAGATGCCAGCTGGGGAAGTGCCGCAGCCACCTCTCCAGTAAGCAGGAGCAGAACCCCTGCATGCCCACCTACAGAGCTATTGAAAGCCGAAAACACGTGCGCCCATACAGCTGTAACTCCAAGATGCATGGATCGCTACCTCGGCTTATTCAGTGGCCATGGCAGCGCTGCAGCTGGATCAATCTTTCAGAGCCAGTCCGAATCATGCCAGCCAAGCTTGACATACATGCAGTACCTTGCTTCCCAGCAGCAGCAGCAACAGCAGCAGCATGAAGAGCAGGAGGTGATGCAAGAAGCAAAGCTACACAGCACTTACACAGCCAGTGACAAAGCAGGACCTACTGCAGTTTCCACTGGCCTCCCAAGCTTCTCAAGCCCATCCAAGGGACAGCGTGCAAGGTGCGCAGCAGTATCAATAGCCAGCAGCACCAGTGGTACAGAATCAAGAAGTCCCAAGCAGAAGGAAGGCATACACCACTCATTGCTGTCTTTGAGAGGACCTGCCCCACCATCACTAGTTCAGCTATCCAAACAGCTTCGCCTCAGCTCAGACCAGCTGCGAGTATTAGACCAATCCCCTGCCAAGCAGGCGCAGCACCAGCAGCCACAGCGGTCAGAACAGCAGCAGTATCAAGCCCACCAGCATGCACAGGAGGCCATGCCGTTGCTGGCTGTACAGCTGCAAAAGTTTGAAGATCAGCGCTGCCAACGTGCAGAAAGAGGCAGCCAATGGTCTGGGCCATGGACTCTAGGGAGCAGCATTGCAGAGCAGCAGCAGCATCAGGGAAATAATCATGCACCAGAAGCTCTTACGCCAGTCCCTGGGAGCAGCAGCAGCCCCCGTCTGAAGCAGGCTCACCACCTCAGTAGTAACTGCAGCAGCAGCAATTACTGTGCAGCTCCCAGCAGTCCAGTTCATGGGCGAGTAGCATGCCTCCACCCCAGCTTGCTCCCCCAAGTGCAGCTACCAAGTAACAGCAGCAACTGCAGTGATATGGGTCAGCAGTTATTTACTGCTGCTGCTGCTGCTGCTGCTGCTGCTGCTGGGAAATACAGTGCCGGGTCAGCACCGCAAGGGTGCGATGGAGAGCTAGTGGTAGGCAACTGGGGCAAGTATAGATTGCAAGGAGATAGTGAGCACACCGGATCAGGGTGTCCTAGGCGGGTGCAGCAAGCGCGGACCACCAAACCTGGTGCTAAGAGGGAACATCAGCGGACACTAGTAGGCGATTGGCTATCAGAAACAGCAGCACCAGAACAGAGGAGGGGTCAGGGTGACCTCTGCCAGAAAATTCGCACCAGCAGCACACTATCAGGCAGTGTCAGTAGGGGTGGGTCGGAGGGGCAGCAGAATCGCTGGCATGGCCAGTGGCAGCAGACGGAGCAGCAGCAGGGGGAAAGGGGGAACTTGAGGTTTTTGGAAGGGGCCTGCACAACCAGCAACTGGGGTGCCGTGCTTGCTGGTGCTGACCGCAGCACATCAGATGGTCTGGGGTTGGATAAAAGTAGCATGGGTGCACATCAGCATAGAGCTCTTCATTCAGCAGGTGCACCCAGCAAGCTCTTTGGGGGTACTCGTACGGCGGGTATGAGCAGTGGGCGTGGTGAAACAGCCACAGCAGCAACAGAAGGGGCACATGGGGCAAGGGAAGCAGTGGCGGGTGCAGCCGCCTCTGCAGCAGCAAGGACTTGGCAAGAAGCCGGGGCAAGCATGGGTGCCAATGGTTCATGGGCTCCTAGAGCTAAACGGCGCAGGGGATCTGTGGGGTTGGTTGAAGTTGGCATCCCAAGGGGGTTCTCTTCATCAGCTGTGAGTCATTGTCGTGACGGTGCTGCTGGTGGTCCAGCTTGCATTGAGGACAGCAGCTTAGAGAGCTTTACAAATTCTTTTTGTGGCAATGATTCTGCAGCTACCGACAGCAGGAGCACTCCAGTGGGCCAGAAGCAGCAGCACCAGCAGCAGAAGTCTGGGACAGCAAGGCCAGGGCCGAAAGTTCCAGGCAATTCTCCTGGTGCTGCTGCTGGGACATGTGGTAGTATTATTAGTAATGGTGGTGGTGGAGCAGTCCACGGGAGGGTGGTAAGCAACCCTTTGCAGTGCGGCTACCCTGAGAGGTTGTTGAGGAAGGCGCGAGAGTTGCAGCTCAGCAGTAGTAGTGACGAAGAAGGGGTTGGCAGAGCTGGGGCCAGCAGGGAGAACAGGGAGCACATGGATAGTCGCTTGGCTGCTGGTGGCAAGCTTGGTTGGTCTGTCTGTGCTGCTGCTGGTGCTGATGTAGTTGAGGGCGTCGCCCGCCAGAGACAAGGTGCGGGTCATTACCAAAGGTTTACAGTTATGTAATGGGATTAACTGGGGCTGTTGGCATAGAGCACAGCACGTAGCAGTTTAACTGACTAAGGTCCCATGTTCCATTATTGGTGTACCGGCATTGTAATAAACCACAGCTGGATCCAACACTATGTCACCTTATGCACACGTCAAACATATGTCTGCACGCTTTCTTGCTCATCTCTGCGAGCGGGCATGCAGCATTTGTCGCTGCAGTGCAAACAAGGCTCAGTGCTATAATGAGCATCATCAGATTGTGAATGCATGATTCGTTTGATCTGCTTTTAGTTGGCTGTGCTAGCGCTTGGGATGACCAAGTCAGCAACAAGAACCTTACATGTGATTGTACTGTTGTATATCCTACACTTGTTCACCATGTGCTTGCTTGCCTGCTCTTCCTTCCAGCGCCACTACCCTACAGCACCAGGTTACCTGTGCTTAGACTCATACAGCATCCTTCTTGTGTTCCATTGTATGCTCCAGTTTTGTTAGACATTGTGTTGGGCGATGACACTGATGAGGTATCAGCTGTGCTGTAGGTGTTTTCAAGTCCCAGCCTGGGCAGCGGAATAGCAAAGCCATAACCAGCAAACCGGGTTGGCCTAAAGCAGCGCAGCTAGCAGCAGCACCCAGCTGCCCACCCTTAACTGCGATCGCTGCGCACCCCAAGCTGCGTCAGAAGTCGTTGACAGCTGCCAAAAGCCATGAGCAGCTTTCCTATTACGAAGCCGCCGCCCAACGTAGTCAGAACCACCAGCAGCAGCAACAGAGTCCAGAGAAGCTGCAGCAGAGGCAATATCAGAAGCAATGCCACGATGGCTTGCCATACAGAGGCAGAAGCAGTGGCGGGGGCTTTATCAACGGTGTAGCTCGGGGAAAGGGCGCTGGGGGGTGTTCTGAAGCTGGGGCTGGGGCTAGTGGGCTTGGGATTGTAAGCAGGTTGACCAGTCAAGCAAGCTGGCAACTGAAGGCTGCTTGCTTTGGAGGAGAGGATGGCGTGAATAGTAGTGCGGGGAGCAGCATGTTTGATGAAGGGGGGTTGGATGGTAGGGAAGTGTTCAGAGGTAGGGAAAGTATGGTCCCTGCGTTGCATGCTGAGGTGTCAACGAGCATGGAGTGCGCTGCTAGTTGTTCTAGCAGTGGGGCTGAAACAGCTGACAGTAGCACCATCAGCATGGGGATGGCTGACGACAGCCCAGGGCATCGTTACAGCAAGGGGAGCACCGGGGGAAGGGGAGGGGCCTATGCAGACTCAGCTCCCATTGGTGATGTGCAAGGGAAGGCTCTGCTGGAGCAGCAGCTGCAGCTCTCTAGGAGCATGGAGTTAGCTGATGTGCTGCTGCAGCAATGTAGGGTGGGGAGCCCTGCCGTATCAGATGAGCTACAGCAATCGGGGTGGGAGGCAGTGGCACAGCAGCAGCAGCAGCAGCAGCAGGGCAGCCTTAGCCTGGGGAGGAGGGGAGGACTGCGGCGTAGCATGGACCTAGCAGATGCTTTGTTAGAGCAATGTGGGGCTGGTAGTCCTGTTCGAGGGCACCACCACCACCACCACCACCAGCAACAGCAGCAGCAAAGCCTGCAGCTGCCAGTCAGTATGGAGCAGCTGCAACGGAGTGTGGAGCTTGCAAGAAGCTTGCTACGGGAACATGTGCCAGCAAGCACAGGACAACAAGGTCGCAAGCATCAGCACCAGCAGCAGCAGCTCATGCCCCTTGGTATGAAGGGAGGGATGCAGCCTTATCACCAGTCTCCTGCCAGCGGTGTTTCCCTCCTTAGGAGTATGGAGCTTGCAGACCAGCTGCTGGAGCAATGCAAACTAGCAGCAGTGAACAGGCAACAACTTCTGCAGCAGGAGGGGGTGGAACAAGGGGCCGGTGGGGTCGGCTTTAGCTGGCAACAAACGCAGGAGCAGCAGGGGCAGCAGCAGCAGGGGCTCGAGCAGGAGGCCGATGGGGCCGACTTTGGCTGGCAACGCATGCAGCAACAGCAGCAGCAGCAGAAGGGGCTGGAAGAGGGGGACGGTG